>VZZY01010564.1:0-58549 GCA_013400335.1 Eurystomus gularis
CTTCCCTTCTCCAGACTGCACAAGACCATCTCTCTCAGCCTGGCTTCATAGAAGAGGTGTTTCAGCCCTCCTCTGCACCTATGTCAACAGGTCCATGTCCTTCTTGTGCTGGGGGTTCCAGAGATGGATGCAGTACTCCAGGTGNGTGGGGTCTCAAAAGAGCAGAGTAGAGGGGCTAAATCATCTCCCTCAACCTGCTGGTCACATTTCTTTTGATGCTGTCATGTCAAAAGAAACGTAGTTTTGATATTTGTCTGCCAGAGTCCCAACTTTCACTGATCTGTTTATCAGAGTCCCCACAAAGCACTTTTACTGAGTCAGATTCACAAACAATTAGAAATTTGTTGTTTTATTGAGAGCGACAGAACAGATTTGAGATTGCCGTTGATCAATTCACTAACTACAATAGCATTACTAATTAAGGTTAATACTGCTAACGGAAATGGTGATAATACAACTACCCAGGCTTAACATTCACCAGAGAGTGAAAGGTTTGGTGCTTACTCAGAGAGGTGTCCTTGCCTGGAGTGGAGGAAAAAATGCAACCCTTGGACTCGTCCATCAGATGTTGAGGTCCTTCTCTCCCTATGTAACCATTATTTTTTCTGTCCTTTTATTCCCCAGATTACAGGGCCCACCCCCTCAGGCGATGTGTCATATGATTTGGGTGGAGAGATTAGTGCTATAGTCATACATGTTTAGCATGGTCTCTATGATCTTCATAAACATATGCAGGAGTGTCAACTTGAATATACGTTTCACAGGCGATGAGGCAAAGGGTGGCTATTTGATTTGATAGCTTTTTCTCAGAAACAAGGAACTACCAACTTCCTATTATCTTGTTGTCCTTGCTGACCAGAAGCAAGGCTGGCCTGCCTCTACAAGGCCCCCTCATTCTCTGCATCTTGTGATAGCCAGGCAAGTCTCCACTCTCCTGGTTTGCACTGGAGATAGCACGGCCTCTTTGAGCACAGAGGACCCCACCTCATTATCCAAGTATCACAGATGCAGCCCAGGCTACGATTGGCTTTCTGGGCTGCACTCACACATTGCTGGCTCACATTGAGTTTTTAATCTTTCTCCTCAGGACTGCTCTCCATCCACTCATTGCCCAGTCTGTATTTGTGTTTGGGATTGTCCCAACCCAGGTGCAGGACCTTGTGCTTGGTCTTGTTGAGCTTCATGAGGCTGGCATGGGCCCACCTCTCAAGCCTGTCAATGACCTTCTGATGGCCTCCTTTCCCTCCAACATGTCGACCACACTACAGAGCTTGGTGTTGTCCACAAACTTGTTGAAGGTGCACTCAATCTCACTGCCCATGACACCGACAAAGATGTTAAATGGCACTGCTGTCAGTACAAGTACCAATCCCTGAGGAACACCAGTCATTACTGGCGTCCACTTGGACATCAAGTCATTGATGATAACTTTTATATATTAATTATATGTATATATATGAAGATAAAGTTGTATATATTTGTCCTGGTTTGAGTTATAGCAGAACTAATTCTTTGAGTGATTTTATTTTTCAGCTAAGTCTGTTCTAAGTAACTGTACTTTCTGAAGTTAAAGGCATATTTTTACAGTGTCTGCTTCTAACAGAGATGATTCCTGATGTTTACAGTTGCTACCAAGGATTAGTATGAAGAAAAACTCTTGCTTATACTTGCCCCTGTGAAGACCAAGGTCACTGCTAAATCTTGTGTACCACATTGGGGGTGCAAAAAGTAAAATGTTGCACCTGTGGGGAGGAGTGGACAGGACAGGTGACCCTAAATTGACCAACAAGGTATTCCATCCCATATATGTCACTTTTAGTATAAAGCTGAGGAATCACAAGGATCAAGCTCTCTTCTTCAATGGCTGGTGTCCAAGGAGGACTCTATCCATTCTGCCTTCAATCCTGATCCATGTGTCCCTAAATCCAGTTCCAGAATCCACTCCTGAATCCTGCTGAGTCCAGTCTGAGATTTCCCCAGTGCCTCTCCATAGCATCAGTGGTGATGATATTGGTTTTGTATATATTTGTATATATTTCATTTTATTATCATTTTTTTATCATTAAAGTTGTTTTAGTTTTCTTTTCTAATCTGTAATTCTTTATCCCTTATTCCCTTTCTCTTCTCCTTTGGGAAGGGAAAGGGATTAACAGAGAGCATCTCTCATTCATCTAGTGACCAGCCCAGCTGTAACCCTTGACAATATTAATAGAGAGTGATGCAGTAGGACTGACTCAGGTAGTGTTACCTGAGAAAAGTTACACAATCCCCACAGTCCTCATTAGTTGACACATTTCTTTTCAGGGGCAAGTTCTAGCAGCTGGCTGAATATTTCTGAGGTTTGACTTATACCATAACTGGTATGCAACAGTTCCATACTTATTCTGAAGACAACTACTTCAATATACCCACAGAAAAAAATGTGTCTGTTTTTACTCCTCTCTAGTCTATATAAATGTCTGAATCTGAACCTTGTAATATCCAAGTGTGGCATAAAATAGATCTATAACTGTTTCTTTAAATTCAATTAATGCTCTTTTTTCTCTATTCTTTCATCACTTGATTTCACTTAACTCAGATTATCCAGTAGTTTCATACCATTTTTATTACTAATAACCTTATTTAAAGTGTTAAAACTAGCATTTGATTCACTTATCTGATCTGCTTGAAAAGAGATAACATTCATGAGTTCATATTACAGTTAGTTATTCTATATGGCTTTCTCCAATGAAACGGCATTTTGTGGTACTTGCTAGAGTTACCTTTACACAAAAGCAACTTTTTTTTTTCTCATGGAGGCTTATTTTCCTTAATTAGTGTTCATTAATTTTAAAAAGGAGTTTAATGCTGTGTATGTGAGGGCTCAGTTGTGGCTATAGGAGACAGAAAAGGATATGGTAATTGCATGCTCTTTCTGTCCCACCGCTGCTGAAGGGGAGAAGACACGAAACCATAGCTTCTAATATATGACTACAGGAAATTCTTGACACATACATTTGATTTTGCTGCATAAATCTTCATTAACTTACTATCTGCTTACATACTATGGGTCTGGCTTAGGAAAATTTGAATATGCTTCCTTACCAGGCAACTTGAGTAGTATGTAAAATCCTTCCAGAGACAGACTGTATCTTTACTGCTTCTGTTAGCTTCCATTTGGATTTATATTCCTAGAAGAACCTACCGAGATAAGGCATTTATAGTATCTATACACATAGGAAAGAGCTGAAGTGTAGGTTAGGAGTATATATGTGTAGAGTTAGGTTAAATCGAAATTGATTCCAAGCAGCACATCCCATAAACTAAGAATTTGAGGACAAATATTTCAGTTCTAGCTAGAACACCTAGAGCTTATCATCTTGATTCTCCATGCTCTTGAATCTATATATACTTTATTAATTGCTGAAATATCAGTTTAGCCTTGCAGCTTTTCACGGAATACCTCTGGTTCATCTCTATCATTGTATGATTACATCTGTGCAAGGTTTGCTGTATACATCTCTTTGTCATTGTATGGTTTCTTCTTATGTCATGGTTTTCTACCTCCATTGCACCTAAATTCTAGAATGGATAACAAGGAACACCTAATATCCGGTTACAAATGAATTAACTGTCAGATGAAAGCTGAAATTGTGCAAAACCCCCCAACTGTGTTGTAAATTGTGATAAAGTCTCTCTCTGTTTTCTAGGCCAGAATTCTTTGTTAGGGAGTTCTAATTCTTTTTAATTTTCTTCTGGAAGGGGGAGGGAAGTGGGAGGTTGCACTTGAGTTTCTATTTTGCCATGGGGCTCATCATACTAAAATCAAGTGGGTGATTTTAGTACAAAGTTCTTTGATTATGCAACATGAAATAATGTAATAGCACAATTGCTTCAAATCCATGGAATTATTTTAATTAACTCACAGTAATGCTTGCCTTTAATGCATCCAAAAACCAGCAAAGAATTTTATGCAAAATAGGAAAATGGCATTGAAAATGTTGCTATATATTTTCTGATTTTTCTCCGTAGGCACTCTGGAGTCCATTGTTGCCTGAAATGTCAGTGGCTGCAGCACTAACATCAGTGAGAAACGAGGTTCAGGGTATTCATAAGGCTCAGCCAAGGAATACAAAAGAGATGGTATTATGATTAAACTAAGAATAAATATAAAAATGTGTCAAGAAAAGGTCTGTGCAGAAACCAGGGGCATCTAGTAGAGGTTTACTGATAATTTCTTTGATGACTTGCAAACTGGAGTGAGGTTGGAGATACAGATGCTCTATGCAAAACTGAAATTTCAGGGTAGAAAAATAAGATTAATTTTTTTTTTTTTTTCTGGGAAAATAACAAAGACAAAAAGATTCCAGTAGATTAAATAAACCAGCTGTGATTCACATCCTGGGACAAGAAAGAGCCAATTCAGTCTGCACATAGCTGTATTTCTTTGATTTCTGTGGGAAATTCCGCCCTGATATGGAGAAATGTTTCACAGAGGGAACTTACATTCAAACAGGCATGTTTCTGTGAAAAGCTTGGATTTTGAGGAGTCATTCTTTTTCCCATCAACTGTCTTCCTCCCTCCAAACCCCTATTCTTTTAAAAAGCATCCTCCAGAATTTTCAGCTGTGAGTAGATTTATCAGAAAGTGAAGGACTTGGACCTAAGGAGATCTATTCCTTTCTGGAAAGGAAGTGGTGCTACTGATTGAGCTCACAGAGTGTCATGGGCATTTTTTTTAGAGCTTCTTGGAGCAGCTGCATTAAAAATATGTATATAGATAATATTACTTCTATGTCAGTGGTGTTATATTATCCAGATGAACATCCTGACATGTTATAAGACACCTTTATGCACAGAAATGTACAGACTGAAAACTGCCAGCTATTTCTAATTAGTGTTAATATAATAAAGTCAGATTATTTGACAGAAAAGAAGCCAAATTGAACTACTCAGTACCCGTGAGCATCATTATTTATTAAGCTAACACTTTTCTCATTCACTGTCATGTGTAAAAAACTGCATATTTTAATGTCAAAAAACATTCCATCTGTTATCAGGGATTTTTTTCCAAGTATTTGAAAACCTGCGACACTACAAAAATATATCATATTTTATCAATACTATTACTGTTTCATGCAGAAGACTGTGAAAAGGCCACTGTTTTGCTAGAGGCTACCAAATATTGCTTTCTGTATCATAAGTCACAGTAATTCGAAGTAATGATGACATTTGGTTTTCAAATATGTTTTTCTTTAGGTGACCAGAATTTTTATGGTGTACTTGGCAGATATTAATTTAAGAAAAGCAAAAGCAATGATCACCATCTGATTTATTTTTGTTACAAGTGAACCCTGCAATTTAGCTCTTGTCAGCATGCAAATTAAAATTGTCGTATGCTATTTAGCTTGGTTATATAGCATTAATGTGATTGCTTATGCTCCTTCTGTCACATGGACTTGAAGTGCTCATTTGAGGCTCATCAGCAATGAGCTATCTTTGGTGACAACTACTGTAAGTGTACTCTGGGGAAACTGATTTAAGAAACTAGAGCTTTTCAAGGTAAATGTTTCATGGTGTTTCATTCCAATCCTCTGTGAATTTATCAGAAACGTATTTGAAGATGACTATCTGCAAAGTTTGTGAGCTGCTACCCTCCAAGTTGATTCTCTTCTTGCTGCAAACAAATATGGCCTTGGGAAGACTGAAAAAAAGCACTTGCCAGAGATTCAACTTGTAGTGAAATAAACCCTAAGCCTGGGTTCGAGGAGCTTGTTTAGAGCATAGTAGAAAGAATCAGAACTTTGCATTGTGAAATCCATGACATTCAGAATTTTATTTTTTTTTTTTTAGTTTTATTTTGGAGATTGTTTGGGTTTTCTTACTGAAAGGCAATGATCTTCACTCAAAGTTCAGACCAACCCTTCAACTCAAGTAAAAATCTTTTTTTTACCCATGACAAATGTTTTTTCTCTCTTATTCTCTTTCCCTTTACTAGTAGTTTTATGACAGAGGCTATGGAAGGGACAGGTTATCTCTTGTCTTAGCTCTGATCTCTGGGAGGGATGGTATTCGCCTTCCTCCTCTACTTGTTGCTGGTGGAATGAATGGTGCTGAACTGTCACTCATTTGGTACAACATTAGTCAGTAATCAAAGATCATGTTCTTGGGGAAATTCTAAATTTCTGAAAATTTCCTATTTTAGGAGGAAAAAGGTGTATTTTGAAGTTTTTCTTAGATCAATGACAATATTTAATTTGAATCTTTAAAAGATGAAATCAAACCTTTGAGCTTACTGCGTGGAGTTTCAAGGCCAGTTACAGCACCCTATTTGTGCTGTCAGGAGCTGGGAATCTGAAGCCATGAGGAGCAACAAATGGGTGAAGAGCTTTGCAGCCCACCAGCTTAACCCCAAAGGTGTCCAGCCTTCTACTGCTTCCTCCAAATGGGCCAGGAAACTGGCATGGTCTAGAGTTTATGGTTTTCCCAGACATCTTGCTACACAGCTTTTCCAATATCAGGGCTTCCAAACCCTGTCACAGATGGGATTTTGGCACAAAACCAGTGAAACCTTCTGTTTTCCCACACAAGGGTATGCCACATGACGAGACTGCCCTGGAACCAGGGAAAGCCAGGCCAGCCAGCATCTGTGAGATGATGCACTTGCAGAAGATGTGACAGATTTCCAGCCAAACTCTGTGTGTTGTTCAGTAAGAGTTTTTATGAATCATTGTTTGCTACAAATTAGCCTCTTCCATGAATCTCAGAAAGAGTCAGGAAATTCTCCATCAGCTGTAGACCTCTGTGGGGTCCCACAGGCTTGTGCTTGTCACCACTTTTGCTAGATATCCCAGGGTGCATGCATGCATGTGGGAAAAACATTCAGTGATGGAATATCATGTGGAAAATAAGTGATTTTATGGGAAAAAACAAAATAATTCAGCTTCACCAAAGTGAAACTGGAAAAGATACAAATGATTGAACACTTGGAAAGCTGGGACTCCAGCATTTTGAAAATGCTGCTTTCTGCTTCATTCATATCAGACCCAGATGGTGTGGGTAATGTTTTCCAGTTTCTAGCCAGTCCAAGGGCTTACACAGTAGCAAACTGCCTGGCGTTTAAGCTGTAAGGATAGCAAATGATAAATTATGTGGAGGGAGCGTCACACTGAACACTTGGAAGGTACCCCTCTGTCTCTTTTATTATGGAATTTACCCACATTGTTTTCCAAGTAAGTCACAGCTTGGGGTGAAGTCAGGTGTTTCTGTTCTTGGAGCTGCAGAAGCTCAGGAGCCAAGCTCTCAGCTGAGGCACCCAAGTATGTGCTTGACCTCTCCTCTGGATGCAGCCAAAACCAGAGTGATGCTTGTTTTGGATGTTCCACTGTGTTACAGCAGCAGACAAATGTGCTTGCAGAGTGTCTGAAAACAATGGTGTCACGATCCGCCCACACGGAGTCACGGATCCGCCCACAAGGGATCACGGGTCCACCCACAAGGGATGTGGTCCCGCCCACCAGGGCCCCAGGCCACTTCCCAAATGGAATCAAGGGTGAGGTATTTTTCTCCAAATCCACAACCAATTGCATGAATTAGACACATCCCTTTATGAAAATATATGTTTATTTATACTAAGTTAAAATCTATTCTATGAAGTATTCTTATATCTTACAATCTATGTCTTATTCTACTATTGCAATACTGTTATCACAGTCTATGGAGTCTATATCTTAGTCTATATCTTAATGATTTAATCAAAAAGATCTCACAACGTTTAATAATCGCTAGAGAATTCACCTAGGAAAGGAATAGGAAAACCAAGAGTTGAGGGGTAGAAATAAGGGTCTTATTAGAGAGAAAGGTCCCTATCACTATATGGATATGTTATGAGTGTATGTAAATGCAGAAGATGTCTCAGAGTCGTTCCCTTCTTTGCCTGGAATTAAGTCAATCTGGTCAGTCTGAATTTTAACAGCTTGTGCCTTTAAAATTCAGCTCTGGCAACTCCGGCTGATATTTCTCGGAGGGGGGGGGGGGGGGGGGGGCTCCCAGGCAGCCTTCCCTTTCTTTTCTTTTCCCCTCCCGTTGTCTCCTTAAGGCAGTTTATAGAAGTTTGTTTGAAAGCAGATAACAGTCAAGGTCACCTGCCTCTTTCAGGAAAGGCAGCTGTTTCTTCTTTGAATTCAGCGAAAATTCCTGACTGGAGTAAAGTCAGGACAGAAACGCCTCTCCCCAGGCGTCTCTTGGCAAGTTTACCCCCCTTGTACCCCTCCTGTACAAGCTTCTTGTTCTTGGCTCGTGACTATGTGGGGGGGAATGGGGGTTAGAGAATTGCACTCACGGCTTGCTACGCAGGTAGGAGCAGTTTGTCAAGATTCTCCATATATATCAGATGGTGGAAGAATCGCTGCCAACTCCCGGCTATCGGCCTGGTCCTGGGCCAACTCCCAGCAAGGAAGGGGCTTGTTCTCTCTCGGTGGTGGGGCAGATGGAAAAGAAAGAGAGACGGGGTTTTCTTCTGCTTTTATAGTGTCCGTTATCTTCAGATTCTAGAAGAATCCAGGCACTTCTCAGCCATTCCCGGCAGTCCTAGCAGCCGCAAAGCATCTCTGGGAAAGGGAATTCACTGTCTCAATGAGACATAAATCTCCGTTCACTACAAATGGCTTTTTTATTTATCTACATTTCTTAAAGGAGTACACATTATATTTATTTCTTCCCTCATATATAGGAAACTTCATATGATAGCATTCTTCTTATCTTAATTGTTCCTGATGGTAGAGCCTTTCTCACTCCCAAGACCAAGGTAATGTACAAGATAGATCTCATTATCAAAGTAATTAATCACTGGTTTTGGGACATATAACATCCACACATACTTTTTAAATACAGGGATAAAATCAGATTTACGACATTAAATAATCAAAATTATCTTTTCTGTGTGGTTGGGGACATTTCTCACAGACTGTGGAGCTTGTTAGCTTGGCTCCAACTGTTAATGTCAGCTTTATGCCTTAACGAAAGCTATGGCACAGAAGGCAATACTTGGTCTGAAATAATCTGTACATGGTTTATAACTAAGAAAAATGTGGTTCTTTGCTTCTGTCTAATCCCAAGCACCATTGTCTTTCTAAATTCTTTGCCTCTGTCTAATCCCAAGCACCTTTGTCTTTTTAAGTGTGTTGGTAGCAGATAAATCCCATATGAACAATCGTGAGACCTTGGCTTCAGTTTAAGTAGTAAGAAAACCTGGTTATTTTAATTTAGCCAGTCCAGTGATCAACAATGTTTAAGAGATTTCATGTTTCTGCTATGAGGAATCCTGATCAAAACATTGCAGCTTTTATTCAATTAGACAATCAATTTCTACATGGTTAACTTCAGATGAGCTGCTTTAATACATCCACACAAAAAGATTTCCAAACAAACTAGGATCATTCAAATGGTGAGTGGAGTGAAAACATTATGTAAATGGTAACCAGAGTAACTTAGCATGTTTTCTTTATTTCTGCTATTTAATAGGAGGCTGTGGCAATCATACCGCCACATAATTAATAGACAAATTTCTTAAATTTTATCTTTTGAAAATAGTAGTTAACATGAAACAAATAGCACTGAAAAACTTAAAGACATTAATGGAGTAATTTAAGTCCAGAAATAGAGGCAGTGGAAGTGACCATTTGAATATGTATTAGAGAGTCATAAAAAGCACTTCAGCTTTAGTTTGCCTTCATATTAAAAACTTTAATATAATAATAAAAACATTAAAATAAAAACATTTATTAAAAACTGTTTAAAATAATACAAAAAATATATATATTTGACATGCTTTTTTTCTCTGGTTGTGTACATTTGTAGCACTAGCAAAAAATCAATTTTTCTAAAAGAACAAGTCCACTATCAATCAAGGTCCCTGACTTGTTCACCATGTTCACCATTGAGGGCTACTAGGAGGATTTCCCTTTGGTGTGTGGTTTTTTGTTTTGTTTTGGTTTGGTTTGGTTTGTTTGTTTGTTTTTAGATAAAGCTATACTTGAAGAGACTTTTAAAAATATTAAGGTTGCTGTGAGTGTTACAAGACTGATCTGTACTGGCAGTGGCTGTTCCCTGTCAATCAAGTTGAAGAACACAATATTTATTCACTCCCTGAAGGCTCACGCTCTGACAAGAGCCCAGCAGAGATGCCTTGTTAGGAGAAGACCTTGCTTTCTGACCACAGCATGGGGGCAGTGAGGTTACAGCACATCAGATATTCCATTCCTTTTTGTGTCAGCCCAGTGGCAAAACAGACGATGATAATGAAGATGTATAAATGTCAAAAAATTATTTCAAACAAAGTCAGGCAGCCGGTAAAGAGCAACCCTGCCTAAGATTTGTGGACTCTGGAGTACGTGTGACTCTGAAGCAAAAGGCCACGTTGTAACAGCTGTAACTCCAAGAAAACTGGTTTGTCATCACTAGTCAAAAGAAACTGAAAAGACATGAAGCCTCAATAGGCAGAACCTTTTGTCCTCTCTGTTACACAGAACTGATCATGGCTAGACCACTTGGGCATGCACATTTGGGATGGATATACGAGTGAAAGGAGGCTGTGAGAGAGAGTCTGTGGGTCAAATCACCCTGCCTAGAGATTTCATAAAATGAAATCACCTTTCACTTCCCCAATCTTGTCCTTGAGTTTTTTACACTAATTTCCTCCAAATCAGTTTTACAGCTAAGCTGTGTGATGTTAGTGAAGAGTGAAGCCAGTAGAGGTGAGAGAGAGTACTGAATACTTCCACTTTTCCTGCAGCAGTTTCTCTGCTCTGAGGTGTCAGATGAGGATGCCTTATGAAAGAACCCTCTGAAGCTCTCCTTTGGTTGAAGAGTGTGCTGTGGAGCAAGGGTGAATGCAGTCAGAGAAATTGATGGTTCTCACTGAAGAGCCACTTTAAAGAACCCTTCCACACACATATTCCTCGTTATATCAGAAGGAATTCAGCTTGAGAATCCATATAAGTAACTAAGAATAATGGAGTCTGATTTACTGCTGTGTCACTCTAACTCTGGACTCAATTGAGTTACACAGACATAAAATTCAATAGTGAATAAATCCATAATATGTGCCTCCCATATAAGTCATCTGCCAAGAAAATGCAAGCATCCTCAATATGATCTCTATAAACAACAAAACCAGAAAAATGACTTCTGCTTATGATCATTGTTACACATCCAGAGAGACATTATAAACTCTTTCTTCCTTGCTACATAGATCTTACTATACACAATGCATTGAGTAACTCCTATACATGGATATTGTCTCAAAAAGAGTGATTGAAGAACTATTTCCAATACTTACCTGTTTAAAGATTTCCACCCAGGATAAGGCAAACGTAACCCAGCTGCTTCTCCTGGCTGAGCTCATCATACTGACTGTAAGCAGATTATGGTAATTATGATCGAAATTGCAGGAACTTGCTTTCTAATTAAAATGGAAATGGAATTAACAAAAACATGTAACAAATTGTGCTTTCTCCTATAGTAAACTAAACTAAAATAAAATCTGCCCAGTGCTGCCAGATGTTCTTTTGTGGTGACATCATGAGCCGGAAGGGTAGGCTCTTTCCTGCTGTTTATCAGCAGTGGACAGACTGAAGGGCAACAGGCAGCTCTCCACCTGGACGAGAGCTTAGCCAGGGAGTAATGGCTTTTGCCTTTCTTTGAAATTCAAGTTGTGCAACATTTCTATTGTATATGTATTAACTCTGTCCGGTTGATAGGGATTGAATGGAGAAAAAGCAATTGGCATTAATCCTGAAAGGGAATTTTAAGCAATTGGAACAGTATGGGATGAATCAAGAAGACTGGAGGAAAGGGATATTGGAGCAGTAGGAAATAACATAGAAAAGAAATCAGAGAATCAGCTGGAGCAAAGCTGTGAGCTAGGAAAGATACTGGATGTCCTGATAAAATAAGTTTGATAACAGAAAGCTCACTTTTTTTTGTGGAGATAGTGAATTATATTATAAAATACTGTAAAAGTGTTCTGACAAACAATTGGCAAAACACGGCTTTCACCAACAGTTTCAGCTAGGAGTTTCATTGAAAAAAAGCAAAAATCACCACCAAACCCAACAGTGGAAGATACCTGCAACATATAATCAGTGATTCAGGGAAAGGAAAGGAGCTTCCTCAGTCACAGACTTTAAGGCTCACAACAGGACCGCCATCAAATATAGCTGTGGAGTTCACTATTCCATCATATCTCCTGCTGCTGCAGATGCTGTAGTTTGTCCTTGCCTTCCTTTGTTGCTTGAAAACACCTATATTACTGGGCTATGAGCAAAGAGTATCTTTGCTTTATGTTCCCTGCTACAAGAGGAGCAGACACCTGGCTCAGACCCATCCAGATGATGATCAGAGCTGTTTGCCAAGTGTACAGGAGACATAGTGATAAAAGGAGGAGTAACCATACACTCTCTTTGGGAAAGAAGGCAAACTGAAAAGCAAGGCCTGTGAATAATAACAAATGAGCACATCCCTGCTTCTGGACCAGGTGTATTATCAAGCATTATATTGATTTGAACCATCATGCGTCAGGTAACCTAAGCCTTTTCTATTGCTTCCACTAAAGAAGATATGTAAAAGGACTCAGATTGCACCACAAAAAAAATTTCAATTCAGAATTAAACTGAGGAGCCCATACTTTGGATTCAGAACCTTGGATCACTATATGTGAGAGCCAGAGTCATCCACTCACAGATCTATTTACCAGCCTTTGCCTTAGGCCAGCCTTCTGTACCAGTGTGAACTCCTTTCTAAGATATTACACAAAATAGGCGGCAAAAGGGTATTTATTTTATTTGAACTACCTGAAGTGTGAACACACTGGGAATTTTTTATCTGACAGAATATTTTTTCTTTATGAACTCCAGATGCCTCTGAAGCCACCCTGACTTAGCCTACCTTCTACACTGTTTTCTATGCTGTGACCAATCGTTGATTGGAATAGGAATGTCTCCAGCTGGGGTAGATAAGTGACCCAACTCTGAGTTGTGTAGAATAAAATGCAAACCTAGTACAAACCCATTGTAAATCTTTGAGAAATTCTTTAACAATAATCCTCCTCCTGGCTAGAGAGATGAGAGAGGGTTTTGAATTCTCTCAGTGGAGAGAGGAGCTTTTTCAGAAGTACGCTAATCCAAAGTCTAATGTAGAAAAATAGGGCACACTGACACATCTGTGAAAGACCACAATATTTGCAAAGACTGACAACTTATGCCCCAGGTTCTAGTAAAGTACGGATTTCTTAGGAAACTATGTCAGTATTTTGATTCACTCCTTCATAAAAGGCTCATAAAGTGTGCAGTCTACCCTGTTCACCAACCAGGTGACTGAAGCCCAGAATTAGTGCTAGCGATGCAAAATTGCTTTCTGTCTTGGAAGACTGCATTCATAGATGGTCTCAATTTGTAACAAACCAAGAAAACCTTGATTTTACTAAACTGTAGTCTTTTTGTCTGACTACTATGCACCACAATTTGCCTAAGTTCACTGTGACGCAAATCAAATTACGATTTAAAACTTGCTTTTTTTGAATATATATTACTTAGCAAAGTAAATTCAGATCCATACTGATTCCACCAGCTTCTCACTAGACACAGGTGTTTGACTCCCTAAAGATTGTTATTTTTAGGACAAACCAGATGGATTATATTAAATATATGAATTCAGAATTTTTATATCAAATTATTTTATTTATAATAGCTCTGAAACTCTCTTGAAATGTTAATAAAAATCAGGCTTCATTCAGAAACTCTGTATTGAAAATTAAAGACCAATGGACCAATTTAGTATTGTTTGTTTTAGGGTTATAGAATCATAGAATCATTCAGGTTGGAAAAGACCTCTAGGATCATCTAGTTCAACCTTTATTGAACATCTCCCTAACCCCTAGACTATGTCTCGAAGAACCACCCCTACCCATTTTTTGAACACCTCCAGGGATGGTGACTCCACCCCTTCCCCAGGCAGTCTGTTCCAATGGCTAGCCACCGTTTCAGTAAAGAACTTCTTCCTGATATCCAATCTAAACCTCCCCTGGCTCAACTTGAGCCCATTACCTCTTGTCCTATCATTAGTTACCTGGGAGAAGAGAACAGCACCAGCCTCACTACAACCTCCCACATTACCTGGAAAATTACTTGTTTTACTGGGTAAAGATGAAAAACTAAGCTATTTTTAATTGCACTAATAATAGTGATTAGTAGCTGGTTAACAGTGGACCACTCAAAGTACTGTCATGCTACATATTCCTCATTTAATCTTTTATTTGCTGCAGTAATTTTCCCTTCTTTTACCTCTTTTTTGGAGATTCTTCTACTTTTGACATTTCAGGCTTTACCCTATGGTTTGGGCAGGTAATCACTCAGCACAACGGATGACAGCTGTAACTTGCTTCTATTTTCTCAGCACCTGGTGCCCATTTGAGAACCTTTACTTTATACTGGTTTGTTGACATATTAATAATTCTCTACTCTATTCTCCGTGTAGACATTTCTTCTCTTCATCTGTTTCAGTGAAAATACTTTTTAGTTCTAATTTTGAAAATTGTGTTTTCTATTTCATGTACTACTTGAGCATCCTGCATCAAAGAAGAAAATAAATATGGATTAAGAGTTGTTTTTAAATGTCTAATAACTTCTTATAACATAATCATTTTGTCCACTAAGTATTGATATGGAATACCTGGAAATGGTAAAATCAATTCTGAAAGTAGATTTCACTATCATAGAATTGTAGACTTATAGAACCATGGAATGACTTGGGTTGTAAGGGACCTTTGAAGATCCAAACCCCCTGCCGTGGGCAGGGACATCTTTCACTAGATCACCATCCAAAACTGACTTTGAACACTTCCCGTCATGAGGCATCCACAGCTTCTCTGGGCAACCTATTCCAGTGTCCCAACACCCTCATCATAAAAAGTTTATTCTTTACGTCCCATCTAAACCTACCCTCTTTCAGTTTCAAACCATTGCATCTTGTCACTACAAGCCTTGGTAAAAAGAGTCTCTCCATCTTACTTGTAAGCCTGTTTTATACACTGAAGGGCCTCAATATAGTTTCCTCAGAGCCTTCTCTTCTCCAGGCTGAACAACCCCAACTCACTCAGCTTTTCCTCACAGGAGAGGTGTTCCAGCCCTCTGATTTTTTTCATGGCCCTCCTCTGGACTCACTCGAGAAGATCCATGTCCTTTTTGTACTGAGGATCCCAGAACTGGATGCAGTCACTGCATCATAGAAGGCCACTAGATCAATCAGGCACTGTGGTCTGCTCAAAATGATACCTTAAACTGAGTGTTTTTGTGGTGGGTTGACATTGGTTGTCTGCCAGGTGCTCACCAAGCCACTCTGTCTCTTCCCCTACTCAGTTGGACAGGGGAAGAAAATACGTGGGGTTGTTGTTAGAGAAAAGGTTTTTTAGAGTAACTATTAGTTTCTTCTCTTCTTTTACATACCACAGGATTATGTCTATCTAGCTTTCATTGCATGGCAAACTTCATCAACACAAGATCATTTTATATATAATTATTTTTTAGTGTTGGAGATATTATTTCAGATAGACCTTCAGATTTTGCCTGGAAGACCTAATCAAAGTTATATTATAATCATTAAAATAAGAAATCTCAAAACTATGTCTCAATATTTTGAACTATCTATTATTAAACAGACCATTTTTTACTGCAGTAATGCCTAGGAAATTCAGCTACAGTCCAAAATCAAATTGTGCTTGATACAGTGTGCACATTATCAGCTTCCAGAAAAAGGAAAGAGTAAAAGAAAAGTAATTATTATGAACTTCTATTTGCACTGAGCAGAAGGATAATGGGCAATATGTTTAAATATGAATTACTGGCTATTAGAAGAACTACAACCTCAGGAGAAAGAGCAGTTGAATGCCCTTCTGGGAAATCTGGGACAAACAGACGGTTCCCCAAGGCATGGGTCTTCCTGTGATATATATAAGCTTTCCAGAAACTTCCTGTGACAATTTGATGAGGCTCCTGCTAATCAAACTAGTTAAATGTCTAAATGCTGTCAGACTACATGTGGCTATTCCTGTGAGGGTACCTGACACTAACAACTCTTCCACTGCTCAGCACTGAGAATTTCTCCGCATATTCTGTGAATTGCTGGGAACCCCAAGCCACTGTTGCACCAGTGTGGAGGGACAACTCACCACTTCCACAGTAACAGTGCTGCTTCTTGAGAACCAGGTCTCTTCTTGCTATGCACTTGCAATCTTGTTTTCTCCAGCATTAGAGAACATTGACGTATGAAGCCATAAATCTCAAGCCATGAAAGTCTATGTTATTTGTTTTTAAAATGTATTTATTGTTCTTAGACAAAATAACATAAAAATTAATTTAACTCTACTCCATCTCTACAAGATTCTGATTTCAGCAGGCATCTCTACAGCTATCCAGAGCTGGCTGCAGCTACTGAGGATGTAACAGGGATGATTTGGGTACCATAACAATGAAGCTCTGGCCCCCTAGACATCCAAGTGCAAGCTTCAGCTCCACTGGTTCTGCTATGTGCTCAGGCAGCCAGAATGCTCTTTCCTGGCCCCATGCTGGATCCTTTCTAACTGGTCTGAATGTCTACCCTCATTCACATGAAGAAACGTATGTCCTATATTTTGTCATCTTCTCCATGGAGTTAGACCCACAGCAGTGTTTTCACACCTCAGTGTTTTCATACCTGTGCCAAGCCCTCAGTGGAAAATGAGGATGCTCACAGCATCCTGGACCACACAGAAAGGGAATGAGGAAGGATGACATGCAGATGCCATACGTATGGCATCTTAAGTACAAAAGATTGTACCTGCAAGAAATACTATTTCTGGAGATGTCAGAACATGTCTGTTGGAATGCCAGTCTTCTCTGTTTTACCTTGTTGTTGCCTCAACAACAGCCTCGGCTCGGGTTCTCCAGCACTAGTAATATGATGGGATTTCTTTCAGCCTTGCTTCTAAAAATAGAAGTTGGAAATCCACCTGGGCTCTGGGAAGTTGTCTGGTTGAGTTTTTTTCTTTATGCTTGGATTTTCTTTATGGTAAGACAGAAATAGTGGCAGATGATGTGGAAAGACAAGGCATGAAATGTCTGTGTCAAATCCTCTATCCAAAGTAACACCAGGAGCACAGGGAGATCTGGAAATGCCCCTCACAAAATCTCGTCCCAGAAGTGCATCCTGGTAGGCAGTTGTAAAAAAAAATCCTCACTCTGGCAAATAAGCTGATGAAGTGGCCAGCTTAAACAATTGAATAGTTGTGTCTGAGTAGAGCAAACATGAAAAATTACTCTTTTTCATTCTGCAAATATACCAGAATCTTTTATGAGGAAATCTTAACGATGCTTTTTTCTTTTTTTGTGATTTTTGAATGTCGGATATGCAGCCATCCAGTGTTGTGAATTCATGTTCCTCACGCTCCAGTGATAATACAGTCTGTAGATACTGTTAGCATATCATTTAATTTTAATTGTTCATTCAAGGATAATTTCTGCTTTCATTAAAGTCTATAATTTAAATAGTTAAAGTTATTGCAGCATCAGTCCCCCAGCGTAGTCTTTTAAAAATACATTCTTGTTTTGGCCATTGAAAAAAAGGGGGCAAAATATAATTAAAAAACTAAGTCCCTCATGACTTTCCTGAAAAATCCTCCCAGCTGAAACATGTCTTGGCTGACTTAGAGTCACATATATGTGAAAATACTGCATGACACAAATCCATAAAATGGGCAGAATGCCAGCTTCTTTGCCTTGCCTTTATTTTCAGCTTGTGCCACAATATTTAAAGGCATAATTATGCTAACAAATATGCAGTTGTCTCTAATCTATTTTGGAGCTGAGACTCCCAGAAATCTTCTTACTCCCTTCTTATGTCAGAGAAGATCCTAAACTTTCACACTACCTCTTCTGGCTGACTGAGACCTGCCTTCACTTATCATCAACATGGCTCCACAGAGAATCTTCTCTCTCGCTGCTACCTTCTATGAGCAGAATCAGCCAAAGCTGTTCTCTTTTGTGTTTGGACCAGATGAGAAAAATTGAGATGATTGGACCGTTTTCAGAGAAATGCATTTTTGCTGGAACATGCTGCTTAGCTAAAGCTTTTCATGAGGACACAATAAATTCAACTTTTTTTCTTTTTTTTCATCAGAGTAGCATTCTGTTACCAATTTTTATTTGAAGATAGGAGAGCGAGAGGCAGAGACTGGGAGAGAGAAGGACATAATACAAAACCCCCACCTTTTGAATCCAAAGGTAGATATTTCATTAAAGGACTCGAATGTATGAGGCTTTTATTCTGGTGTAGGAAGTACCTAGGAAATGAAATGGCATTCTGCCCAGTTCTGCCCCATTGTGAGGAATACAGTTGTTTAAGAAAACAACCAGACTCCTCTTGGGACATTTCTTTTATTACTGTTAATCTCAGAACTGTTTTAATTTGGCTCCTCACCTTTGTGCCCTTGCTTGTCTGTCTGCAGGCCCTGTCTGTGGTGTGGTTTTTCCCTTCAGAGTAAGCTAAAATTGGTCATTTAATAAAACTCATCAATCTCTACTTTGCCTACCAGATGGACTGCCTAAAGGCTTTGTGCCTGGTCATTACTTGTATTTCCCATTATCCAATTTATCACCCATTACTAGGAGAATTTCCTCACAACTGTAACTTGCTGGCTGTTAATCAGTTATGCAGACAGTGAGACCCTGCTTGCCAAGGTGGAAGGTGCCCCATGCCTGAGAGCTGCACCAACCCTGCCTGCAGTCCTCAGAGGACTTCTCCCCTTCCACCGCTGGTTATATTTTTCTGATCCTAACAGACCAACAGAGCTGAATTCTGCCATTTAACTTCTGTTTTATTCCAGTACATTTTCTGGCCCTGATTTTACAGGTACATTTTCTTCACTAAAAAGATAACCCTAGATTTGTATTTACATGAATTAGCAGCCTGGAAAGGATCTGCTTTCATAGTTCTATGACATATCCGTTTCACTACTACAATGCAGTTTTTGCAGGGCCTTCCCAAATGACCTGCTGTACAGGCAATGGCAGATACCATGCAAAATGTTCCTGCCAACTACTTTATGTACTCCATAAAGCTATAAAATGATGTCAAAGAGATGAATGAAAGCAGTGCTGAGTGATATGGTGGAAGTTTTTGCATTCTGCTCAAAAAGGTCAGAGAGGAAAAGTCTAAAAATGGTATGTCTATTTTTTAACTGTCATATATCCTAATCTTTTGGGATTTTATATAAAAAAAAACTTTTTAGATTTTATGTGGTGGGTGATGATTAAATGTGCACTGAGGTAGGTAAATGAATAATGACTCTTGACCCTGGTTTCAGAGAGCTATTTTACCTATTGTACAAATATTGACATGAAAAGAAACTCAAAGGTTTGTGTGTAACTGGGTTGTATTTGTAGCTTGGTTTCCTAAGAAAATGAGGCTAAAGTAGAGTCCATTTGTGTGTCTAGTCATGCATCTGTCTGTCATTCCTTCCTTTAATAGTTTCTGAACCAGTTAATGAAATGTTTCAGTCTTGCTTGAAAAGGGGATTAGGACATTAGAGGTCCTTTAAGTTTTATTTGAAATCAGTATCTGGGTAAGGACTGAGAGAGAAGTCCCTGCCTCCCTTAGTAAAGGCAGACAGAAATACTGCCTTTATGCTTGCTGGGCAGCAGCATGTCCCACACAGTCAGTCACTGTGGATGAATTCCTATGTGAACCTCTATATGGCTGCTTCCAGTAGCATAAGGGACATGTCCGCATCCTGTCAGGGGAATGACTGAGGTGTTTGCAACATGGTAGTAGGAGGCAGGAGAAATGCTGATTCAGATCTGGTATAGTGCCAGTTTGTGGACCTCCTAAGTCAGAATATAAAGCTTTGAACAGTTGATCTAAAATACTTGCCCATGTTTTTTCTCCCAGGGTTGAAGTCCAAATCATGAACTCTGAGCTTCTACTCTTAAGATTTCTCTTGACCATCTATTTCCCTCAAACAGGTACTGCCTCATAGAAATGTAGTGTGATATATTTAGTGTGTGGGTTTTGTAGTCTTTGTTGTCTTGAAAGCATAGAATTTGCCAGAAAAATGAGCTGGTATTACTAAGCAGCTTTCTAAACTTAATGATTACATTTAAAATAACTACACTGCTAGTCCTTCAGGGCTCTACAGCATTTCCATAACACAGCCATCATTTTGAAACAGTCATCCTTAGGAAATGCAACCACTGTCTTTACATCAGTGGGATACCACACAGCCAAATACTTGCAACACTTTGAGATCTGTTAACTCATTAAATGTTGATCACTTCAGCATGAACTTTCTGACAACAATTTTATTTTTTGTGGCTCCTCAAGTTTCTGCATGGCTTCTTTGGGGTTTCAAAAATATATATCCTATTATAGATACTCCTTGACATCATGCATGCTTCAGTTACCCACTTTCAACAATAAAGAGAGCAGTACACCTTCAAGCCAAGCAAAAATGTGTTATACAATGAAATTACTTTTAAACTAAGTAACAAGGGAAATACCTTAGATTTTATTTACCCATTCAATTGGAGTGTCACAGAGTCCTGGGTACTTGTCTTGGAGCTTCATTAATGCCTTCTTAGCCATATGATGACCCAGAACCCAACTGCAGTAGACATTCAACAATTTCCTCCAAGTGTAATGATGAGATATACAAAATTGCGCAAAGGAAATGCATTTAGTCAAGAAATAGAAAAGGTATCAGAACTGGATGCTAAATCTTTATTTTTCAAATCCTCTTCCTCTTACATTTTGCTCCAACCCTGAACTGGCACTTGCAATATCGCTATGGTAGCTACTGCAGCAATCTAGGAGCAGTAGTATGTAGCAAACTGATATATAAAGTGCCAATTTTGTGGCATCACACTGCTTTTCCTTTTTTTCAGGAATATTGGAAATGGATCAGAAAAAGGGTGTTAAAAACAAAGAAATACAGTCTTCATCTTAATATTGATACTGAAATAACACTTCAAGTATTAGTACCACCTCCACTGGATCCTGTAGTAGAGTGGAACTGAGCTTCTAATTAAAAAAAACAAAGGCAAAATAATAATAATAATAAAACCAAAACAGAGAGCACTTAAGGATACAAGCATACAACTTCTCTACAAACATTTTTCCTATGGCAAGGAACATGAAGCAAGTACCAGGGCAGTAACAATAAAAATGAATGATTAAAACGGTCACTTAGTGCTCAAGCTATTAAGAAGAAATTGTCTTATTTTAAATGTATAATCACATTTTAGAAAAGTTATAAATAAAACACAACACTGATTGTTCAGTTAGTACATGAGCATGTGACCCTACTGAGTGAAGAATATTGATCAGAGGGGAAGAAGGGATGTTCAGTGCTTTTAAGAGGTATATTCTCCCAGCTGGCCTCTCTGTGCATTCAGGAAATTCACACGTAGTAAATATAGAAAACTCATGGTTGCTGACAAGTGCTTTTGGGAATCAGGCCATTAATCTCAACTACACATCATTATCAGAGGTGAAAGAACTGCTAATTTATATAAAAGTGTATGTAGTTAAGAGAGGGGTTAACTTAACTTTTGGAATATGAATGCAGTCAACAAAAGCAAATAGGATGCCTAGCTAGGATGGATAAAACTGTTTGCACAGGTACTGAGTGTGGTGGAGAGACACTCAGGCTGGTTGTCTAAAGACCCCTGGCTATGCCATGGTGCTTAATTTTTGTGGTGTGAGAGTGGGGATGCAGTGTCACTGGAGATAGCCCTATATGCTATATTTTCCAATGTGATTAACTGTGTTGTGTTTGTGTGTGGTGGGATTTTGGTAGGGAGGGGGCTACGGGGTGGCTCCTGTGAGAAGATTCTAGAAGCCTAGATGGTTCCAAAGTTGGACTCAGCTCTGGCTGTGGCCAAGCCAATCAGTGACAGTGGAAGTGCCTCTGTAATAGCATATTTAAGACGGGAAAAAGCCTTTAGAGAGGAGGGGACTGTTAGAAGAGCAACTATGTGGACACCAAGGACAGTGAGGAAGGAGGGGAGGAGGCATGCCACAGCAGAGATTCTCCTGCAGCCCATAGTAAGATGGCAGACAGACCCCCTACAGCCCATTGAGATTAATGGTAGAGTAGATGTGTGCCTGCAGCCCCTGAAGACCCCGAGCTGGAGAAGGTGGCTACACCTGAAGAAGGCTGTGACTCCACAGAAAGTCTGCACTGGAGCAGTCTGCCACTATGAGGACTATATCCCACAGAAGGGACCCCAGGCTTGAGCAGTTCATAAGAGCTTCAATCCCATGGGAAGGGTTCACATTAGAGATGTTCATGGAGGACTTTCTCCCATGGGAGGGGACACCACATTAGAGCAGGGGAAGACTGTGAGGAGCCCTTCCCCTGAGGATGAAGGAGCAGCAGTGACAACGCATGATGAACTGACAGCAACCTCCATTCCCTGGCCCAGTATGCGTCTTGGGAGGAGGGGTAGAGATATCAAGTGCAGAGCTGAGCCCGGGAAGAAGAGAGTGGTGGGGGGGAAGGTGTTTTTAGGATTTGGTTGTATTTCTCATTGTTCTACTCTGATTTGCTTGGTAAATTGGTGATGGGATTGTTGTTTAAATCACATTTATTTTGTTGCCCCCAAGTCAAGTCTGGTTTTTGCATGTGACCATAATTTTCAAGTGATCCCACCCTGTTTTTTGTCTTGACCCAAGCCTTTTGCTGTATTTTCTCCTCCTCATCCCACCAGGGTAGGGGGTTAGTGGTGAGTGAGCAGCTGCGTGGTGCTTTGTTGCCAGCTGGATGGGCCTAAATGATGACATTAGCTCTGGCTTTTGTGCTACCCCCAAAGCAGCTAAAATGCTCTTAGTCTCAATTTGGCTCAGGAAGCTCAGCTGCAATTTTGATGCCCTCCAGAGAATAATGTAAAAAGTTAAGGGCACTCAGAGCCCCAGGACAGAATCTCTGACTGCTTGCAATAAACTCTTCAGAGGTTATTGAGAGTTAGCTGTGAGCATTAGGTTATTACTGAGGCTATCCGATCAGCAACAGCATTTTAGAATGGCAGTGCCTGAATTCACTGCTCTGGGAATCTACAGAAAGGGGAGAGGAAAACAATGATAATCCTGTTGCAGAGTATGAGAGTTTTGCTAATTTAAGCTAATGCTATGCCGTTGCCTCCTACACAGCCCATCATGGGCTGTATTCTCTCGGGAAGGGGCATAACATTTCAGGAGTGTTTCAAGCACCCTGGACATCCTCGTGTCAGAGGATCCTTCAAGGGCTGCTGAAGCTTGCTTAACTTTCAGAGTGAAAAGTTTTCTGACAGTTCCCAGGCAGACAGATAGAAAAACTGTGAAGTCCCTGTCCTGGAGGGGCTGTGCTGAAAGCTAGAAGATACCTTGTAGTGAGCTTGTGTGGAAATCAAAGACACTGAAGTGGGTGTTTAAAAGCGAAGCATTAGTTTTGTTTTATAGCTGGGGACTAGAGTCTAATGAATTTCATAACACGTGGGGAAGACTGTGGTGACTCACACTAGGATTGTGTACTTGTGCCTAAATTACATCAACACAGTAGGATGCCCATATGGCTGAGTAGAAAGAGCTATTTAGTAACTGAATGCACAAAAGAGGTGCCCTTGATGGCAGTCTTTACAGATTATTGTACTGATCTGCTGCCTAATGTCTTGGCCAGATCTCTCCTACTGCAGCAAGACCTAATGGAAAAAGTTGCATTCAATATTTTCGTTCTTATTTCTACCTCCAAGGTGCAACCCTAACAATGTTAACAATTTCTTTAGGAACTGCACTATTTTCCAGGGACTTGTCCTTTCTTCAAGATGTCCCCTGGCTAGTGGATGTACTTTTCATTTCTTACAGTGTCTGAGGCTGGGACCAAAAGGTATTCAGAGAGCTAACTTACAACAGTTATTAGATTTCCAGCAGTGATGGAAATCAGTGCTGGGCATCTGTGAAACTTGCAAGTCTTGGGAAAAGGCTGTCTGATGACCATTGAACTGGCGCCCTTGTACACTTCCATTTTCTAGGCTGATTTGTGATGCATGCAAAGCATTACATGCTAATCAACATAATGAACATAAGGCTATTACTAGGACCATTACACCTGATGCTTGAGGGCATTGCCACCTCACCTTCCTGTCTTATGCCCTGCTGAGCATTGGTGTTTACATAGCACTAAGGTATTATATTTATGTTGCATGTGGTTAGTCATTTATTCTAATGATCTCTTTGTTCTTTAGAAAGTCTGTTTAAAGCAGATTACCCTTTACTTTTGCCATTAAAAAAATAATATTGAACTCTCTGTAGAAATATAATGAGAATCTCAAGTTCCAAATACTTCACCTTTCTTTTCCAAATGAGTAATACTCATCTCATGAGTCTGCCCCCATGATAATGCTTATAGATTGAAGTGCATATCTGCATGTGGAAGATTGGTCTTTTGTACCTTTGCTTCAATACAAGCCGTCTAAAAAAATAGAAATATAAGTTCATTTCTGACTTTAATCCTCACTTTCTTACAAAATAGTGTTTATATTAGTTTATTTTTTTTTCCCAATGGAGCTGGACATTCAAAGGGGACTTTCCTTCATTGTGTTGACAGTTGGGGACTGGGGAGAGAGCTGCTTTGGGGTTACTTTGGTGTTGCCTCTCTGTGGTAAATGAATGCCCAGGATTCAACTATCATAGTACCCTTAACACCTACCAGCTGCTGGGAGATAGTACGGCCCTTTCAGCTTATCGAAGGTGCCACAATCAACTAATTCTTTTTTAGTGAAAATATGATCTTTTACTTGACAGGTTGGATTTCTGCCCTGAGTGTTAGGTTTGGTAGTAAAGCACACTCAGAAAACATTCTGAAAAGTAAATAATGTATTTGTACTTCCTGACTTTCCAACTACAAAAATGCTTTTAAAATGGGATTTTTCCAGATTTCACATAGTTTTTACTACAGCAGCATTCACTACATCACTTCCTCAACTCTTCTGAAGTCACTGCAGCAAAGGCTTCTGTGGAAAATTGTCCTAGAAGGCAATTTAACAGCTGGAAACATAGAGGAAGAACCAGTCCCTTGTGAGCAACAAGCTCTCAGCAAAGAGAATTTAAAGCAATTTGCCAGTTCCTCAATGGTTCTGCTATGAGCATGTTCTGGGGGAGTAATGGGATAGTTATAGTTCTATTATCTAAATGACACTCATAATGTCAGAGAAAATAGTTGCTGGAGCTGCAGGGAGCCTTGCTGGTCACTTCATGCTGCCTGCAGCCCTCCCTGTGGTGCGCAACGCCCATCATGGGCTGGGCTTTCCCACTGGGGACAGGGCAGCTGTACATTACCTCTCCCTATGGAAGCCTATCAGTTCCCAAAACAGTACCAGATATTTACTGCTGAAGATAAGGAGTCTGAAATAATTTTACCTGTTAATTTTCTTGAAAAAGCCTGTTAAGTTTTGCCAAATAACATTCTCTCTTCAACCTTTTGTAAGAGTGTTTGTAATCTAATCTGGTCATTGATCTAGCAATTTCCAAGTAGAAAACGATTTTGTTGTTGGGTTTTTGTTGGTTTTTGGTGGTTTTTTTTTAGATTAGAAGAACTTTCATTTTATGTTAATAAATTATTTGTATTTTCATAATTAATAGGCTGTTATTTTTAAAGATTGAACATGAAATAATTTCCAGGTAGGTATAAACTTATGTATGAATTCACTATGTGTAATTAAATTGTTGAGTTTGGTGGTACAACACAGACTGAGAAGGAGTGTAGTTGCTAAAATCAGGAGTGTGGCAAAATTGTAATGTAAAAAGTCCTGCAAGGTTTACTGTTTTCCTGCTGAATGTGAGGAGTCACTGGTAAAGTATCTTGACTAATGCAGCAACCAGTGAAGTCTTTCAGACTTGCCTTCTCTTGAAGGGGAAAGCACTGTACACCTCACTCCCACCCTGGTTAATTGTTGTCTGTGACAGAAGTTGTCAGTATTACTCCAAAGAGATTGCATCGCTGGCATAAAGCCTTAGACACTAGAAATCATTATAACTGTACTCCTCTCCATAGAATAACTTTGATTTATATCATTTGAAGATCTGACATATAATGATATTGGTTTGTGTATTATTTGTGGTTCAGAAAGTCTGAACAAAGGAACAGGTGTAAAAGAAAGACTTCATGCTCTCATGAGACCCCTCCCGGAGTACTGAGTCCAGTTCTGAAGCCCCTATTACAAGAAAGACATGGATGTTCTGGAATAGGTCCAAAGAAGGGCCACGAGGATGATCAGGGGGCTGGAGCACCTCTCCTATGAAGACAGACAGAGAGTTGGGGTTATTCAGTCTGGAGACAAGAAGTCTCCGAGGAGACCTTATTGTGGCCTTCCAGTATCTTAAGGAGGCCTACAAGAAAGCTGGTGAGGGACTTTTTAGCATGTTGTGTGGTGGTAGGACTAGGGGGAATGGATCAAAACTAGAGGTGGGTAGATTCAGATTAGACGTTAGGAAGAAGTTCTTCACCATGAGGGTGGTGAGACACTGGAGCAGGTTGCTCAGAGAGGTGGTGGAAGCCCCATCATTGGAAGTTTTTAAGGCCAGGCTAGATGGGGCTCTGAGCAAACTGATCTAGTGGGAAGCGTCCCTGCCTATGGCAGGGAGGTTGGAACTAGATGATCTTTGAGGTCCCTTCCAACCCTAACAATTTTATGATTCTATGTTCTGCAGTAAAATTTACAATATTGAGTTGACCGAGTTTCAGGCAGGACAATGAGAAGACCTGTGTCAAATTAAGGGAAGGACCAAGGAGAATTCTGCAACTGAAGCCCCTTCAGTGAGATGATTTACTGCCTGACCTGGTCGTCTCATTAAACAAATGAGCAGCATCAGATTGTCACCTGATTAATGTCAATAAGGAAGCTATGTGCTAGCAGCCAGATTATATTTTCCACCTAGAATGTGGATGAAGGAGTTCACATTGGCATTATTCTCTTTCTGAGATGTTGGGGACGCTTGGCTGATAAGCAAGAAATTATATCCCACTTCAGTCCTAGAGAGGAGGAGAAAAGTGATGAACCTGTAGATAACACCCAGAGCTGAAACTGAGGGTCCTTGCAGTGTTCTGGCAGGAGGCACCTTCTGCCTCTCTGTGCAAAGCTTGCTCAGTGTAAACGGGAAGGGATCTTTTTTGCAGGACAAAAGGACAGCTTTGCAGACAGAAAGCAGTTTTCACTGAAAAATGCAAATACATGTCTTGATTCAAGTATCTGAAAGAGAAAAGTAGAGATTTTCTGTTTTGCTTTTCTGAATTTAGAAATCTAGCTGGAGATTAGGCACATAAGAAATATTTGGGATCCTGTAAGGTGCCTTTGGGTTCTTTAAAAAAAAAAAAAAGAAAAAAATTATGTGATTTAAAAAGGTAATCCACCTGCTGTGAATCACTTTTACTACACAATTCTTAAATTGCTCACAAGATGAACAAGCAGCTGACAGCTTTCTATTGTCAATAAATAAGCATTGCACATTATTGTTTGATGTAAATGCAAATAAAAAGGAAATCGATTATTTCAAAACACTAGGAAACAGTGGTACAGACAATCTGAGATGGGCTTTTGGCATCAGCAATTGCAGGTTTTAAAATTATGCCCAAACAGGTAACAGCTCAGAGAACAATTCACAGTACAGAGTGTACCTTGTGTAGTACACTCATTTATTACTTGCTTCTGAGATCTTAATAGTTAGAATTAGGTAAGAAATGATGCTGCCATTCATTTAAGGTACTTTTATTAAGGGACAGGCATGAGAGAGATAGCATTTTAAAATTCTAAATTAAAAATAGTCAAGGGCATTTTTAAATAACATATCTTTTATGATTATAAGTAGAAACCATAATGAGGTGACAAAAATATCTTGGTTTTGATTAGATAATGATAATAAATTCATATTTAATTTGGCATGTACTTTACACATCCAAAGCCTTTTTCTGGGAGCAAAGCATTTTTTTATCGTTTTTTACTAATTTTAGGGTTTTAAAGGTGATAAAGTACTTTAAAAATAAACACTCATTGCTACTAAGCAGCAGCTGAGAAAAAATAATTGGTGTTGTAGTTGTATGCTTTGCTGGTTTGCATTAGTGTGATGTGGCTTGAAAGAAAAGTCACAGATTTTCTGGAAAGGGACAAATATGAAGGGCAGAAAAATATCTTAGGTACCACTCTTTAAAAATTTACCTTATAAGAATGAATTCTGTGTGCAAGGAATAGCATAATGACTACATATTTTTCTTTAAATTCACAAATTTTTTAGTGTTCATATAGAAAAGGTTTTGTTTAGATCTGTCACCATTGTTGAAATTTGAGTTGATACTTAAGCATTTAATGTTTTCAATAACAAATATAGTGACATCTTCTGTAAGTTACAAAAAAGGTTCACTATTAATGAAACAGAACATAGTGGTATAAGTCTAAAGAAAGAATTCAGCAATTCTCATATTTTACTAGGATTTCTGATGTTGTGGCTTATAAAACTACAAAGGAAAACAAAATAGAAACATAATAAATGGAAAAGTCTTTGTATGTTTCAATGAACAAGTAAGATGAAGCTAAGCCCTGGATTTTAGACAGCCAGGCTGTCTTCCTTTCATGGCTACTGTAGGGTTTGGAATTTTTTTCTGTGACAGTTAAGCAATGAAAAATTAGAGTTATGTAAAATTCAGACACTTATGGTATTATCATAAAATAGTATTTTTGGAAACAGTCATAAATTCCCTCGCACGGAAGAGAGCAGCCCTCTTCTTTCATACAATCCTAGAATATAGAAAAATGTGAGCAAAATGGAATAAAAGAACAACTGCACAGGAAAAGTACTGCAAAAAGAAAATGTTTGTATTCCCTTTAAACATTGGGATATATATTACATACATAGATTAAAAATAAACCATAATTAATATATGAGCAAAGACAGCTTCTCTTAAAATACACAGCTAAAGAACAAACCAGAAAAAAGTAAATGGTACTGAAAAGAAAAACACAAAGAAAGAAAATATGCTGTCTTTCCTTTTCCTTTTTTTCTTCTCCATTTCTTCTGGATATATACTGTAGATCCTTTATACTTCTCTCTTAGTTTCTCAGCTTCCTTATGTTGTAGCTGAATGCGGAAATAAGTCTAGAAAGCTGTATTTGAACTTTTCTTCAAGACCCTGACAGAAACCGTGCTTGTCATTTAAATATCTCCAATATGTGCTGTTGGTGGGAAGAAATTAATCTTTTAGATAGCATTGTGCAGCTCAACTAGGCAGGGGAGGGAGAGGTGAGAACTTTGCTTGGAAAAAGTTTATTATTTATATAACACTGCAGGTGCACATGATCTTATGCACTATATCAGCAGCACCAGCCAATTGTGTCCCCTGTGCAAAGGGCTGCTAAGGCCATGCATATCTCCAAACAATGACTGTTTCAAGGAAGGAGAAATGTATCACTGCCCAGAGCAGGGCAGGAAATCACCTACTGAGGTGACAGAGAAGGCAGGATGGAGAGCACAGAAGGTGCTGATTGGTGAAGTACACTCCTGCTGCTGCTTTTAAGGTACGGTACTACACTTCTCTGATGAAATCTGGAGAAAGTTCGAGAAAGGGAGGATTGCTACTGGCATCAAATTGTACCACCTGCAGCTACTGTTAGTTTGCTATTAATTCACCTAAACCATGACAGTAGCCTGGCTTGATATATAGATTAAAAATATTAATCTACAGAGAGGTAAGGAAGCAGCTAAGAACTAAATAATGAACTAGTCATGCCGTGGCCTTCTGAATAACAAGGCTAAGGTCAATGTGGCTGTGCTCAAGGGAGTAGTTGGGCTACACATGTGCTTCCAGCAGATCCCCAGCCTCCATCAGTGGTGATATCTTTTTGATCCTTCATCCTTTGCACTGGTCCTCCTCATTTAGCAGATGTTGATGTACCATAGATTCAGCTTCTTGCAATGAATTTGGAGAATATGCCCTTCACCTGCAAGGCCCTTCACTAGGCCAAATGATACTAAATGATGATGTGTATAATTAGGTAGACATAACTGGTAAAGACTGAGTGGTAGATGTCCCCATATTAGGATGAAGTGTGCAGATCTACACTGCTTAGCTTAGTAATTTAGAATAGTCGGTAACCTGCCAGGAATACCTAACCGTTAAATCTGACTTGGTGGCTGGTTTTCTGTGAGGTACCTGAAAAATCACTAGACATTCACTTTTTAGAGGTGTTTACCTGCCTAAAATCCTTAAAAGTCTGACTGCACAAAAGTGGTCACTTTCTTCCAAATGCTGTTCCCTGTATACAGTGACTGAAATAGGCTGGTGGGAAGCAGGATGCTGTACAGGTAATGGTAAGAGAATAAATGGGTTCCCTAGCAGGAAATACAAGTTCCTTACATTTCACCCATCATTTGAAGTTATAAGTATAGGTGTGTGCACCTGATTTTAGAAGGGCTGATGACCAACACCTTCACTGGATTTGGGAAGGACTACAGATGCTTGTACCTTCTGAAACAGGCTCAAGCTACTGTGCGTTGGGCAAGAAAACTCAGACTTTCTGAAAACACATTTGTAGAGCTTTTTCTTCTCCATAAACATATCTCAATTATTTCACAAATATGTTGCAGGGATTAGTTATCCACTACACAGAAAGCTCTCTGAAGTCCCAATCTCAATACTAGTATTGCAAGTGTTGTTATACAGTGACTGCACTGATAGCTCAACTGGTTATAAATATCTTTAATCTGTGATAATTTAGCAGGGTGATGATAACCCTCTCCATTGTTTACCATCCTGAGCAACTCTTGCCGCTCCAGGTGTGCTGGGTAGTTGTGGTAGCTTCCATGCTCCTCATAGGTGTTACATCACCTTTCCCTGTGTTGAACACTGAATTTTCATATCACCCACTGTACTTAGTTACAAAGTTATGGTTATACTTAGTTATAAAGTTGCTTTAATTTTCTGCAGTTACTGCTACTGTAACTGCTCTGTTTTCAAGTTTCATAAAATAGTGTGTTTGAGACTAATTCAAAGACTCTTAAATTACCAATCCCTGTATGAAGCTCAATTTTCATTTCCCTCACATGACAAAAAAAAAGCAGAAAGTATATATTATTTTCCTTCAAATATAACTTTGAAAAGTCAGGCAGCTTGAAATTTCTGTAGTATTATATAACACTGTGGTCAAATGAGTAAGCATCTTGTTTCTTTCCCAATGAAGAAAGCATTTTTGTAATAGTTAGCTTTTACAGACGAAATGTAATTAGAAGCTTGCTACCCTTTGTACAGTGCAAAAAGCTGTCATTACTAGAATATTTACCAGTTGCAAAAATCTGCTGGAAAATAAAGTACAGTAAATGTTTTATCCTGTTATGAGCGTTTAAGATGACAATTACTTTGACTCCATAGCAAGTCCTTAATAATCCAGAATTTTGTTCACAAGCAGAATTAAAATAGAGAGCAGCTAGAAGCAGTGTATAGGTAGGGACCTTGGCCTTGTATCCTGTGCTAGTGCTTTACCTTTCCAGCATGGTCTTTTAGATTCCACATGATCAAGTCCCTGTCAAATCTGTGTTTCAGTTATTTCTTTATGTCCAAAACAGCAGTATGGCCATATTATGCTACATTACCATGATGATTTGCAACTATTTGGAGTTCAGTGGAGTGATTTCCGTATGGTATATTATGGAAATGAGGCTAGGGGCAACACCAAGATTTGCCAGCAACTTGTATTTTAATACCTTTCAAATTACCAGCTACTAGGAAAATATTATAAAACCTTTATGTTCAGAGGGAAGTGAAGGATATTTGAAGCCCAAATCACGTCTGTTGCTTAAACCAGAAGGAAGACGCAGATTGACACTATCATGACGCTTAGTGAAGCACCAGTTCCAGATCCTGTTGCGTTGCTGGTAGGGGGGGAAGCTGTTGCCCAAGTAGAGAGAATGTATAGCCAGCAACATGCTGTCTGAGCTCCTATAGGAAACAGCATTTTACCTTTGTGCAGAGAGTAGCACACTAAGTTGCTGCAGGAGAAGTAATTTGAATGTCAACTTTCCTATGTTCCTCCTTCACCAGGGACTGAATAGGTACAACACAAAGACTCCTGAATAGGCAAGTATACCTTATAAGGGATTTGTTTTAATTTGGTGGGAGATTTTAGCCATGTACTTTCATTGCAGGAGTATAAAGTAAGGAAAGTAAAATTCTTGCAGTGTCAAAGAGTAAAGACACATGCCACATTTGGGATTTTGGAAAAGGAAACATGACATTTGTATGACTGTGTTCCCAGGAGAGGATTTGTTACGTAGGAGTGTACTGCTACATGTGGAAGTGGCCATTAGAGACTGCACCCTTAATGGCAGCCCAGAGTTTCGAGAATGATACATGAAGGACAGCAAATCAACATTTGCTCCGTTAGTTCAGTATTATGAGAAGACAGCCCTGGTGCTATCTGTCTTCCAACTGCCAAGAGCACATTTACTCTTCTGGAATATAAATTCCAAGCTTCACAAATATGCTCATCAAAGGCTGGGGCAAATTTGTTTGCCATCTCCATCAATCTGAAATCAGTTAGATGTGTTTTTGTAAAGTGAAGCTGCTCATTATCATCTCCACTGGTGGAGACTGACAGTGTGTGACAGTGTGTTGTGATTAAGAGATACAATTTGGAGAGAAACCAAGGCTGTAAAATATTTGAAGTCAGCACTAGAAATGTGAAAAAGCTTTTAAGTGCTTGTCAAGAAATAACATTGGAGAGTCTCAAAACTTTCTTCTGGATTTCAGCATCTGGAGGGCATATCGCTGTTTGCATTTCTAGGGAAGAACGCAAACTTGGGGTCTCTGCTACTGTGCTGAAGATTAATGCTAAATAGTTCAAAACATTTAGCAGTCCTTTGGAACTTACATTTTGTAGTAGCACAGGTTGTGTTGCTCATTTGCCTTTCTTTTCCTTAAAATTGTCCTTTGAAGAAAAATATCAGCATGATATAATGCTTTGGGCTGTAAAAGGTCAGAGTTTCCAAGGCTCCTAGGTTCTGTCAAATATGGTCTAGAAAGGACAGAGAAAATTTAGTCTGTGAACTTGAGAGTGCAGAGGTGTGTGTTATCTTGACATTGTTTGTCAGGATCATATTGATTTGCAAAACCAAATTATATGATACTATACTCATATATGAAAAATATTGCCTGTTGCTTGTTTGGGATTAAGCATATGGATTTTCCTGTTGCTCGTCATAGAATATTTAGTATTTTATTAGAATTTTTATCTACACATTAATATTTTTTATTTCATATCATATGGCTTTTCTTCATTTACCTGTTTCCTCAGCTGAAATGCTGACATGCTGGAAAAAATCCCCTTCACTGTTTCCTGAAGGTAAAGAACAATTCAAATCTTTGATCCTATCTTCAGAGCTCTCTGTTGCCCCAATGCTGTGCTATCTGACCTTACATTTCACTGAAATAATGTCAACCTTCTGTGTCTTTTACTTCATGCATTTGTAATTTTGCTCTGCAACAGGTCAGAGCTACATTACACGTCAGACCCTCCAGCCATTTGGGTTGACAGGAGAAGAGACAAAGCCGGGTACAGTCCTGACACTCAATTTTAAGCAAATCAGAGTTTCTTTTTTTTTTTAGGTGATATAATCTTAAATTTACCCTAATTCCCATGTTTCTGGCAAGCCATGTCAGGCCCCTTTCAGAAGGTTTCCAGGCAGTTTTGCCCACTTGATTTTGGCCATGTGTCAATCATTGCAGTGCAAATGGGCTACTTGGGGCAGCCAGTGTTAGCAATGAAAACCTAGTTTCATCCACATTGGCATAAAAGTAGATTTAAATGAAAGCTAAAGCTAACAAAATTCAAGAAGGAATTCTCCTTGACATTCAGCTCTTTGCCCTGAACTGGATCCTGTATTAACTTCTGAGGGTAGTAAGTGTAATTGAGTTTAGACCCAAAGCCATTGATCCAAAAGATTGTATGATAATTACTTGTTAATGGTGGTGCTAATAATGTTTCTGTTGAATCAGGACCTGTGAAATGTTTGATAGGCTTGAACCCAATTCCTTTGGGAATATTTGCATTCTCTACTTAAGTATGGACTAAAGACATCAACTCATATTAATTTGAGATCAGATGTTCAGAGGTGTTTAAATGGCTAACTCCTGTTGAAATCAATAACTTCTAAAAGTTCTGGACCTTTGCGATTAACCAGTTCTATAAAAATCAACCTTTATTTGATGGCCTATTACACATTATGCTCCTACAGAATATTGTATGAATAATAAAAGTCTTAGTCATATAATTTTTATCCTTTCTCTGTGACCATAAATCAAATATAATCAGCACAAACATGTTTCTCACCCTTCCATATTCTATTAGAGAAAAGGTTATTGCTCTGAATGATGCCAACTAAATAGTCAAGTTATCATCATACAACATATTTCACCTTGACAAGGCTCTTGTGAAAGCCTCAGTAGGTCATTTGGATGCAGGCAAACTACTCTATTCAGTTCCAGCTAGACAGTCAGTATGGCATCTCTTTCATTTTCAGGTTGCTTTATTCAGCATCATCTTAACTTCTTTATTTTTCTATTAATGTTACTATTTCTCTCATTGAAGAGATGACCAGCAAACCCTGTGCCTATCAGCTGACTCACATTTGAATATCTTAAGAAATAAGTGACACGCTTTTTGCGTTAAGAAGTTTAATGGGAAAAGAAAAAGAACAATGTTTGTAATCTGTAGAGAAAACTGCTTACCATATATTTCCCTACAAGACAAAACCAGTTCTCATCATGGCTAATAATAAGCAAAAGAACAGGAAAAAGAAAAAAAAAAAAAACAAGGAGAAAAGTCGTCCTAATGAATCAGCTAGCTATTCCTCTCTTATGTCTTTCCCAAACAAAGTCAATTACACTCCTCAAGAAGCAAATCACTCCAGGGAACTGGTGGATTACTGGCACAGAGTGTAGCTTTATTCTCAAGCTTCAAGTCTCTTGCTTTTATAATTCCTTTAAATTGCCTTACACATATCTTCATTGTTTTAACTCAAAGCCACTACAATAAACTCCCGGGCTTCTGTTGGGAGAGATGTAAGGAACAAAGAAAAACTATGATTTTTTTCAGTCTACCATTTTATGAGTCCCAGAATTTGCCTAAAAAATCCTGAGAATGGAGAAGGTTATTTCACTGTTATGCAAATATTTTAAAAGGGCTTTACATGTATGCCTCTTTATAGGACAAAATGAGGAGAGGTGGCATGCAGCCAGCTGCATCAGTTTTCTGGGTTTGCCTGTACAACTTCCCGTCAGGCTTCTGTTCCTCTCTGTCCACTATAAATCGAAGGCATCCTGCTAATTCTGGACTTAAACTGAGGGCTATTAAAGAATCTACCAAAAGCTCAGTCTCCCTTTCAATCGTTTATTCAACTGAAATTTAGTGTCTCTTACATATTAATTATGTTCGTTGTGGTCATAGCGGTCATTTTTTATGTCTGTTTGCACCAGATATTAAGAACTGCCTTTATTATACTGGTTCCATACTCACACAAGTGATGCCTATATCCTGTATTTCCTTTGTACACTCTACCCTCATCCATGAACAATGGCTATTCAAGAAATAATTTTAAGAGGAAATATTTTTTTGTTTGTTTTATTGATTTGTGTGTCTTTCCACAAGATTAACTTCCTATTATGTTCTATGTGTTATTCATATTCCTAGACCTATCATCAAATCTACACTCCACATGACTGTATACCTCATTTTGCTTTGGCTGAGTTGTTAACCTACAGTCCTGTCATATATATTCTGCAGCTTCAACAGCTTAATCAAAGGCAGCTTGACTACTTAGTAGGAACTGTTTTGTCTCATCTGGAAATCACTTCCTCTGACAACAGAAAAAGTCTGAGCTGTAATATCAAAATTCAGTAAAGATGAATAATTTAGTTTGCATCTGGTTTGATTGCAAATGCTATCCTCACCTTTCAGAAGTCTTCTGTAAAGGAGCTCTATGTTTTCTAAAATTGTAATCTAAATACACTATTGTGATGTGAAAAATGTATGTCACACAGATGTGTTCATTTTTTTGTACATTCTAGCCCTCCTGCAGTTGTATTGTATTAAAGAGTGACCTTATTTAAGAGAAGTGAATGTAATTAGCAGTTCAAAGACCTTATGCGTCATCCAAGCGATATAAAATGGCCTCAGAATATTTAAGATTCAAACTCAATATTTTTTTCGGAAAACTGAAGCAGTTCTTTACTGTTTTAGCTTTCATGTAAGGTTGCATTTCAACAGTTGATGTTATTTGTAGTGATTATTACTCTAAATAAGAGCAGTTAATTTGTCTGTTAAAGTAATCCTTTGTGGATATATGACTGCACAGATGAAGCTGTAGGTTGCAGGTTTCATCTGTTTTATTATTTTGTTTACATTTTGATTTAACACCTTCTAAAAACACATAGAGAACCGGAAGGATGATAAGTCCTCAGTGGAGCAGAAAACTGCAACCATTTAAATGTCTTTTGTTTCAAAACAGAAAGAAAAATTAATTTTTAAACCTTCTCATGGTCAGAATTCTGATACACTTACAAAATCTCAATTTCATGGTTGAAAAATTGTTGCAGCTTCTGCATTATTATGTATTTCTTCAATAAAACAACATTTTTTTCTCACAGACTCACACTCATAAGAGTTATCCTGCTTCTGTCTGAGTATAATGCTCAAATAATATTCACATGGAGTGAAAGCCATGATCTACTTCCGAAGAAAATGTGAACAAGGTTGAAGACTGAAATGAGTTAATGGCAAAGCAAAACATTTGCAGGAAATCGCAATAACTCTCATACAGAGCATGTAATCTTTATTTATTTTTTTTTTTACTGGAGACCTACCACATAAAATGAAGATTAACAAAGTGTTTGTTTTTCGATAAAAAAAAAAAAGAAAAGACTTCTCACAGAATACACTAGTAAGACTGAGATGAATGTAAATTGCCAGCTTCAGGAACAAACTTGATTCAGACTATTAGATCTGCTCATTGCACCCCCAGAAGCACCTGTAATATGTATATACAGAATCATGGACTGGAAAATACATTTTAGACTAACAGAGACTGGAGACATAGACACCTGCCTTAGATCATGGGCTTTTAGGTGTTCTCTCTCTCATCAGGCAAAATCTTGTAAGGCTGAGGTTTGACCAAATATGTCTAGCAGTAGTTCTATGCTGTAATTGATTATATTCACATTATCCGCATCATGAAAAGGTTTAACCCAAGAAAATGGGAAGACAGATATATGGAAAAAATCAAGGCAATATGGCAATTGTTTCTTTACAGCATATGACATACACAGAGGTTTTGTGTTGTAGAAAATTAGAGTGCCTCCCATAACAAAAACTCTTAACAGAAACCTGAAGGTATCCTCAGTCTGCATTTTGTCATTGTGAAGGCAGTATCCTGTATCAAGAGGTTTCCTGTCATCTGTGTCAAGTGCTGAAGTACCCAGGATTTGAAGTATTCTCTGTAAGGACTAATAGCATCCTTAGATATGATGGGTTTTTTATGTACTCCTTGTCAGGAAATGTATTTCAGCAGACCCAGATCTCATACCTACCTAGAAGACACTCAGGAAAATGAGTCCAGGTGGACTCCTCTTCCAGTGTGAAGATCTGAGCAAGGTAAAGGCTGTGTCTATATGAACCAGGCATGCAGCATGGGAGTAGCAGAGGTGTTGGGGAGACAGCTGAGGCTGTACCTCTGGGGATCACCTTGCAGTGTGACAGGGCTTCTCCTTCAGGCTAGCCCCACTCTGGTCCCATGTACTGTGCTCTCATCAGCTGCTGGGGCACAATGGGTGGTAGCTCCTGGTGCTTGTCCCCCTATCTCGTCCAGAAGGGATCCCACTGCTGCTCTCTCAGAACATCTCATGAGGTGAATCTGAACATAGTAAGTGGGGACAAATGGAGGATCTCCTGAAAAGCAACTTCTAACACTGCTCTACACACTCCAAAAGTCTACCACAGCAATATATCGGACTTGCTTATCAAACTAGCAGACAGAACCATTACATGGATAATATGATTCTTTTTCTATAAACAAAACCAAACAGTAATTACAATATTTTCTTTCAAAAGACAGTTGCAGCTTTACTCTGACTATAGCACAGCTGAAGCAGCTTTGACTTGAGTTGACAACCTTGCTTTAAATTGTTATATATGGTTATACCCTTGAAAACACTATATTAATTTCCTGGCAATTTGGCACTGAGGAGGAGACTTCAAGTGAATCTGCAAGCAGAGCAAATATTTCCTCTTCTAGAGCTTAACAGAAAAATAAACTATAGTTTCATGAAGTTGCAGGAGTCAAATTAAATTATTACTTCCAAATTCCAAAGCCTTTCAAGAGTTTTTTCTTCATGTCCTTTCTTGGAGTTATTCCTTTCTTTAAAATGTAAAGTATCACAATCTGTCCAATGCTGTCTCTGCTGGGGAGGAATAAACAGGAATGACAAACAGTTTCTTTGTAAAATGTGCTTTATCTTCTTTTTGGTTTACTGGAATATTTTCTGGTGTGTGCCAATATACTCTAATCAGATTACCGAAAAAGTCAAGTCCCATTAATTTCAGTGGGAAAAGTTTTCAATTTGATTTTTAGTAGTTAGGAAAAAAATAAAATTTCCCTTCTTGATATAAAGCCTTAGCTATTTCCTCCCTCTTTCCCTTTCTCCCTTTCTGTCTTTCTCCCTGAAGTAGGCAGATTTCCTGTAGTCCATACCTTTTCTTCAAACACTCAGTGTATTATATCTAATGAGGGAGGAGGATCTTTTTATAGAATTCAGTATTTCTAGGGTTCTAGTTATAAAATCTGTGGATATCCTACTAAATTATACAGTTCTAAACTTTTTCTTATTCACTATACTAACATTCTGATTTTTAACTACAGTATACTTTACAGTAACTATAAGATGGCTGAAAAAAAGGAGTGAAGTCTAAAAAATGTTTAATGATAGCCAGACACAGAAAATATTGCAGTAAAGAGGCACAAAATAAATTTCTGAAATAAAAAAATAGCTTTTTCATCTTTAGAGCAGGTTTTAGTTTTTTAGCAAAATGGATTATTCAGTCCTTCCTTCATAAACCAATGCTTTTATCAGAATCTGAAAAAGAGAACAATTTCTATTGAAATTTTAATTATGTGATTCTTTAAGATTTTCCCCATTACAATTTTTTTTTCTGCAGGCTTTAATAATCTGCTTCCTATGTATGATCTATAAAAATTCAGTTGTAGTGACGATTTTTGTTTGAAACAGCCATAAGCCTTTCCTAAGTTATTTCTCAAACAGCTATAATTCTTTTTTATGTAATTTCTTATCATCTTAATTTAGGAGCATTCTCCTTGAATTGAATGTCCATGATATTTCTGGATCTTTATTTCTAATCACTTATTTCTTATTTTAAACCTTTTTTCCTCCTTTAAGAAGCTCTCAGCCTTTAATGCTTGTCTTTTTTTTCCATTCTACTCATCTTTCTTGTTTTATAGTCTTTCAGTCCAAAACACAGCTGGATGAATTCACTCCTAGGTTAATCTCTGGATACAGGTTAAAATGTCAGACCATAAACTTTAACCAGCAAAGAATGATATTCCTTGATTTGGGCAAAACAATGTTCTTATATGTCTTCAGTCATGTTCCACTACTTCAGTGTTTAGTTAGCATACCCAAACTAGACGTACATTACCTAATTTGAGTATGAATAACAGAATATCAGCAGTTCACAATGCTTTCTGGTTTTTAGAATCTTTTTGGTTCTTGGTCTTAGGCACTGGCTTCTTTGTAGCGCATTTAGCCTACTGAGAACAGGTTTCCTTTTTCTAGGTGCCTTTTGCCAAACATGAAAAGATTTTCCATTGCTCATGGATTACAATTTGCCAATCACTGGTTATGGCTACAGATCTGATAAAGACTTCAATATTCCAAAGCTACTCTAAATGAGGAAAAAGCTTCTTATCTTCTCCAATGTCATTTGGTTGAGAAGTAATGGACTGTGACAAGACACCTTTTGATCAGACATTAAGAAAGGCTTTCTAACAGGGGAGACTGTGAAGCAATGGCCATAGGCTCATTACAAAAACAACAGAATACCATCATAGGAGAACTGAAGTCCAATCCAGGCAAATGTCTGTTAAAAATGGTAAGGCTACTGTTGATCCTGCTTTGCAATAAGAATGTAGACCTGATGATCTAAATCTCTCTTTAGTGATTTCAGTTGCTGCAACTTTCTCCCTAGGGATGAGACATGGATATGAAGAGCTTTATAATGATACAGAATCTTTTCACAAGCAGAAGATTGTCCTCACTATGACCTCTATTTTTTTTCTAAGTGATATTTCTCTCACTGCACCTAAGAGAGCTTGCTGGAATTAGTATATCCTAGTAGAGATGCAGTTTATTGTATCACAGAATTATTCAAATGCTTGAAAGCTGCTCCATGAAGAAGGACATGGGAGTTCTTGTGGACACTAAGTTAACCACAGGACAACAATGTGTCTCTGTGGCCAAGAGGCCAATGGTATCCTGGGGTGCATTAGGAAGAGTGTGACCAGCAGGTCGAGGGAGGTTCTCCTCCCCCTCTACTCTTCCTTGGTGAGGCCACATCTGGAGTATTGTGTGCAGTTCTGGGATCCCCAGTTCAAGGAAATACTGGGGAGAGTCCAACGGAGAGCTACAAGGATGATGAAAGGACTGGAACTTCTCTCTGATAAGGGAAGACTGAGAGACCTGAGGCTGTTTAGCCTGGAGAAATCTGAGAGGGGATCTTATCAATGTTTACAAATATCTGAAGGGTGGGTGTCAAGAGCATGGGGCTAGTCTCTTTTCAGTGGTTCCCAAGGTCACCAGATAGGATGAGGGGCAACAGGCACAAACTAAAACTGAGGAAATTCCATCTCAAAATCAGGAAAAATTTCTTTATCATGATAGTGACAGAGCACTGGAATAGCCTGCTCAGAGAGGTTGTGGAGTCTCCTTCTCTCTGAGACTTTCAAAACCCACCTGGATGCATTCCTGTGTAACCTACTCTAGGTGAATCTGCTTTGACAGTGGGCTTGGACTAGATGATCTCCAACAGTCCCTTCCAGCTGCTACCATTCTGTGATTCTGTGATATGCATATGCATATACATTTAATATGTAAGCATATATTTACATACATGCATGTACATGCTATTGTGTATATATACATATATATATATATGTACATGGGGAACTTTTAATATGCAAATTTGTTCATTTAGGGAAAGAGTATCTGAAATGTCTGTGCCCAAAGGGCATACTGATGATGTATGCAAAGCTAAGAAACTGAGTGCCCTGGAAGAAGGTAAAACTAAGTGATAAGCAAATATAACAAGTATGCAGATTGGAAGGAATATCTGTGAGCCAATATTTGTGCTTGATCCTGTGGTAAATGTAAACCATAGGCAAAAAGCCTCAAAATTATCCTGAAAATCTCTGCTTTAATGACAAAAGAAAAATTCTTCAGTTTTCTAATATTCCCTTGTAGCAGATACAGATGACCTTTTTTATTCTTCTTTCTTAGAAGCTCTAACATCTCCACTGTTTGCAGCAAGGCTTTGAAATTTTCAGAAAGGAGAAAAAAAGAAAAGCCTTCTCTTTGTGCCAGGAAATTCTGGTTCAATTTAGTGGAGCTATCACCTGTTAAACCAAATAACTGGCCCGTGTAGGACAGTCTGTCCTAAGAACTTCACAGAAGTGTGAGATCAGCTGTAGTAAAGGAAAAGAGTCAGCTCTGTTATGGAGTGTATAACCTTGGCCCGTTCAATGAGCCACAGCTTCCCTCCTCATTCCTTCCCCATTGCACCTGCATATTGTGGTATGGACTTCAGCTGCAGGATTACCTGGTTTGGTTTTTTTTCCGAGTGACCGGAACCCATTCACAAAACAAGATGTGCACAGGCTGGAGTAAAATTAACATTGATCCTACATGTTATATATAATTTCAGCTTACCCTAACTCCTGAATGCCTGACTTGACAAGATACATAACTTTTAATTTTGTTTGCTCGTAGACCTATGTAAATAAGAGGATGCAACAAAATATGAAAAAAAATCTTCTGTTATCTTTACAGATTTTGCTGAAGTGACTGTATAAGATATTAAGGATGTGCAGTTCTCATTACTCTGTTTCAGAAACAACATAAAAATGGCAGGAGGAGAAGTTCTGAAAAGCAGCTTGTTAAGTCTGATACTTTCCCTCTGCTCTTCAGTCTCTGAACTAGCAGTAGGTTATTTTATATTTATATGCTCTGGAAATTCTTTTTACTTGCTCTGAATCCTGAGCAATTGGCAATGCTGGTCTCAGGGATGGAAGGACAGTTGCACTTTCGAGGTCTCTTTTATCCCTGTTTAAAAAAGTCATTGGCAGTTCAAGTGGATTTAATAAAACACACTGACACGGTTGATTATAAAGATACAGTTTAACAGGATCATTTTCAATAATATTACTAAAACCTTTATGATAGTTAATCACATAAATCTGCTGTAAAAGTTTAATCCGTTTAGACTTTCTGCTGTTGGCTCATTCAGAGGTCCTTGGCCATCTGTATAGTTCACTGTAATGCAGTAGGTTAGAAACTTGCATGTATATACTGCAGCTATCCATGGACTTGCACTCATTACTTTTCTCATAGATATTTGAGTGCTTGGGTAGTCCTTCTTGTGGAATGGGGTTCGGAGGTTTTCCTTGAGAAAAGAGGTGCACATAACTTAGAATTATAGAGAGATTCCAAGTATCAGGATGATACCTTGAAGGATGAAAAAGGACCATAAAGCAAATTCTACAAATTGACGCAAAGGTAAAGATACCTGGGGTGAAAATTGGTAGGGTCTCCTTCACTGCCTATGCATCCTACAATCCTGAGCCTAAATGAGCTGACATTGGCATTTGAAGACCTTGTACAGAATAACCGTGCATACCATCCTCTTGCAGGCACTGGCTAGATTTATGAGAGGACTTTGGACTACAAAGCAAGCTGTAGGTGAACTGTAGGCAGCTAAATTCTGAGATGGAAGCCAAACAAACTCTGGCCTTCCTTCCAGCTGCAGTCTTATGAGGGAAACATCTGGGTACCTTATATGCTGATCATCCCACTTCTCACATGTTGCCCCAGCCTGAGTGCCTTAGGGACACCTCTGAAAGTGTCATTTGATATACTTGACCTCAAAGAATGCAAGAGATCTTGCCTTGCTGAGAGCTAAAATTCCCTGAACTTTGGATCCCTCAGAAAGGGATTTATAACAGCAACCAGATGACGTGGGATGCAGTGTGCCCATCACTAGAAAAAGCTAATGACCCTTATCTCTGCCCAGGGTACAGACATCAATGCATAAATATATTCTGGACTAAAGCACAAAGTCAAGTATTTCAGGAAAAGCAGTGCTGCTGCCAAAAGTGCCTGCCCTTGGCTTTCATGCATGAACAACTAGTCACACTTTTGCTACTGAACATTTTAAATTATTTTTTCTCCCTCAAATTCAACTTGAGAAGATCCAGATCTGATAGTTTATTTGCAATGTATCTTTAAGAACAGATCAGGAACTCAGTTTGTGTTTGGCAGCACTGAGTTTGAGGTGCTGATGTCTAACCTTATCTGTGGGGTGTGTATCTGCCTCTTTCATAGTCCTCAGTGGTTTTATACCATCACAAGTAAAAGTAAAACCTGATATTTAGGGACCAGGATTTCCAATCTGGCCTTAACATTCTTGGCCTCCTTTCATAAGAGCTTTTGACGTGTGTGTATGTTTCAGCATATGTTGATCTCACTGGCTTTAGTAGGATTAAACACTGACACATTTAATATATCACTTTGTGAAACTAGAGTTGCGGTCAGGAGCATTTATATTGATTTCCACTGATGTCCTTCTATCCTGTGCTACAGAGGTACATGGGTTTTCTTCACAAAGTCTTACCTTTCCTTGACTACCTTCTGCTGAAGCAAATTATGCCAATCTACCTAAAGGTTGTCTTAAGCCCAGTGGAAGAGAAGGTAGGAATGCTCGTTTCAAGAGAGTTGGGGTCAGTTGGTTTGCCAGCCTTCAGATCTCTCAGAAACAGATTGCTACTGCAGATTCCCTGCAAGAGGCTTATTTTTTAGAAACATTTCTCATCCAACTGCAAAAGCATTCACTTTTGGTTTCTTTAGATAAGGAAGTGGTTATCTGAGGTTAGCAAATAACAATGTAATAAAATAAACCATACAGGATACATAAATTCCTTCCCTCCTGGGGAAAGAGGGAGATTGTAGAACATGTGCATCCAAGTCTGAGCACCTATGAACCATCTAGACCCTTCCAGCACTTTTCACTTTGCAAAAATTGGGCAGATACAACAAAAAGTTTTAAGGATGATTTTTCAGAAATGATGAGCATTTATAAGTCCAGGTGATGTCAGTGGAAGGTAATTGTTTCTCAAAGCTGAAACTCAGTTCTGCAATGAACAAATTGTTTCCTGCTAATTTGCTCTGTAATAGAATGGTAGAATCATAGAATCATTATGGTTGGAAAGGACCCCCAGGATCATCAAGTCCAGCCTTCACCTAACGTCTCTCTAGCCACTAGACCGTAGTCTCAAGTGCTACATCTACTTGTTTTTTAAACACCTCCAGGGATGGTGTCTCCACCACCTCCCTGGGCAGTCTGTTCCAGTGCCCAACCACTCTCTCAGTAAAGAATTTCTTCCTAATATCTAATCTAAACCTCCCCTGATGCAACTTGAGGCCATTTTCTCTCATTCTATCATTAGTAATTTGGGAGAACAGACCAACACCAGCCTCGCTGCAACCTCCTTTTAGGTAGTTGTAGAGAGCAATACGGTCTTCTCAGTCTCCTCTTCTCCAGACTAAAGAGCCCCAGTTCCCTCAGCTGCTCTTCATAAGGCGTGCCTTCCAGACCCCACACCAGCTTCGTTGCCCTTCTCTGGACCCACTGCAGCACCTCAATGTCCCTCTTGTGCTGTGGTGCCCAAAACTGGACACAGTACTCAAGGTGCGGTCTCACGAGTGCTGAGTACAGGGACACGATCACCTCCCTACTCCTACCAGTCACACCATTTCTGATACAGGCCAGGATGCCATTGACCCTCTTGGGGCCCAGTGTCTGTATGATATTTTGTAAATATTAATAAGTTTCTGGGCCTGCTTCCTTATTTCTGTCAGTCTTCCACTAGCACAAATCCCTTGACTTTCACTGGGTTACTCTCGACTTAAATCAGTTTGATGGAAGAAAAAAATTCAGAATATTCCTGTAACCTGCACAAGGCCTTCAAAAATGATTGTTTTCTTTCCTGCTATCCTAGTTGATATGCAAGAGGCAAATGAAAAAAAAAGAGACCATTTCTTATGTTATGAGTTATCCCATTATAATTGTCCTTGTGTCAGTTTACGGCTGACAAGATGCAATTAACTTAACTCTCTACCACCACAATCTTTCTCACATGTGAAGATGACTTGAATAGGGTGAGGGACATGGTCACTGCCCCAGAGCAACTTCTCAGGTCTCTGAGCTCTCAGATACTCACACTTCCTTCTCAAGGAGAAGAAGTCAAAATATTTTGTGTTAGAGCTCTCAGAACATTTCAACAAAGTAAAAGCATTCCATTGCAGTGTTGACACTGGTGAGTTTTAAGCAGACACAGTTTTAAAGCAGCAGAATGAAAAGTTATTTCTAGCTCAGAAGTTGAAGCAGGCTGAAAAAAATGTTTTTTGCTTTATTTTTTACAAGGAAGTATTTTGAATTCAGATTTCTGAATATCATCTGATTGTGAATGAGCTGCATCTTCTGATACAGGAAAGTTCTGCATTTCTTTTTCTATTACTCTCTCTGACTTTTTTCTTTTCATTGACAAGCACTAATAACCTATTTATGTTTGTAGTATTAAATTGGTCTAAGTGCAATCTTGAAATTGTATTTCACTGTATTTTCCATTATAAATCTAAAATAAATATTTTTTAATACCTTATCTTGATCAGAATTATATTATTCTATAAGGGGAAAAAAACTGCTTTAAAAGAGATCCTGTAAAATCACATACTGGTGTTAAATTGACAAAGAACGAAGTCCATGATGGTCATAAATAAATATAGGTCTGATTCTTTAGATGCCTTCTACAATGATGTAAATTAAGTAAAGAGTGTACAGAGGCAGCTCCCCAGTAGGCAACAAATACTTTCTACCCAGCTACACTCATCAGAAAAACAATATGGATTTGTATACTATTTATCTTCTTTCTCTTACTAGTCAAAGCACACCTATACCCTGGGATGCTCATTTTATTTGTCTCAAAGAGATTGAGAAAAGTTAACATTGACTTTGCAATTTAAGTACTTATTGCATGAGACCACAAGCATAATGAATTTACACTCTCGAACAGTGAAAGCAACTTAGATTCTTCCATCCAGAAAGAATGAAAGAGAGAAAAATCTAGGCAAATCAAAAGACCAGACAGTCTTCTAGGAATATCCTGAATAGATGGAGAAAAATAGGCTTAGCCGCACTGAGCACTGAGCCAGGATGGACATGCTCATAGTGCCCTCACAGAGCAGTGTACCTGCAGTTCCCCCAGTTGACCTTAAAAGAGTTGCTGGGACAAAGCATTTAATTATCTTTAAGCTCTAGTCCCTTGCAATGAAACTCAAGGGAGGATGATGTCACAATCATCTGTCACAAAGATTTATATTCTAAATTAGAGTTAACTACAATATATATATGATTTAACAGATTGTCTTTACTATATTATAATGTTAATGCTGGACATTCCATGTTTCATTTGTCTCTAGCTGGAAGATTTAAGGGGTAATAATCAGTGGCTGGAGAGGACTATAAATCATGCACTTTTTCAATCTGTGTTATTTTCAAACCAGAGGTAAAATGGAGCTTGAAAATGTACTGTGGTTGACCTGGCCCAGCTGCATCACAAGTTAAAGAACAAATACTCCTCTCCCCTTACTGTGGTCTAATACAAATGAAAAATGTAGTTGTACATTATGAATTGAATATATTTGGGTAATCTTGGGACCAAACTCTTTCATGGGAAATTTTAACACATTTCTTTGTGTCGTTTATAAAGAGCATTCATCAGTAACTGTCACTGATGGCTATTGAGCACATATATTAAAAACCTAAGTAACCATTACATTCTGGTAAATATACTTTTGTTTGGAAGACACTCAGAAACTGTATAAGGTGTGTCACAGCATTGGCTCCTCTACTAAGGAACTTAGAATTATCTCCCACCTCTACGTGACATACACAACACGTGAGCCTTTCTCTTTGCTTAGCTAGTTCTCAGTGCTTCCATCTGAGCCACTATGTGAAAAACAAATATCCTAAGTCAGCAGTTAGAAAACAGACTAAGTCTCCAGAGGCTGAGAGAGAGATGTTACTGAAAATGTTTTATGTTGTGAAGCAGCATACAGAAAAGTATAAAGAACACAGAATCTGCAGCGTGTCTGTAAAGCAGAAAAATCTTCACTGAAAAATGAGTTTGAACTGGTTTTGATAGAAACATTGACACATAGGCAAATAACTTTCTTTTGCAATATAAATGGCAGGTAAAGGTCAGCACTTCGAGGTACGGAGGGAAATGTGAAAGAGATTGGGTTATACTTGGGTTCATTTAAACTTTTTTTTGTAAGTGATCTGGCAGAGTCAATTACTTCATAAATTTTATTAACCTTACAGAGGTTGTCATGTCCATAAAACTGTCTAGTGGTACATGCAGTCACTGCTATAAGATTTCAGGAAGAATGGGGCCAGGGAAGTGTCCAAAAGTTTCAGGACACTGACCAGCTATTTTAGAATGAACTTTCATCCAGGAGAATTTTTCTCCATTATTGTTCATGTTGGTGTTTTTCACTCTGGAGGCTCCTATCTGTCTGCTGGAGAAAATAAACAAGACCAAGTGGTCTTCTTACATGCACAGACTAATCTAGACTATAGGCAGGAAATAAGAAAAGAAAATTTATTTCTCTTAGGGGAAAGTTTTCACAAAGTAGTTATTCTACAGTAGAAAAGCATTTAGAAAAGCACTAGAGTACGGATATTATAAACATCCAGAATTCTGTTTTCTACAAGAAGGTCATGTCATCCAGAATAGACACATTACATTGCAATGCCCTTCAGATATTCAAATTCTCAATTATCTACATGTTTTCAAGGTCTCCTGTGACATTTAGAAAGACAAGTTGTGCAGTAACTTCAAAACATGAACACTCAGGGTGAAAAAAATTTATTCAATACTTAAGGCAGTATAATAGTGCATATTTCATGGTGCATGAAGTGAAAACATAGGGTTTAGTCCAACCACAAAATGCTTAGCTGAATCCAGTTAGCCAGTGGAAATAAACAGCCTTCCTTGAAATAAAAAGTTCCCATTTCTATTATGGAAAAATATGGCTCACTGGATACTTCCTAAGATTTCACAATGAAGAACACAATATGTAACTCCCCCAGTAAATTCAATTCAATTACCATAAGGCTGTAGCACTTTCTAAGTGCTATTTCATTCTTAAAATAGCTAGTGTTAAAATCTCTAACCTGCAGCACATAGATAAGGTGCAGTGTAGATTAATCAAGGCCCTCACAAGGCTGTAATAGCCGATAACTATCTAGGTGCAGGTGCTCATAAATGAAAATTTGCTCCCAATTAATTCCACTACCTGTGACTAGGATACGATAATGACATGTGTCATACTAGCTCAGCTGGTCCTTTGCAAAAGCTTGACACTGATATCTGATCTCTGTATTCGTTTCCATAGGGTGAAGTTTCTAATTATAATCTGTAATGAAACTCAAATTGTCATTGACAGTGTTTCTAGAGAACTGCTTTGATTTTTATATTCAGGGAGGTATAATGCTAGTCTGCATTTATAAAGAGATAAGACACACAGAGGTCTAAGTAAATATGCTTCTTTCTGCAGTCCTGCTTGTATTGCTTCAGCAAATAGGAACTGCAGCATTCAGATGGCAAATAAATCATCTTTTGGTCTAATGGATGTATGAAAGATACAACTCCACAACTTAATTAATAGCTAGGAAGTGGGAAAATGTAATTAATTCACTAAGCTCTCTGGAATGAAAGATTCCTAATTATTTTTTGTTTGGTTGAAGTATTGAGCTATGCTGCTTCCAATACTCATTGGTGCATCCATTTGTTTTGTACAGATGAAGTCTAAGCAGTGACAGTAACTGACTGGTGGCATGAAACCCTCAAATGGAGGGGTTTACTCAAGTGAAACAAAATTCCACCGGTTTTGGTTGGAATGAGGGGATGACTCTAGATGGATATCCTAAAATATATGTGTTTTCTGTGACTGTGTAATCCATTATTTTTCTCTCAATACCCAGCTTTTCAGTTAAAAAATGCCTTTGAAATAGAGATTATACTGGGATGTGCCAGCAGCTGCTCCCATGAAACTGCAGCTGAGGCCTGGAGGGAGGGAAAGCCCATGCTATGGTGAGAACCAGGCACCTGCCTACCTTGAGATCTGCTGGATGAACCCCTATGAAATCTACTATGCTTAGTTTAAAAAAACGCAGGCCACACACCGACCCTGAAAACTGAGGTTTTGCTGTGCTTATGAAGGACTGTGCCTTTTCTCTGCTGTAACAGGCTCTGTCCCTCCATTTAGAATGCAGGGGAATGAATTTGCTTCTCTGAAAAAGCCTGAGAGACTCTCCTGTGGCCAATGAAGGACAGGGGGCAGCTGGAGAGTGATGCCACGGCGTGGGTTTAGGTGTTTAAAATAAGACCAAGTACACATGAGCATATGTGGTAAATGAAGCTAGAAAATAATTCTGATCTTGCTAAAGGGATTCAGCATAAATGTAACAATGAGGTAGTGGTACCTTAATTTTCAGACTGCCATATCAGGGGTTCTTTTTCACCAGTTCTGTCAGCTTTCTCTGCCAGATCCTATTCCCCATTCCCCCCGTTCCTGTGTTGGAAACTGGTGCACTGCTCACAGTATACAACTGCAGCAGGGAATTGCATTACAGTATAGTGTGATCTGGAAGCCAAGTTTGCCTGGCTGTTTGTAATAGGGTGAGAAATTAACGCAGTAGTTTTACTTACTTTTCTGGAACTACTATTAAGCACGCTTCTGAGAGCAGACATCATTAGCTTTAATAGAAAATCAGAAAAATGAACACTACAAGTCTTGAGTATTATTGGTGTAGAACTCCTTGCAGCATCTAACATCCTTATTTTTCTCCCCAATGAACAGTGCTGATAGTTTATTTCTAAAATATGGAATACTGACTTCAGCTCTTCAATATTTTACCATGCACATATATTTTATTGTGAATATCAGACACTTAGGAAGGCCAGTGGAAACACACTGGTTATGGGGGCTTGGACCGGATGACCTTGGAAAGTCCCTTCCAACTCAATGCATTCTATGATTCTATGGTTTTAGTCTACAATGCAGTTACTTAACTTTCTTTCAAATTGGTTTGTGTAGTGGAGCCAAGTTTTAAAACATATGTCAGAATTCAAGTTTGGTTAACCAGCTGTTGCTGATTAGTCAATAATTAATGGAGACAGAAGCAAAGAAGCATCCATCACTTGGGTAAAATTATTTACTGTCTGCTTGCACACTGTTAGTGCCTGCTCTGCTATTAGAGAACATTTTGGGTCTTTGGGCACATTGGACTGCTCACATACAAAGTGTGGACATTAATTAATCTTTACGTCTGTACTATGTAAATACAGTGCAAACATTTTTTTCCCAAAGTATTCCTTTCTGTCTCTGGAAAATAATCCTATCTGCTATGCATGAAGCTGTAACTTAAAAACATCCAAAATACTAAGCAAGTGTGAAATATAATGGGTTATTTAGTTCATTTCCATAAACTATTCAAGCTTTCAGTTTCAAACTATGGATTTTTATGGCTAGCTGCTAATTTTTGGGATCTTGCTGTGTTTGCTTTTGTGTGATGCCAAGTAAACTCTCAGCAGTGCCAGAAACTGAGTTAATAGTTACCCTCTTTAACATAGGAATTTTTTTTCTTAGTATTTCCCTCAGTTTTTTGCTCCAGACCTTACTCTCACTTTGATTCCATCCACATGTTCATTGATGTGAAGTTAGATCCTAAGGATTCTTTTTTCAAGGTGATATTTTTTCAGAGGAAGATCAATATAGCAACATTTTCAAATAGGTCATCAGGGATTTAGGAATTAAACCCCCATTGCCTTTAAATACACTTTTAAAAATAAGATGGAAGTATCTAGTGAATTTTGTTGATTTGATAAATCTAATACCATTTATTAGCTTTGAGAGACCTGAACAGACTCTTCAATGCACTGGCACTTGCTTTAACTAAGGTAAGGTGGTTTTCTGAGGCTCCTCTTCCCTATGAATAAAGAAAAGTACCTGTAGAGAGTGATTCAGAGCAGTAGCCTAACTGTAAGTGCTCTGATTCATCTGTCGGAGGAGTGCATCTCTCTCTGGTGACTTCAAATGGAATTTACCAACCTGCCTCCCCAGTCTAAAGTTAGCCTGTGTGGATCTTACCTGCTATTTTTTTCTTGTGAGTTCCATTCTTCCAGCTTCATAAAGTGTTTAAAACTGATAATTTCATCACTGCTCCCTGCTGCCAAGTTTTTGTTAGTCAAACAGAGTTTTGCACTTGAGATTTTTGGGGTGCAGTTTTGATAAATAGGGGTTATCACCACTTCAGATTGGAGGTTCTCTTGGGAGGCAAAAAATTATTGCTGTTTTTTTGTTATAGCTTTGGAAACAGCTCTAACATGCTGTAGTCATTGGTGTGGTGGATTTGCTTGTTGTTAGTTTGTAAGTGATGTTTGTGTTGTGGCTGGGATGGTGGGACTTTCTTGGAGGGGAGAAGTTCACTCCCCTCCTTGGGGGCTTTTTGCCTGCCCGCGAGGGACAAAGTTCCCCTCTCAAGGACTGCAGGAAAAGAATGGGAGAGAAGAGCCTCGGGGAAAAACAGGAAACTTGCACAAGGCTCCTGAGATGTGCAGGGAAGAGTGAGATGGGTCTAAGGGAAGAGGAAAGGAAGTCTTTACTGTAATGCAAAAGCTTGGTTAGATCTTGCTCAAAACTTTGCCTGCTTTGTGATCCCAGCACATAGCTACGTGCAGTTCTCATTGGATTATTCAGCAGTGAACCTGAACGTGCTGGGCTATTCCAGTTAAGGTCCTCACAAAATAAAATTCCAGAAGAGCCATGTGAGAAAATTAAAGTCATGTATTTCCAGTAAATTCAGTTATGTCGGGCTCTCCTTCTACTGCAGAACACTCAGCAGTCATCTCTCAGACTGGGGAATGCAACAGAAAAAGTGAAGATCTCTGTATGGAAGCAATGAAACTGTCATACTCAGCCCTATGAGAAACTAAAATATTACCTAGAATTGACAAGAAAAAATAACCCTGTTTTCCAGTAAGTTATAATTTCGAAGGAAGATGATAAAATAGTATTAGAGAAAAAAGGTAAAAACAACACTACAGATTATCTAAATAAGATTTAGCTCTTCAGATTCCTTTATTAGCATGCCCTGCTTGTTTTGTTTGCAGTTCTCTTGTTTCTTGTTCCATGATATATTATCACTACTGGTAGCAAGGAAATTAATTGCTCCTGAAGCTTTTACAGCAGAAGTTAGAGACAATGTATTCAAATTTAATGAAGTTGTCACTCAGGTGCTTCTTCTTCTTTCACTTAAAGATATAAATGAATATTTGCTCTCACCATGGTTATATCTGTGGGTTTTGGTATGCAGTCTTCCCCGACATACTGAAAAGTTCAAAAATAAAATTTTAGTCTAAAATTCTTTACTTAGTAATGGGTATTTTTCAATGTGTCTTGTCTAAGGTCTTTATTGTTCTCAGTGAACTACTCTGAACTGTTTTGAAATGTGCACTGTGAAGAACAAGCTTCATTTAGAAAAAATGACTGTTAAAGTTATGTGAGAAATGATTGTGCCTTATCTAAAAGGAGCTCTCTAATTGCATGTTCTCCAGATAAATGGAAGTTCTAGGAAATTATAGTACAAAGAAAAATAAAGGTCAAAGCAACAAGTGAAACTGTCACATTCTACCGTCTGCAGTACTAAAATATTAACTATGCCTGCCAGGGGTACTTCTTGTGTGTTAATAAATCATTATGTTTGACTATGGTGAAGTATTACTGTAGGAGAAAAAAGACCATATCCTCAGAAAATGACGTCATTCTCTTTCAGATCTGTGTATTATCACTTTCCTTGTTTTGTCTTAAGCATATTTTATACAGGACACTTTGCTATTTTCAGGTATTGGATGAAAATTAATTACTTTGACAGTTCAATGACAGAAGCCTCTGATACTTTGTTACACTGAATTCAATTGACTTTGCACAAGATAAGTTCTGTTTTGAGCATTGTTCCTCTAAGCACTGCATGTCCCAAAGATCAAATTGCTGTCTAGAATTCCCAGTTTACTCATTTGATTTTTTTTTTCTTTTCCTGCTAAGATAATTGATCACTTCATTGTTAGTTCATTGTTAGATCATTTCCTTCCTGAGCTGAAATTGATGATAATTAGATGCAGGAACTATTGAGAAAAGATCAGCTTTAGAGGAAAGTCAATTGCAAGTGTATGGGTGGATGATATATTTAGTTACATTATCACTATAATATGTATCTATTCAAAAGCTCTTTCTATATGCAGAAATAGTTTGAGAAAAGGACATTCTAGAGAAAACCCAGGTACTGGGATTTTGGAGAGGATCTGACAGAATAGAACAAACTGCATAGAGAACAACTTTATTCAGAAGCTCTGCTTCATTTCAAAGGTAAGTAAAAACGTTTTGCTTAGCATCCATATATTACTTTTTTTAATGAACATTAAAATTTTGACAACAACCCCTGGTTCCATGCAGCTGTTAAGAGTTATGCCCCATTTGTGTCAGGTATAAAGAATCTAAAGTCAGGGCTAAACTAAGGTTAAGAAGAAAATCAACACTACTTCATATTCTCACTTGTAGGGAAAGGGTTCCTATAGATCATTGTCATATAATATTGTGAAGAGCTAGAAATAGCTTTAATCATATTTCTGAAGGATAGATTCAATTTTAGGACATTCAAAAATAGTCCAAACCACCTCCATATTAAAAGACTGGTTTCTAAGAACAGTAAGGGAGGACTGGGGAAAGACCTTATTGTCTTACTGCCTTTTCATAAGTATTTCTGCCTAGTTCATGGCAGGAAGAGGGTGTGGGCCTAGGTAATTCCTTTTTCTGACACAATATAGCAGCTCTTGTGCACCTAGGTGGCTGATGGAATGGAATTCACTGTACTTAATGAAAATTTTCCCTTCTCCTCACCACATTTCCTTGCTGAACTTTTAGAAATAACATTGTGCTGCAAAGTCTTGAAACAAACAAACATTAGCTCTAAGGAAGGTGCAACAGCTATTTTCAAACACACAGTAAAACCCTTCCCTTCTTCTAGGATCTTGGAATGGGAATGACTCAAGAAGTTATGAAAGTGTCACATTCTGCCTTTCTGCAGGTAACGTTCCCTTCAGCCAACCATCTTATGTTCCACAGCTCTTTCCCATTAGTTTTAATGATAGATCCTCAAAAGAAGATCAGCTGTTTAATTTCCTCCAGAGTTACACCAATTACAATGAAAAAGTGTATCAAAATAGCAATATAGTATATTAGGAAGGGGATTCCAAAATGATGAATTTTAGTACCTTCCATTGTTAGTGATAACCAATTCAAAAGCCAGAGTAAAATTTATCTCCTTGCTGTGTGAATCGTTTTATTTTCCCCTCTGATAAATGACTGTTTTTCCTCTTCATAAAGATGAAATTCTAATATGGATCTAATTTGGTACCATCTCATTTGCCTCAGTTTATCACCAGTGCCCTCAGCATTGTCAGCACAACACTACACATCAGGGTTGATAAACCGCAATATCTCTTCTGGTTGGCATACTGTGTCCTGAAAATTGAACCAAATATGTCATAAATAAATACTGGCTATCTCTTTACACTAAAATTTTAGTTATAATGCATGTGTATACAACTAAGGATAAGTGATATAGGCTAGCTCTGAATATATTTGTTGTGCTTTTTGTCTATGAAAGATATCTGATTATGATGTTTTGACATGAAGTACTATCTTCTCCTCTTCATAGGCAGAGAATATTGTATTAAATTTCTGCCAGACCCTTTTTAGAGTGGCACTATCATGATTCCCTGTAATTTCAGCTTTGGTTTTATAATTAATTTTTTTTTTTGCATTAGAAAAGCACTTTTATTTTGAAAAAGATCCCAAAGCCTTCTAAAAACTGCAACAGATTAAAACATAAACTGGACATAAAGATTTCAATTCTCATGTGCAAACATCTTTCTGTGGATGAGTAGATAGGGAAACTAGAAATGACTTTCTTGGTTTTAAAAGAAGATTGCAAAAAGAAAGGATATGACTGTTTTAGAGAGCTTTCGGTAGCAATTTGGAATCTCACATAATTGTGTTTGGCACTTTACCAATGAAGACTGAGTTTTTTACTTTTTAGGAAGAATCAGAGTGAACAGCTGTCAGCAGGCTCTTACCTGAGAAGATAAGCTAAAGCTGCCTATCTTCTATTTAGTTCTCAAACCCTGCCTCGAAATTGCTGTCGCCATAGTAACCTTCTAATGGCTAAACACAGCCTGTAAATGTCCCACATAACTAGAGCTTCATCTTGATCCAAAAACTTAGACTGTCTCTCAGTTGTGGAATTTCCTGGTTGAGGTGAAATTTGATTGCTTTCGGAAATCAACATATATAGGTCAACACTAGAAAAGGGAAAGAAAATATTAACCTAGAGTACAAGGTTTTACATAAAACTGTCCAAAAAGGTACTGAGATGGGGAGGTCTATAACACTCAGGCAATTTTTTTTCAGAACAATTTCCAGTAGGTATTGTGGAGCCAATGGGTTTTATGGTGAAGTATATCATGTGGTTACCTTCCAAATCTGTAATTTCCCTCCTCGTTGTCCAAGGTTACTAAGCACAGTCTATACACTGCAAACTGGATACCACCAGCAGAAAAAACCAAATTCAATTCATTCTGCAATTTATTCCTCAGACATCTCGTAGGGACATTCCGACTTTAAGCCTTAAAAACCTGGCAGACGAATTTCTGGTGACAGATTTTCCCAAGGACCTCACAGTCACTGCTGCCTTACTGGACATGACTGGACAACACACCAGCAAAATGCCAGTATTCTCTATATGGGTGCACAACCCTCGTCCTGCACACATGTATGCACATACACATGCATGCACACATGCACATGACAGGTCATACAAAGAGACATCACAACCAAAACTCCAGCATGTGCATATATATGCAGTTTTGGGTGGAAATCACATAACCATAGGGTGACCGAGCCTGATACACTCTCCATCAAGGGAGTGCACATGTTTTAGGTCACATGCTGGCACTCAGTTCATAAAGTTCATATAGTTCTAATTTCTTCTAATTCAAGAGTGTTTAGTTCTTCTTCTAGTTCATCCACATCCTCTCCAGTAAAAAGACTTTAATCAACTGGAACTGCATCAATTACTCCATTTTCCAACTCCCTACCTCTATCATTATCTTCTTCCAAATCATTTTGCTCACTGCTGTTTATATCACTACCAGAAGCTTTACTTAATTTATTATCCTCTTTTTCTGTTGAACTGTATGGGCTGAATCACTCAGGACTAATCACAGTAATACTAGTCTCATCTATAGCCTTTGGGATACACAAGATCATAGAATCATAGAATCATAGAATCATAGAATGTTAGGGGTTGGAAGGGACCTCTGGAGATCATCGAGTCCAACCCCCCTGCCAGAGCAGGACCATAGAATCTAGGGCAGGTTACACAGGAACGCATCCAGACAGGTCTTGAAAGTCTCCAGAGAAGGAGACTCCACAACCTCCCTGGGGAGCCCATTCCAGTGCTCTGTAAACCTCACAGTAAGGGAGTTCCACCTCACGTTAAGGTGGAACTTCCTGTGCTCTAGCTTGCATCCATTGCCCCTTGTCCTATCGCAGGGCACAAGTGAGAAGAGGTTGCCCCTTTCTTCATGACATCCAGCCCTCATATATTTATACCCATTAATTAGATCCCCTCTCAGTCTTCTCTTCTCTAGACTAAAAAGCCCCAGGTCTCTCAACCTTTCCTCGTAAGGCAGGTGTTCCAGTCTCTTAATCATCCTCATAGCCCTCCGCTGGACTCTCTCCAGTAGATCTCTGTCCCTCTTGAACTGGGGAGCCCAGAACTGAACACAGTACTCCAGGTGAGGTGTCACTAGGGCAGAGTAGAGGGGGAGGAGGACCTCCCTCGATCTGCTGGACATACTCTTCTTAATGCATTTGAATCTACATCATTTGTGCACACAGGGTCTTCAGTCTCATCATCCTCTCCTGTTCCTTGGATATAATGGGTGTCATCTGCTTCTTTATCATCTGCATCAACCAGCTCTGGTCAGAACTCAAATACTTCATGTTGACTAATTGGTTCATATTTAGTGAAGAGATGAGAAAATGAGGTAGGCAATACACTTTGAGTGGTTCTCTCATATGCCATATAGGTTTGCTGCCACAGATCTTGCTTTAGTATTTCTTTCTTACTGAACTCCAGCAAATAAACACTCAAAAAAGAAGTGTTTAAAGATTTAGCATCTTTTCTCATTCCCCTTCAATCAATGTAAGGAAACATTTCAACTACAGTTTTGAGAGCCTCATCAAGCTTTTGAATGAAATCAAGCCTAGATATGATGGTACTTTGAAATTTAAAATGCAGAAGAAGGCCCTTTGAAACTTTGCTGATCACAAAAGCATTGAAAGGGCACAAAACCTTTTAAAATTTTTATTTACAGTTCATATTTAATTCACGTTATTAGAAGAAGTTATAAATTGGTATGCCCTGCTGTTTTAAAATACATATTTATGAGGTTTGGATGAATAGTTCACAGAACCAATGTACTTCTTTACTACTGAAAGGATATTTGCAAGCAGATTGTGGTTTTGGGGATTTCTTTGTTATTTGAAATTACTAAATCAATGCATTTGTTATTACAATCTTGAATCTGTGGTTTGCCTGTGACTGGTTCTTAGACTATTTGGTATTCAAGTTGTATTGACTGGTAGTGATAGGTCAGATAAATCATGTGATGCTATTTCCTTGCTCTGATTTGAATGAATCTGATAAATGAAACTTTCTAAAATAAATTGTCATGTGGGAGGACAGAATATCCAGTTTCTGTGAATGTTTGTGCATTTGACTTTGAAATGTTTTCTATGAACACTTGTGCCAGCATGATTTGATCATACAAGTATGTCTGAACAAAAGACATATAAACTGGTAGCAAACACACCAAAGCAAAATGTGAGGAAATATTTAGCTCAATATTCCGCGCCCCCCCCCCCCCCCCCCCCTCTTCCACCCCC
>VZZY01010564.1:58559-134525 GCA_013400335.1 Eurystomus gularis
ATTGTGTCAGCTTGAGATAATTAGAGAGAAACTAGAGAATTTTTTTAATGTTTTTCTATGTAATGAGACTAGAAACCGGATTATATTCTGCTCTGCCAGAGCTATCTGCTCAGTGTTTTCCAAAGAAATAAAATATTTGCATCCGTATGTGCCTCACTTCAGACAAATTCATACATTTTTATTTCTTGTACATTGTTATTTCTTATACTTAGGATGAGTCCAAGAGTATGACTTACCACATGCATTTCACATGGAGGAAAAGGGCCATTAATAATGTCCTTTCCAAATGAATAATTAATCTAGCATTGCAGATGATACTTTCACTGCAGAAACTGAGGGAACTAATTTTTTTGGTGATAATTGCCAGGCTTCAATTTTATTGCTGAAAGGATGATATAACATGGGGCAGTGAACTGAAGAATTATTTTTTGGGTTTCAGCAGTGCTGTTGTGCAGGTCCTGCTTTGCCTTTTTTGTTTGCGGACTTTTTCTTTCCCTTGGCTGTGAGTTCCAGTGGCTGGTTACAGATCCTTGGAAGCTGGGATATTCAACTTTCTAAAGAGTGGGACATCACCCTAAGATGGAGAATGGGTGACCAACAAATGAGACACTCAGCTAGAGCTTGCCTCCTCTGCTTCATGAGCCTTGCCTCGGTTTTCTATGCTAGCTTGGGTATACCAATTATAATTCTCCTTATTTCTGTTTCCCATCTGTAAAACAATGGTAATAATGCTTCCCTATTTTTTGTGAAGACAACCTAACGTTAGTGAGGTGGCTAGCTATGTGATGTAGAAGGGACTGAAGAATGGATTCAGATGATAAACGCAAACCAAACCTCCTGCACAGATGTCATTGCCTGACTCAGACAGACGAGTGTTATATTGTCTGAATGTTGTACCATCAATCTCTGAATGTCAAACTGTCAATATTGCACAAAACCAGAATCTCACAGAGTGTTTTAGAGTGCAATGCATTTTTCTAGCAGATTAGTAATGTTGTTATGAAATCTCCTTTTTTATTAGTTGAAATTCTAATGAAAGCCACTTAAACGTTAAGGTTTGTGCTTTAGTTGTATAACAAAGGCAGATAGTATAAAGAGCCATTTCTCTCCTTTGTGCCTCTTTGTTACAAATTCTTATTCTGTCTTTGAGTGACAAACATCCATTAGAATCTTCCAGGAGGAAGAGTGGCCTCCATCAGGTGACCTAGACTTAGAGTACTGCAGAGAACTCTATGGGTAGGAGAACACACTGAAAACCTTTGCAAAGGGCAACAAAGTGGTTGTCCTCCCCAAGGCTCTGCAAATTGCTGCAGCAAGGATGAGAAAGAAGCTCCTTTGGACACCCCCTGGGAACAATACCCTTCTCTGCTGCAGTCATCTAGCTAAGAGAATGGAATGAAACATGATGAGCTGAAGTCGTCACGTGAAATAGCATGAAGCACCAAGCTATTTTCATGAAAAATGGCTTCAGCTATATACCTGAAAGAAATGTATTTGACAGAATGAGAGCATTTTAAATGTTTTTTTTTAAAGATAGTGATGAGCTTCACATTTTATATTGGACTATGAGGGTGACAATATTTTTAATTGATACCAGCTTACCTTTTTCATTACAGAGTCATGAGACTGTGATACTGTGCTCAGAATCAAGGGTATGCATGTATTTCCTCTCAGAACTTTGATCACTTTACATAAATACATACATATGTATGTGTGTATATATATATATATGATGTGCATATGTGTCTATATATGTGAAGGTGACATGCATATCTGATGATTAAAAGAGTAGTGTAGAAGCCCTGATGTGGGCTGTTTTTCATTCATTTGCTCTCTGGAAAAAAGCCAGTATATATCTTGGAGGTCAATATAGTTTTTGGTCTATTTTTGCACATATGTGTGCATGTGTATGGAATATATAAGAATATATATAAGATTCATTCATATATGTTTATGTGAACATACCCCAGATGTTCACCTCCTAAGCCCTTAGCCTGACTATACACCCACATGCCTGTGGGAGAAAAGATGATGGAATGTGTATGTGCTTTTTCCTTGATTATGTTTGTCACAATGTCAAAGTATTGGCAGTTGTCCTAGAGGAGATATGAGTAAATCAGGCAGACCATAGTCTAAAATTAGTTCTCTTTCTATGTAATTGTCCTACTTTTGTTTGCAACCGTCTCAGCCACACTGAGCTTGTACATGTATCATATAACCACCAGAGTTTTGCAGGCTGCTGAACAGATTTTCTTTGGTGGGATGAACAATTAGCAGTCCACTGTTTATTCACTTTCATAGAAATTACTAAGGAAATACTTCTATTTTTGAATAAATTTAAGGATGTTTACAGTATTACCACAAAAAAAAGCATTTCTATTAACGAACTCTGAAGTTTTGCTTCTGTGTTTAGTGACTTAAAACAGAATGAAGGCTGGTGAGGGACGATGGCTGTCAGTCCATCAGTAGTACAATAGAATGATTCATGTCAGACTCTTGGAGAGAATTACATCATTGTTGGCTGCCTGTACTCCCGGGCTTATGCTTCCCATTCTTCTACTCGAAAAAGATACCTTCAAATTGAAATTATTGCTTCTTCCAGTAACTGCAGACCTTGCTGTTTTCTGAGTCTTTGGAACATGAAAAATGTCCGTTTCTTGCTCTGGATATTCTCTACTAATCTGCAGAGACTATCTATGCTAAGAAATCATGGATCAGGCTTAAAAAATTACTATAGTGAAGGTGGGGAGAAATAAAGGAATGATTACATTGGTTTTCATTTGCCTTTATTTTATTTCTAAGACAAACTTCCTATTTGCAAGAACTTCAAGCCCATCATTAGATGCATGTGTATACACCCACACCTACAGACATATGCAAGCCCACCTCTTTCCTAGTTGGTGGAGATTTCATTTAGACAGCAATAAATCTGCCTACAGTCTTGCACAATTAGGGTCTAAATCTACATAATTAAATTTTGTCTTGCAAGTGAATCTTAAACAAAACTGTGGAATAAAGTAAGTAGCTTTCTTAGTGCCTGTACCAACAACTTAGTACCTCCTATTTAGTAGTTATGGTTGCAGTCTCAATATCCAGACAAGAATGCTTGAGACTCTCTGTTTCTGCAGAATATTGCTTACCAGGCACACGACCATGGCTCTTTGGCCTGTGTTTGCAATATCTAGGTAACCCCAAAACAGTCCACACTTTTAGTGGGTTGCAGATTAATGCAGTTCAAGAGCAGCTTGGTTTATCTTTGCTCATATGATACAAAAAATGTTAGTATAGAACTTCTACTAGTATATTTCACTGCTTCCTTTTAGAGCCAATGAAGTATTTTGAAGTCCTGTAAAGCTGATGGAATAATCTAGGGCAAAATGAGGCAAAGAATTCACTGCCCTGGGCAGATTTGCAGGGAAAAACATTACAATCTAATGAATATTGTTTACATATCATTATAAAAATGAAGGAATAACACTGAGAAGCAAAGTGCTTTCATTAATCATAGATTTTAGAGTCAATTGGAAAGGCAGATTATGTGGATTTATGGTCAGATTGTTTTAACAAATAACAGGAAAACAAACTAACAAAGAAATATATAGCTAAGAAAATGGGTAGATCATATTTGCATATATATTATTTCTATGTGTTGTCTTACTGGTTTTTTTTTATTTCCATGTATTGTCTTACTCAAGTTTTTTTGCAGGGATCCTAAGAGTTCTCTGTCATTTACTGAATTATTCCTTTGCTCAGTGTAAACTTGACTACATCAATACATCCTTATTCACAAAACAATGTGTGTGCCAGTTTTGTGAGATTCAGAATGTACTTAATTACTTTGGTGTACAGCAAGGGTTGTACCTTGTGGAAATGTTTAGAACTGTGCAAATTTTTCATTGCATTAAGGAATTGAGTACCAAAAGGCCATCTGTGTTCATGGTGCTTTCTTTCCTTAACACCAGATTTCTGTTGTTACTGATTTGTTCACTGCAAATAATAAATCGTTACTGTGTGAAGTGCTGGGACCTGAGTTGGTGGCCCCAAGCTGGAGTTGACCGATGGATGAGTCACAGCCTAGCAGAATGTTTTGTTTTCCCTACTGGCATCAGGTTCCAGAGGCAGAACTTGGCCACCTGTGTTTCTGTGGCTCCGCCCTCACTCAGGTGGTGATGACTGGGGTTGTAGGAGAGGCCAGGGCTATATTAACCAGGAGCTGATTGGGAGTTGTTTCTGTTGTGGCCGGTTGCATCTTGCTGAGCTCTCTTGGTGGTGCCCTTCCATGTGAGGGGCCACTGAGGGAGCAATCTGTCTGTTGTGTCCAGCAGGTGATGCTGGCACTGTGGTGGAGGAGCTGGGCCCACAGGAACCTATGGCAGGACTGTTTGAAAGAAGACTTCTGAGGGGTTTCTGCTGAGTTCAGTGTTGGCCTGTGTGATCAGGCAACTGATGGCAGCATAAAATGATGATGGCTGAATCAGCACAACACTATGAGAAGGTAAGCAGCACTATTTTTCTACAATTACTAAAGAATAACTGGCTGGCTTAATCTGCAAGCAGGTGAATTAATAAGAGAATGATACTCAGATTTTTGTCTTTATGCTTTCCGTACTCCAAAACTGTGTCTCTAGTCTGTTCATTTCTACTTCCAAGCAGCTCTCATTCTAGTATTTGACACAAAGTCTTCCCACAATTTTAAAGTCACATTTTGTGTTAGGATTTAACATCCAAAAGATTGCAGAATGTCAGCAAATAAGAAGATTGCTATATGTCTGTTTGTTATAAATGTCACAAATTGCACAAGAAAAAACTGGGCCCTGTCTAGCCAGGTAAAAGCTTTGGCCTCTGTTTCATTTTATCTGAGCATTAACTGGAAAATTATATCATATATGATTGATTGAGAAGATAGTTTTTTCACAATTAAATTTTTTTAGCTGTATGTTAATAACACAGGAGGAGTTTTTCTCATATGCATGCTGAGATGCCCTCAGATTTTTCCTACTCTAGACCTAGTGGTGCTAAAAGATTATGAAAGAGTTTTAACTTTCAAACATTTAAAGGTGTTCTTATTTGTGAACATGAGTGCCAGTCCTTTATATTAAAATGCATTTCTACCTTTGCAGGTAGGAAAGGCAGGAAAGTAGAGGCATAATACTGCTGAACTGGTCATAATTTATTTCTGTGTGAGTGCTCTGTACAGGCTACTATTGAGCTCAGAGACACAAACAGCTGCATACATATTTTGCATAAATATTTTCCTTTTTTTTTTTCTCCCAGTTGGTGGCAGTACAGTGGGTTTTGACTCTTTATTAATTGATTAATTAATTAATTTCCCATGTGGCTTATTAAGTAAATTCCATAGTGCACAGCCTGCTTAGCTCAGCAGTCAGTCCAACGGCTGATGGATGCTTGCAGTGCTTGATTAAAACAAAACCATGAATGAGGATAGGTTTCAACCTAAACAAAACTACTCTGCTTGCCTCATGCTGTGCAGCTCACTCCACATGCTTGCCCTCCAGTGTAAATTGCTCAGTGCTGACAAGCAGGATGTGATGGGGGAGCTGATCTGGGGGCCCCTGGAGCCGGTGGCATTCTGGCAGCCCCCGGAGAGTCCACGGGGGTGTTGGGTTGAGGGTGAGCCGGGGAGCTTCAGCACCGTGGACAGTGCCCCACCTGTGGCTCTGATTGCCCTGCCCCTCCAGGCTGCAGCTGGCCAGATGTGGCAGATGGGATTTGATCCTGAAGAGGTACTTTTTTCCTCCATTGCCAGCTGTATTCATCACTATTGGCTCTAATTCATGACTCTGACCAATGAAACACATTTGGAGGACTGAGGAGCAGGTCCTGTCTTTTGTTGGTTTTCAAAATTAGAAGGTTGGAAGTTTGGGGTTGAGCAACATTGGACCTGCTGAGCATGAAACTTGCATGAAGATTCTATTTGTTAATTAAAGATCAGGCTTTTACAAGTCTAATGGCACTGACAGCAAGGAGTGTTCCTTTTTGTGACAGTAGGAATGTACTTAGGCATTGCAATGGGTTACATCCTTGAGCCTCAAAATGGCAGGGAGTACCTGGAGAGATTTGGCCTTCCAGTGGTTTTCCTGAGGTATTATCTGTAAACTATCCCAGTGCAGAGTTCATAGTTCATGGCTCAAAGTAACTATCCTGTGGTCTCACAGCACTTTAAAAATGAGATCCGAGCATAACTTAAGTAGACTGCAAGGCTACAGGCTATCTAGTGTTGTTTTTTGTTTGGTTGTTTTTGTCTTTTTTTGTTTGCTTTTTTTAATCGTCCTATCCCATTAACTCTACCTAGTAACCATAGATGTGCACCAAACTGGATGTAATATTTCTCATGTAAGGGTAGCTCTTGTTTGGTAGCTCTAGAATCCAGGTTTTGCTTTTGCATTCTCCATTTCCACCCCTGCAGGCTTTGATGCTGCCAGTAGCAGACTCTGTTCCTGGCCAGTTTAAACAGGAGGAGGGTGAGGAGGAGGAGGAATGATTCCAATACACTCTTTCCTCTATGGCAGCAGAAACTTCACATTGATGTAGTTGTTAAATAATTCAGAGGCAAAAACCATCTGTTTAAGTCAATGTCCTGTTCCATATCTGCCCAAGGAAAAGGCAGAAGTCCAGAAAGAAACATCAAGTGTGACTTGCTGACTTTCTTACATAAAGACTGTCTAACAACTAGGATATTTTGCTCCTACATTTTTCTTTCCCTTGAGCTGGAATAGGCTTATTCAGACTTTGGTACACCAGAGACTAATTATAAATGAGGGACAATGGCCTTCCCTTGAACCAACTTCAAGGAAAGAGTAGAACCGTAAAGACCAAAAGGGTTCAGTTCCATAAACATCCTTGAGAGTTTGACAAAAAAAAAACAGATATGGGAGATCTGGTTTCAGGGACTTTCAGGTACCTACTACATATGTGCACTTTGGATGCAATAATTTTTCCATGTGCCCACTGGCTTAGTTCTTCAGAATCTGAGTCAAATTTAAACCACTTTGACATCTGATTCACTCCATGACAATCAGAATGCTGCTTTTCAAAGCTAACATGTAATTAATGATCCAAAGTTTTATAGAATAATAGCAATCTAAGTCCACATTGTAGAAAATTTAGTAATTCTGCATTCTTCAAAACTGATGAGTGTGAAAGAATTATTTAGTGTGTCCCTTAAGGCTGATAATAGACATCTGTAAAATGTGATATGCAAACATATACCAATTATCTACACCTCTGATATTCCAGTTGCTATTTGGTTTTGGCAGGCCTATTAGTTAGTTAGGTGATGAACCCATGCCAGGACTCAGTCACTCCAAAGCTGAATAGATACTTCATGTAATTTTGTCCATTTTTGTGTAGAGTTTCTCTGTGTAAAATTAATTTTGAAAGACTGGAAGAGGGCAGAAACTTTGCCTGTGTACAAACGTATTTTTCACTGATGAGAAGAGAGAGACAAGGAGAATCACGTGTGAGAAATATAATCACAAGATAAGTAAGAAAACATTACTACCATTGTGATAACATTTTATAATTTAGGCAATGCATTTATTGCTCACTGGACTGTTGATCAGAGTGTGCTTTGGGTCACACATGGGTAACTGATGCTTTTTCAAATTTTCCAAGTCTCAGCAACTCCAAATACTACTTCTCAGTCTAGGATTCACGTCACCTAAATTAACTTGTTCAATAGGTAGTATCTAGCATTATCTAGCTGCTTGTCTTCTGAAGTTAATGGGTAGAGACAGACCCTCTAGAAAGCAACTCATCACATCCTAACCCAGGGGACCAATGTAGAGAGACTAAGTTTCATTTAAGAGAAGCCTGTCTTTCTATTTTGGTGACTGTCCAGAACCTCCGATTGTCTTTAGATTTGAACACTCAGTTTTAGATTATCCTACTTGTTTCCAGTTCCATGTTTTGTGTGGAAGTCAACAGACTGAAAAGAGGGTCACCAGAACTGTTGAGGCACTAAACTTCAACCTGATTCCTTCAGTCTAAGTAGCTTAAATCCAGCTTTTCTCAGAGCTTCAGTGTTATGGGGTATATATGGTTAAAAAAGAGATACAAGCAAATTCACATGTCACTGCCTACTGCTACCTTTACTGCTGTGGACTGCTCCTCCTGGCATGTGTTACTGTTCATTAAAGCTTGTAAACCATTTATTTTGGGTCTCTTCTCTCCTGACATCTCCTTTGAAAGTTGATGTGCTATCACCTGCTCCTCCAACTATCTTGCTTTGACCCTTGTACCATGATGCAACAGAGATTCTCTCTTTCAAAAAGTTTGTGGACTTGTTTCCCACTTTACTCTGCAGCTCCCTTTTTATTATAATCTTGATCCAGACTTCCATTTTGTATTTTTTGGTTTATATTGACTTATCTTTGCAGGATGAAGTTGGTAAAACTGTTATCTTCTATTTTGTTAGATAAGGCATTCTTGTCCAATATTCCAAAAGGCCCGGCACAGCTCCACTGTCAATGATAATGATTTATTTTCTTTTTTTCTCAAATTACTTTTCAGCCTGGGACTGACTTACTGCATATTGAGTCCATCAATGATATTGCAATTTCATAAAGCAAACATTCATGCATTACAAATAACTGTTTTTCCCAAACCAGCCCACTGTATCAGAATGAATAACAGGTGATCTTATAAACTGAAAGAACACTTACAAGCATTGGAAAAATATTGGAAAGTATTGATTGAGTTGCGTAAGTGTGAGATTTTTTTAAATGAGAAAAAATGTCTCAAGACTGCAAACTTCATATTTTTGGTTTTGCCTTGAGCAATTATCAAAATAACGATTGTATTTGTCTTACCACTTGAAAAATACTAAGTAATATTATCACAAGATTTAAATACTCCTTTAGCAGATACAAGTAATTACAGTATTTCCTAGCCTGACAGAGAAGACCTTTATTTACCGAGAATGCGGAAGAATCTAAGCAACTTTTCTGGTTAACTAACTCATTGCTAACTGCTTTCCTGAGCATGCATGAGTGTGTTTAAAGATACTTTTCCATCTAGAGTTTTAGGTATCAGAAACTCTTCAGTCACACTTTAGGAAAAAATGTTTTAAATTAAGGATTGATTGTCACAGTGCTTCTTATCTAGTTACTATTGTCAAGACAAAGGTTAATATGGAGCCTCACTAAAACTGAGGTTCATTTTTCATGTGATTTTTTTTTTCAGCCTGTTATAGTCTTTTAACCTATAATAAGATAAATGGGACTTCATATTTAAAAGGAGCGACATGGATTTAACAGATGGACCACTTGGTAGATAGGGAATTTGCTGGATGGTCGCACTGAAAAGAGTTGCAGTCAATAGATCAATGTCCAAGTGGAGATCAGTAATGAGTGGCATTCCTCAGAGGTTGGTATTGGGACTGGTACTGCTTAACATCTTTGTCAGCCACATGGACAATGGGATTGAGTGCACCCTCAGCAAGTCTGCTGATGATACTAAGCTGTGTGATGTGGTCAGCATGCTGGAGGGAAGAGATGTCCTCCAGAGGGACCTTGACAGGCTTGGAAGGTGAGCCCATGTGAACCTCATGAAGTTCAACAAGTCCAAGTGCAAGGTCCTGCCACTGGGTTGGGGCAATCCCAAGCACAAATACAGGCTAGGCAATGAGTGCATTGAGAGCAGCTCTGAGGAGAAAAACCTGAGGATATTAGTGGGTAAAAGACTAACTATGACCTAGCAATTTGTGCTCAAAGCCCAGAAAGCCAACTGTATCCTTGGCTGCATCAAGAGAAATGTGGTCATCAGGTTAAGGGAGGTGATTCTCCCCCTCTACTCCACTCTCGTGAGACCCCACCTGGAGTATTGTGTTCTGCTCTGGGGCCCCTGGTATAAGACATGAACCTGCTCAAGCAGATCCAGAGGAGAGCCACAAAGATGATCAAGCAGGTGGAACAGCTCCCCTATGAAGACAGGCTGAGAGTCGGAGTTGTTTAGCCTGGAGAAGAGAAGGCTCTGAGGGCACCTCATAGTCACCTTCCAGTACTTAAAGGGGGCCTACAGGAAAGCTGGAGAGGGACTCTTCATCAGGGAATATAGTGTTAGGATGAAAGGTAACGGTTTTAAACTGGAAGAGGATATATTTATGTTAGATGTAAGGAAGAAGTTCTTCACTATAAGGGTGGTGAAACACTGGAATATGTTGCCCAAAGAAGTTGTGGATGCCCCCTCCCTGAAAGTATTCAAGCCCATGTTGGATGGGGCTTTGAGCAACCTGATCTAGTGGAAGTTACTCCAGCTTATTTCTGTAGCATATCTAAGCACAAGCTTAAAGAAGCCATTCGTTTCAAACTGATCCTAAGATTTTTTTACAAAACAACTCAGTCTTTTACATTTTTTGGTTCAATCTTCTAAAACAATATACATTTTAAATGCATGCTGGATTATAACATAGCTAATGAACATCAGTGCTGGTGCTGATCTCATTTAACATCATCTTCATAATTATAGTATTCCTTGTCTGTCTGCAAAGATATCAATTACTTTCTTGATGTGGTCTCTGTTATCTTGACAATCATGTGAATGTTGTGGGCTAGTGATTTGAATACAATGAAAAGTGTCTTTGGTTTCCATTAGAATGTTTTTAGTGAAACTTATCATCTGGCAGTTAAAGAACATTTTATTCTCATCTTGTATAAAGTGCTATATTCCTGGAATGATACCATAACATTTGACAGCCAAAAATGAACATACAAAAATTAATAAATCAGAAAAAAAACAGCAATTCATTTGTTTGATTCCTCCTTCACCTTTGGATATGGCTACCTACATCCTTATAATCTCAAACTCCCATCTACTCAATGCTGTTTTACATAATGTGAAATAAATATTTACTGCTTCTTCAAATTCGTAACCCAGTAGTGATTTGTTGTAAACAGAAATAACACATTTTGAAGTGTGATGCTCTGTAAACTCATTGAAAGAAAGTGCTTTTGGGGTTATCATGGAATTTTTATTATCTTCATTCTGCACTATGCTGCATAACTCCCCTATTTGCAAACATTTTCGTTAGTAATAAAGTCATCAGAGCTTTTTACAGAACTCATTCGTATTAATCCAAGTCTTTGTTACATCTTGAACTCTCATTACAATTAAAATTACAGATTAAATCTATCTATATGAAATTATCTTTACTCCCACTGTTTCTTGCTGCATGACTTTTGATGTGTTATATAGGCTAAGCTCCTTCTGGGAAGATTTTTGCAAACTGTAGTCATGTTAGAGGCAGAAAGATCCATGAGTCAGTACAAGACACCTATATACAAAGAATAAGGGTTCAGTATGAGAAAGGGTAGCAGAGCCTAGTTTGTTAATAGCAAATGATCCATCCAGTAACATCACAAGGTGCTTTAAGCATGGCACATGTGTTTAAGATCTTCAAGCAGATGTTCAGTTGCAGTGAGTACTTGATCTTGTCATAGGCTTTATATATGTAAACCAAACACATATGTACTTTCATTTGTACATTTCATAGCAGAATCTAAAATACTGAAAAGATGTCTTTCCCATCCTTGATCAAGTCCTGTAAGCCCTGAAAATAGCAGCAATACCTGTGACAGCAACAAGGGGCTTGAGGCATTCTTAATTATACAGATATTACAGGTATGCTTATTTTGGAATATTCTAGTTCAAAATGAACATCACATTTCAAGCACAGGGAACTATTAAGTCAGCCATGCTAATGTGTGTGATATAAACTGTTGGACTGTGCTGTATCTGTAATTGTTATGTAATGTGCTATATAAACAAAAGTGATAAAAGTGAGCAGAACTGAAGAGGCAGTGGGTATGAATAAAACTGGGAAAGAACTGCATTCCTGAAGAGTAGAAAGATTCATCAGGGGAATAAATTACATAATCACTTATGGATCATTCCCCACGTCCTCCCAGTATCTATACCTATGGAGCTTTCTGTACTCCTCTTTTAATAAAACTATAAGCTTGTTTATGGCTTCTGTATTTCCTCCATCTCTTTTTGCCAGTGTAGCTGATTGTTCTGAAGTGGAACTGCACAGTGAAAACTTCAACTTTTGAAGTTTCCACATTTTTATTTTCTCTGTTGAAAACCTTAGAATTTCTGATTAATTCCTCCAGTAGAACTCCGGTAGGAAGAAAGTTTTACTCTCACATGTTTCACAGTAAACTGTATTCAAGGTCATGAGATGCCTTAGAAATTTAGAGATACTAGCAGAACAGCAGAAAAAAAAAAAACCAACTTGGAGCATTATTCCTACAGAATGGAGTACAGGAAAGAGAAATCTGTGTATAAATGTAAGTTAGGAAAAGCCAAATTTTCTGTTGTAGCACTAATGAATGCTGGGTTAGGATAGGGAAATTACTGAAGGTTGTTTTTATGGAAAAGCACAAGCAGATGTCTCACGATGTCACTTAAGGCCCTTTGGGTAAAGCCATAGCTACAACCAGAGAATACCACAAGAAAACAAAGGAGCCAATCAATGTACCATATCAAAGATCATTATCTCAAAAACCAGCTGGTTGACCTTATGAATCTCATGGTTGTCTGGATGAGAATATAAGGACATACAACTGCATTTTAAGTAAAGAACTGTAAAATAGAAAAGATTTCCAGAGAATTGGTATTGATTAAACCACACAAAATAATGTTAGGATGTGTTGGGTAGTTAATTACTCCCTTAGGTGGGATTCCACACTGTGGGAGTCCACAGTGGACTAACTATGTTGGAAGTACGCTTCTCATAATCCATTAATCATCAGTGAAAATAAATAAGTACTTTTGGGGCAGGTGCTTACAGTAGCATATGTCAGTGAGCAGCAAAAGCAAGGCTGTTCCAAGAAGGAGAATAAGCCAGGAGGAGAGGGTGACCCCAGTACAGGCAGGCAGAGACACCCACAGCACCCAGGGAGGACCAGGGTGGTGGCAGGGACAGAGACCATCAACAGTTCAGTGAGGATCAGACAACGTGAGGTAACAAGTCAGGTCCAGGTCGATATAGGAAGTCCAGTCAGCATGTCAGGACAGCAGGAGACAGAGCCAGAGAAAGCAGTGACAGAAAACTATGAGGGTCATCCTCTTACACCAGTCATTATTTACACCCTGTGACCTGAGAGGCTAACAGGCTCAGGCGACACCTAACTTTGAAAGGTTTGTACTGGTAAAATTCAGACACAAGGGACAGGAATAGATCTGAGCTATTTCCTTAAGCCCCAATTAATTGTTAAGCATTTTCAAATAAGAATGAATTTAGAGTAATTAGATCCTCGGCCTTGAAATATGCATATTCCTCATTAGTGGAAGGATAGCTGCTATGTGAATATAAAAGGTGTGTTGGATGTATTTGGCAAAGTAATATTTGAACTATCGTTTCAAGACAAGAAGAGTTCAGGTGGCATGGAGTCTAATAAGAAATGTGTTTAAGACATTTGTTTTACCCTGTTATGCATTTCATTCTGTTTTTTCAATAAATGTGATTGTCCCTACTTGTGGCAGGTACCACCTCCCTGACAGGCAGAACAGGGCACAACTAGGGCATGCCAGAACGGTTTGCAACAAACTGCACCTCAGGGTGATTAACTGGCACCACAGGGTCTAGACCCTCGCCTGTTTCGCCTGGGCTTGCCCCCTCAGCCAATTAGAATGACCACACTACACCCCTGACTAGGGTATAAATGGAGCACCACCTAAGAACCAGTTGAGGTGGTTGTTCACAGAGCAGCTTGCCTGGCAGTCAGACCATCCCCTTGGACAGGCTGTCCAAGGAGACTTCTGTGGATTGAGTGAACCTCATCCCCCCTTTGGTGAGTTATGAGTTTGGGCACTTGTGAGGGAGGTTTCCCCTTTAGTAGTGAGTGCATGCCCATTTTGGTTTGTTTTTTCCTCAAAGTTTAGCCATTAATTGTGCAGTAGATATATATTCCCAATGGACATCCGAACTTGTGTTTTTTCATTAGGCATGTGGAGTCAATAGACCCCCATTTAGATAGCTGTTGCTGTTGGTTTTGTGGGTGCCTCTGTGACACTATCCCCAAAGGTAGGTTTATGGAAGGAGGACACCCCAAAGAAGAGGGCGGTTGGTAGATCACCCATTCCTGGACTGAGATACTCATATCTCACAGTGGTGAAGAAAGGCCACCAAATTCTCCGCACAAGCTGCAGGGTGCAGGAGAATGAGTGCCAGTGCAGGAATGGGAAGGAGTGCACCTGGACAGCTGAGGTGCCTCATGCTCTTAGCATACCTCAGGGCAGGGATTTGGAAGGAGAAGTTGAGTCCTGGGTGGGAGCTGTTGCAGTTGTTGCAACCCACTCAAACAACTCATCCATTCAATGTTATCTGGTCTTTATTTCTGTCATAAAGGAACTTGAGGCAAGCTTTCCATATGAAGAATGCAGTCAATATTATATCTTGTTTAGGGACCATTAGAGGTAGAGAAGCCCCACAGCATTGACTAGAAAAGACTTCTCAGTTTATGTGGAAATGTAATAAGGTTCTATTAGAAATGACTCTGAAACACAAGGATTTGTAGAGAGAACATTTTCTTTGTGTGGGATGTGTAACCAGTTTAGAGAATGCTGCAATAGGAACCTGCTATCATCTGTTATACAAGGTCCAAACTAAAGAAAATAAACCTGGAGGATATAGAGGATGAATGGAAGTTGACATTTGCTGGCCATAATAATAAAATCAACATACTAGGAGAAAGGAGAAGATGTTCCCAAATACTTCTGGGAGAAAATATGCAGCTTACAATTTAGTGAGAATCAAGGATAAGCTGAAAGCAATTTGTTTTAGTCTCTACTGCCTGTAGAGTATGGTGATTATTATTGGAAATTACTGACTTCAAGAGTCAGGTATTAGGCTACTCTGAATGAAGACATGGAATGAGGTACATGTAGGTGCAAGAGTGATTACAAATGATGCATTGAAAGTCAATCAAGAAGAAAAAAAATAAAACATAAGAAGATAAGAGATGGATAAAAGTCAAATAAATGCACCATTAATCTTATTCTTTCACCCTCTTAAACATAAAATTGAAGGTACAGTGTTATCTTATCAATGCTGCTTTCCACTCTTCACGCTGCAGAAAGATTTCTGTGCAGAACTGAATTATTTCAGCTGCACTGAAATGAAATTTCAGTTCCTAATCAAATATTTTTTGTGGAGAGGTGAAGATTCATTCCTAGATTTGGCCCTTTTCCGCAAGATTTGTCCAACATCAATTGTGTTAGGGAAATCCCACCATCCTTCATATCCTAAAATATGGGACACTTCTCTCTTGACTAATGAATACAGCAAAAAACTCTGAAGGGCCTGTCAGAAGGTTCTCTGGTTGTTCGTGGCACAACAATTCCTAGGTCACAGCTGATTTCTGTCTGAAGGCAACCAATATTTTGTTATTGGGACAGGTGCTAGAGAAGGCTATGGAACCAGATGGACAAATTGATTTGTATTTGTGAAACTACAGTTGAGGTACATTATAGTTGTTTTAGAATTATGGAATTAAACCATAACTGTTATGGGATATTTTAGCTCCTTATGGGATTCCATTAGAAAGACATCATTTTTTCTTGAATTTGAAGGAATAGCTCAAAAAATATTTTCTGGTATAAAGCTGTATAGCATATTTTCATAATCTTCAGTGGCAAATGAAACATATATACCAAGGCTGATCCAGGCATGCTACTGTGTAAAAATCACAACATATTATTCTATATGGTTGCTTGTCTGGATAAATTGTGTGTTCAAAGATAAGAAATATGTACTGAGACTGTATTCCTCTATCACTTAAGATATAAGTGGAAAAGATGCAATTTTGTTTTGTCATGTGATCTCCTTGTAATTACTAATAAAGTGTTGTTTATTTTTTCTCAGTTGAATGAATAAACACTTCCGATCAGATTTCTGTATTTCACTGACATACCACTGATATACATAATGTATATACAGCATGCATTATAACCTGTATTTGAGTGGTAGATGTTTCATGATATTAATCCACTCTTTTTTAATAAGAAGCCTTTCAATGTATGCTGTACATAATCAGGCAACTGTTTATTCTGCTGCTCATATGAACAGAAGTTTAAAAAGTTGCCAGTCAGAAGGGTTCCCATCTGCCTCAAATATTTTAACTATCCATATAGCCAGGAAACAAAAGGAAAGGAATATTTTATGTGTTTCCCGGTGTCTCAGCTACTTCAGTCTTCTCATCCCACTTTGCAGTAGACAGATGGAATGGGACCATTCTTTGTCTAGCTGTATTGTAGAAAAAGGCAGGGCAGAATTTTGACCATGCGGAGGGAGCTATGACCTTGCTAGCACTGTGCTTGTGGATGGATTGTGGTGGCAGGGAACTGGAGAATGTCTGCATTCCCACTCTTCATCTTCTATTGACAGAGATGGTTCACAGCTCTCAAAACTGTTCACAACACGTCGAGGTTTGCAACTCCAGTTTGAAAACATCAGAGCTTTTTTGACATTTAGATGATTCCCTAAATCTTGGTGGATTTTCACTTGCATAAAACTTCTGAAGAACAATCTAATGATTTGTTTTCAAATATATCCAGCTGCACTCTGCCATTTTGAATTTTTTGCTGCCACTCTGAGGTGAAGTCACCATGCCTGGCACCTCTGTAGTCAGTCATCCATGCAAAGTTCACAAGCTATTGTTTTCTACCAGCAGGCCAAGAATGCACATGGTCACAGCACACCACTGAGCCATCGTCTCAGATGAGAACTCTGTCAGTGTTGCTTAGTCAGATAATGCCGTAGTAGTTGTACCAGAAGACAACAGCTGTTTGTGCTTCAGAATTCAGAGGATCAACATGTGACTGGATGAGGTTTCTGTCTTGAATATCCAAATACTGATGGGGTAAGTAAGCATTTCAGTATTTTTGTTTCCACTTAGTGTATACTTATAATCATTAAAAATACTATAAATAAGTGATTTGTCTTTAAATAGAAATGAACGTTGGAGTTGAGATCTGAAATTTAATAGCTCTGGGAAATACTGATAGGAGTGTAGCTGGGTGGAAAACACTTCTTTATCCCATATATTTTTGATAATTTGTATATATTTGACCTCTCAAAAAAGCAGGTAAATTTATTTTGGTGTTTTTTATAACACAAAATCTTGGAGAAATAAAATTCAATTTAACTTATATATTTTATTTTGAACACATTGAGAATTAGTATTTTTTCTATCTTTAAAAATATGTTATAATAATCTTGTAGTTATGCTCCTACAGTCTTACATAATGTAATTCTAAATAGAAAGTTCTAAATAAAAACTGAACTACAAGGTTGTCAGTTTAAATTTCACTCATTTCCAACTCTTTGTTAAAAAAAACCAACCAAACTTCCCCATGAGAAAATGGTGACTTTCTGCAGATGTAAAATGTTTCACTGAAATAAATCCCAAACTCCTTGTAACAGTGAGTTTTTATTTTATACTCCTTAAGAACAGCAGCACTTTGTGGGACTTCAAAAGTTAATGTTTAAAATGGTACCAAATGTTCTCTTCTATCCATTTCTTTTTCAGTCAGGGTGTAGATAAACAGCATTTGCAATATTTTCTTAATCAGTACTCTCATATCACAGTGGATTCAACCCTCTCTCAAGCTCGTTTCTGCAGTAGAATATTCTGTTTATTTGTACTATTACAATAGCCAGGAAATTAATGGAATTTAGATCTCTTATGTTCATCTTCCAAGCCTGTAATAGTAACTTCACCATATTCAATAAAAAAAAAGAGAAGACAACCTATTTATCATCCCCTGAGATCTCTTTCTGGCAACCAAGTTTTTATATTAATAAATAGAGCAAAATGCATTTCTTTCATGTCAATGCTTTCATAATACAATTGTTTTGCTGAGCACATTTTGCAGCTTGCATACTGGCCCTTTGGTTCCTATTGCGTTCCTTGTCTGTCTTTATTGTTATCTAGTCCTCAGCTTCATAGGCAAGTGTGCCCCTTCCTCCGAAGAAAAAGGACTCTAAGGACTTGAATAGCAAGCCAAATTCTGCTGTCAAAATATTATTTCCTCATGCTCCATCCTTATTGTAGATGTACAAGGTGCAGATTCATTCTTAGGTCTGGATTGCCCTTGGAGCCCCAGTATATGTCCAAGTGCCTGTTCATGGAGTAGGTAATTCTGACCAGGTCACGTACAAATGGGGCAAAGCATGCACAGATTTATCCTGAAGCATCTATCCTGTCCTGGTTTTCCTAAGCCCAATATACATCTTTTGAGCTGAAATACAATTCAAGCAAACAGGTAATAATACAGGTGGAAAATGACTGGAAGATAGTGGTCCACTCTCATGCCTGCTTTTAATTTTATACAGGCATGGTAAATTTGTGAGTGCAGTAAGTCCTTCAAAACAGATTTGCACATAAAGCTCTTCACATTTCAACGCTCCTCCCTCCATTGTGACAAGGGCAAAGAAGGGAATTTTGCTTTTCAGTCCTTAGAGTCAGAGATTGATTGTCATTCTTCATGAAGCACTCCAGGTTTGAATTCGCTGCTTGGAAAGCTCTCATGAGCTCTCATGATAATTTTGGCAATCCCATTGAAGGTAAACAGTCCACAAGGACTGTTAAACTGACCTTCCATATTAAGAAGAGGTATGCTGGGGAGTCCACACCAACTGCTGGGTAGACTGTGTTTGAAAAAATGGTTACATTTTGGACTGGATAAAGTTTTTGCAGGGTTAGAATAGAATGCTTAATCTCAAATTCAATAAATGTCAGTAACTGAGTTGTCTATGATAGTATGCCAATTTGGTGAACATTATACTTGGCCCATTACGCAAGCAAAAGTCATTGTTTTAAAAGGTGAAAAGACATTCATGATTAATACCCTACAAAATGAGCTTGTTGAGAAGCTGTTGTGACAAAAAGTAGCCTGCCCTTTTTTACCAGCTACTCTGTGGTTAATGATGTGGAAAGCAGTTTTTAGCATCTCAGCATCACTGCCTGGGCTGTCAAAATAACTATTCATTTCCCATGCCTTGAAATGGACTCTGTACAGCTGTTTTATGAAAGTGCTTTGAAAGCCAGGCATTGTTGCCATGTGAGTTTATGGAACCCACATTGTAGCTTCGAAGAAGAATTACATGAATTTGAACTACATGAAGTACTAACTAGAGCGAACATGATGATTTAGATAATTCCCGATGGTCTCCCATAGAAAATCAGTCATTGCATACATTATTGTACAATAAAATCATCCAGCTACACCTATTCTTTAAGCACTTGTCCAGAAGAGAGCAGTTTTCCCTTTAAGCACTGCTCTACACTAAGGCTGACAATTTGGATGTGGATGAATGTACTGATTTTTAACACTGTAATTGTAGTATGGTACTTTGTGCTCCTGTAACAGGCCTACATGATACTGGAAGTGAATAGCGACAATGGATATCCCATGGAAACTCAGTAACCCACCTATGCTATGCTGGATGCTGCTCCTACTGAAGTCAATGGCAATGTTTCCAATTATATCAATAAGAGCAGTATTTTGTCTGTCTGTGTGGGAATAAAAATCAGAGGCAAAGAAGAAAGGATCTGCATGAATCACACAGGAATTAGCTTCTTAGTGTTTGATTTTAATAAAAGGTTGTTGGAAAAAGAGAAGAAGGTAAGATTAGGAATGTGATTTAACCTTGGTTAAACCGTTCTTGTCAATATAATTTCACCACATGAACTTCCTTTTGTAGTTAAACCATAGAAACATTAACAATTGTCCTGCCTGAGGTCTGTCTTCCTCTCCCTCTGGAGTGTCTGGCTTATCATCTTAGGGATTGTGGGCTTTTGTGTCTGGCTTTGTGAAAAGCTACTTTGTGCATTTATGTTTGTTGCTGCTGCTGTGTGAGTTGGACCTGCAATCAGCTTCCACCCTATCCTGATAAATGCCATCATCTGCTTGCAGTGGCTTCACCTGTGGTCCTCATTATCAGAGATCTGCCTGGTTTCCCTTGTTGATGGGCTTTCCTTATTAAGGTACTGCCTTTTCTTCACTACTCTCTCCAAACTCTCCTCTTCTCAGACTCACAAATCCAGGTACTCTTTCACATAGACAATTATTTCATGTTTTTGTACTTCAGTTCATATTCTTTTACTGCAGTGATGTGCTGTCTGCTCTTGGCATCTACCTCCCATCTAGATGAACTGTCATTTTTAATGGATAAGACACAGAAGAGCCTACATGTAGGACAGGACCATCTATCTGCAACCCTATAGGTCTCCAAATTTATGATAAGCTGATCTCTACAGTCTATGTTCTCATCTTGTGCTTAATTCATGCAAAATGAAATAAAAAAGTAAAACCCAAGCCAGTCTTGGGATTCAAGCTGCACTTATTTTTTTGCAACTTGACTTTCAGAATTCCTTAAAAACAACTTTCAAACTAAAGCTTTGTGTCAAATTTTTGCAGCTCCCATTTGTCTAAAATATCATAATGGGAAGTTTAAAAATGGAAGACACCAAATATGCATGAATACTGTAACTCAGATGATATTTTAACAAAGAACAAAAACACCATTCAAATGTACTTCTAGTGCATCAAAATGAAAATTGTAATACAAAGTGAATAGGCCAAAAGATCAGAAATTCTTGGGTTGTACTTTCTTACTTTCCTAGCTGTTTAAGTGCAGCACTTTAGAAAGTTCTAGTGCTATCAAACATGAAGTATTATTAAAACACACAGCAATAGCTTAATCTTAACTTTGAAGGGTTTATAAGGTACTGTAGACTTAAGAACATAGTAGATATGAAATATGGGATAATATTTTTAAAAGACAAAGAAATAGTAAGTGCAATTTTTTCTTTTGTTTCTGAAAAGATTTGTTAATTATATTATAGATTTTATGCATTCTGCCTTATGAGTAAATCAAATATTTTACTATCAAAGTTGAAAGGGAAGAAAAAAGAAAAGGAGACATGGGAATGACAATTTTAAAGAATAATGTGACTTCAGAGCTTTTTTTGATACTTATTTAGAAATTACAGAATACAGCAACCTCAGTAAAGTGTTTAACACCATTTGTGCAATGTTGTGTTACATTTAAAAGAGTTATTTTTCTTTATGGAATTAAGTGTAATGGAAAGGTCATCCAAAACACAAAGGTGTATGTTGTTGCTCAAACCAAAGGCATGCACAAAGGACTTTACTGCATATTTGTTTGTGGAGAATTTTGCCTTGTTTTGGGAGAAAATGTCTATTCTTTCTGTTATGGAATTTCATTCTGGGATTAAGTTATTTCTCATATTTTTCCTGAATGCACTGTCATAGCCTTTTCTGTTGAAGACAAACAGAAATCCCAATAAAGGGGAATTTGTAGGAGTAAGACAAGTAAAGGGGTGTTTGGAATATGGCTCACACTAGTGGATAAAGAGCTGTGTGAGTCCTGTAGGTGATGTTCCTTGTGTCAGAGAGGAAGAGAACAACAAAAAATTAAATACAAGGAGGGAAGATAGCAGGTGATGGGGGGAAAGGAATTAAAAAAGAAGTGTGAGGGTTGGCAGCTCAGACATGAATGGCAGAGGAGCTGGTGAGTGATACTCAGCAGAACACTTCTGAGAGCACCCAGTTGTCCTATAAGGCATCTAAGGATCTGGTGAGTGACACTCAGCAGAACACTTCTGAGTGCAGCCAGTTGTCCTATAAGGCATCCATGGAGCTGGGGACACAGTACTGCTTGGAGGTATGACTGAGGGAGCAAAAGTCATTAGGAACCACCCTTCCTTATTAAGTTTCCTCTTCGAGGTTATGGGAATGGACAGCATGAACAAAGCCAGGATGAGAAGGTGGAATGAGTTGGTTGGGCTTCAGACAGAGGAAGAAGTGAGGAGATGTGTAGCCAAAGTTTCAGCAAGAGGCTCTAGAGGACTTGGCAGTGTGACAATGACCTGAAGTGCTTGAGGTACATGTGTGCCAGGGTCTACCTTTTGCCACAGAAAGGTCATGAGCCAGGGTACCTATGGTGAGGTGGATGTGCCCATCCCCACCAACTTATGGAGAAAATTCCTGCATGTGCCACTCACAGCCTGAAGTCCAAGTGGAGGCTGGCTCTGAGGGGCTCTTCCCACACACCACCACTGTACCCAGCTGACAAGACATCCCATCCCTTGGTGTCTAGAAGGACGTAAGGGTGAGCAAATGGAGCGATTGGAGGACAGACATTGTGGAGCCTAGTTTTGAGGTGGATGGGCTCTAAGTGACACAGTTTGGGGGGCATTCATGAGCAGCTGAGGGACGTGCAGGGTCAGTGGGCTGAGAAGAAGGTCTGGACAACTGGGTCTGAGTAGGCAGGGGCTGCTCTCCAGGACAGGGAGATGCACAGGAGGCTCCTGCAGTGGTGAATAAGGTAGATGTGCTACCCCATGTTCTGGTGAGAGGAAGAGGAAATAATCAAATTCATGCTTTGCCAAGATAAAAGAAGAGAGAAGGGCACTAAGAAGACAAGGGTGCCAAAGGTATCAAAATACCTAGGGTAGAAATAAATTGGAATTCAGGACAAGTGCACAACTCTCATCCTGACCAAGGGTTGTGATTAAACAATGAGGGAAAACCAGGAGAGCCTAGTGGTGTAATCTGAGATCAAAACAGGCAGATAAGCCTTCAGCTCTTTCAGATGATTTTCCTTTGTTCCAGAGCTTCATCTGAACATGAAACACAACCAAAATTCAAAGTAAACAGAGTCCTACAAGGCTAATCCCATGCTTTGACAATGCTCAGGGCAAATCCCCCTCAGAAGATTCACATGTGTTTCCTTGCTGACTTAGTGACATGACGCATTCAGTAGGATCCCCTCTGCTCCAAAGTTAAACACAATGCAAAGATCATCCCCCCTTCCCCTCTAACAATCAGAGGAACTGGCTAATGGCTAAATCTCTTCAAAGCAGGAGCCTGGATGCTGTCTCTCTGTGGAGAGAGGAAGGGAAATTATGGTGATACAGCTTGTGAAATAAAATGGAGGCCATGTTATGAAACACTGTGGAAAAGTCCAAGATTTAATGGTTTCAAATTTTAAAACCTCCTCATGCTTCACTGATGTAGTACTGCCAGGTAGATGACTTCTCAAAAGAGACCACTTTTGCATCTTTCTTCTCTCCCATGAATATGTCTAGCTGCCGGCACACACTTCCTGCATTAACTTTCTCTTTCTACTTTTCCATTATACTAAGAACATAAAATAATAGAGCATATTCTGTCATCGACAAATGCTTTTCAGCCTTCAGTTACTAAAGGCAAACCTGACATTTATTTCCCATAAAAGCCACTCTCACACAGCTGTAGCCAGACTGGGAAACCATTGCATGCTTTCCATGGTTAGCTCTTTTTCTTTCAAAGTGCCATAATTTTGTTGTGATTATTGGTGGAACGGCAGTGTTTGTGAAGCAGACATCCTGTAACATGAGGTGTGGTGCCTGGCACTTACTCTTGTGCACTGCCCTGGACCCTTCATGTGGATCAGTTTCAGATGTGTAAAGCTGAATGGCAACTGTGTGCCTCATTTGCTTGGTTGGAGCAGTCATAGCCTCGAGATTCTGAGAGAACTTCTGGGTGCAAGGGGAGGTTCCCAGTGCTTCTAGGTACATGCTGACACTGAGGACTGTAATTTTAGATCTAATATCTAGTTAGGTTGCAATTTTGGAGTTGAAAATCAAAACTGGATGAATTCTACCTGAACTTCAGCCATCTAAAAGTTAACTGTCTAGTCTAAAATTTCTTAAGACTCACTTAGTTCTAGTCCTAGTTCTTCATGCATGGCATAATATGTAACACAGTTTAACTACCCAGCTACAGTGCCTTACCATGTCAGCTCTGCTACTTCTAGATCTAAATTACTTTACATTTCCCTGCCTGTTATTTCTCTGTGTCCAGGTTCTGTGAAATAACAGTCTGACTAATGATCTATTAAATATTTTTATTCCAGATCCTGCACAATCTGGAATAAAAATGCTCTGCAGAGAAGGATCAGGCTAACATCAGAAAATGTCCTGGAAGAGCCTCACATACAAACTAGATAGGGCTCTTCCAATGCTTTGTAAAGAGTGTGTTGACATGTGTTTTTAGATCCCTGATTTTCTCTATGTGGTAGCTCAGGGAGCCTAGGAACCTCAGGCTCCAGAGCCTGAAAGATCAGCAACAGTATCCAAAGCTTTTCTGGAACTAATTTAATATTCTTTGGTTTGCACATACAATCTTTCAGTGATATCACGATGAGGGATATAGTCATGTTGTTATATTCCAATTATTGTGAACTCACTTCTTTAATTTACAGCCTTATCGTTTTATCTCTAAGTTAAAGTTGAAACAATTCCTCCTGCCCCTTTAATATCTATCTAATATCTATCATTTAGATTGGAAATTAGAAGGAAATTCTTCACTCTGGGGGTGATGAGACACTGGAACAGGTTGTCCAGGGGGTTGTGGATGCTTTATCCCTGGAGGTGTTCAAGGCCTGGTCTAGTGGGAGGTATCCCTGCTATGGCAGGGGTGTTAGAATTAGATGATCTTTGAGGTCCCCTCCAACCCAAACCATTCTATGACTCTATGATTCTATGATCTACTGTCTGTTTATTCTCTGTATAGTTTTGACAGGGGGAAAAAAAAATCCTTTCCTCAGAGAGCGACAGTAATGTGAGAGTTCGATAGGGTCTTAATGACCTAAATCGACCAAAGTTGCCTCTTGATGAAACAGCTCTACAAACCATTTTATCTTCCATTTTCAGGAGTTAATTAAACTAATTTGAAGACAGAGAAGACAGCTCCAAAATGCAAAGACAGACATGATTGTTCCCAGAGGAGAAAAAATCATATTCACAATATCTTCAGCCAAACTTTGGTAATATTCAGAGTTAGGCTTTAATTCAGACCAATCTAGAAATACCTAATTATTCTAGAAAGTCTCTGCTTGAATACTAATGAAGGTGTCACTTTGTACAAAGCATAATGTTTTCCATTTAATTTCTTAACAATTGATTAGTATTGTAGAAGCTGTACACAAAATAACAATTGATTCACAGAATGATAATTTCTTTCATTGTGCATTACTTACTCAAATCAAATGTTCCAGTTGTGTGGGCAATGTCAGGCTAACAACATCTCCATTTCCTAAACTCAGTATTTTTTATTTACAGTAATTGATATACAAGTAATTGATTTCTGCCAAGAACAGACGTCAGCTTCAGAAATCCTCCAGTTGTCATCAATACCCATTGCCTCAAAGTAGTTATTAGCTTAGTAATGATGCTTTCTATTCATGTCAGTAGACTTTTCATCAGACATCTTTGTGAGTGATGAATACCATGGATATTAAATCAAAATTTTTGCATAATGTTGCAGGTTTTACATTTCCACATAACAATGAAAACTTCTCCTAAAACATACTTTTGAGGAAATTACCCCCCCATCATACACTCTCAAGAGTGTTTCTGTTCAACATATACGTGACACCACATACAAAGGCAGTGAGGAATTTCTTTGCTTTCTGTGCCTGCTAGAGATCCCAGAGTCACTAAAATGCTAACTTAATACCCGTTTATTTTGTACTCCCACACACAGCACACAGTAAACTTCCATGTTGATTAGGTGGGCAGGTGGCATTTTGAATCTACCCCAAGTCCTCCATGACTGACACAAAGTGCTGTGATTAGACTCTGAACGAGACCAACTGTATGGTTATAGAACAAGCAGCCACTATTCCTCCAGGGTCCTTTTTTATTCCCCCTAAGAATTTCAACAATCCATGTTCTAATGTATTTGCAGCAAAGCCTCTGTATAAGAGCTGTCATGAGAGGGTCATGGTGTCAGTTTGGAACAAAAATATTGGGCCGCTATCTTGAAATATATCAGGAACTGGAAAATGGGGAATCAGTCCACAGCATAGTATAACTGTGACATGGTTTCCCAAATTTTAAATTCAGGGTGGTAGCAGAAGTGCATCTATCTAGCTGTCTGCTATATAGTTAGTGCCAAACGGTACGGTACATTTTATAGATAAATGCTTATTTTTTGTTACATTTAGAAACAAAAACACAGCACAGATGTAATCCTCCTGCAAGACACTTGCTAATAAAGCAAGATACCTTGTTTAACCAAGAAAGAGCTTCTGAATCCTCTATGAGCTTGACACTGAAAAAGAAATATAACCCCCTTGCTCTGTCATCAGCCCCACCATGGGTTCAGTTGTCTGTCTTCCCATGGCTCAGGCCTATTTCTGACATGCCTCCATTGTATAAACTTGTCACAGACTTCTGAGCAAGTAACTAAGCTCTTGAAAAGGTCATAGGCAAGCCTGTAGAGAGAATCATACAAAATAAGAAACATAAAATTGCAGATAGAGATAGGGGAGATGTTTTTTGGCAGCTGACAGATTCAAAGGAAAAATAACTTAGAAAGGAATAAAACCCTAAAGTGAGAAACATGCAGTCAGTAGATGACAACTCATCAGCATGGAGGATCCAATCTAGGGGAAGGGGCCATCTCTTTCCTTTCTGACTGGTACCTTCTGACCAGCAAAGCCTCTTCAGATGTCTCTTCAGGGTGGTGAGCACACTGAAGCTTAGACCTGTAGCCTTTGGGACTGATAGCCAACAGTTGCGTTACACTATAAATTTTGTGCAGTCTTTTTGCACACATCTCTTTAACTGGCTCCTTCAGGCTCCTGAGCAAAGTGACCCAAGAGAGGGTTGCAGAGGTGCAAAGTGAAGTCCATCAAAGCTAGGTCACCATTACGAGGGATACCTGGGAAGAGGAGACAAACATTTTTAGAAAAATAATTTGCTTCAGGTTTCTGCCATTAATCCTTGCCTCTTCTTTGTTATGATTCATCCCTTTTCACACAAATGCTGGGTCAAACTTCCTTCTCACACTAGAGGTCCATAAGGAGGACTTAAGCTATGACAGCCAGTAGCAGGGTAATTTAGGCTGGAGAACAGGAACCTCTTGTGACTATGGTACAGGTGTAAAAATACTCCAGGCCAAAGTGTCAGGTATGAGTCTGCTACAGCTTTGCCTGGGTCTGTAGAGTTTAGTTTCCTGCAGCTAGTCCTTACCCAGGAGACACCTGGCAGTACGAGCTTGATGGAGAACAAATATCTTTATACAGTAAGATGTGGAAAAATGAATATCAGAAGCACAGACCCACTAAAAGAGCAATCCTCCCTCTCTTTCTCTTCAGGATTTTTCCTCGGTATTTGCACAGTAGTAACACAGATGACAAGACAAGCTCTGCAATGAAAGTCATGCTGTTCTCTAAATATTGAAAATATTCATGGTTTTTAATTAATTTATTTTTTTGTACCATTTACAAAAATTACAGCCACATCCAGTAAGTCTCAAGTTATTGAAATTTTCTTTTCTATTCCAGTTACATGAATTAATATGTATGACATACCAAAGATATGTATTGGGAAGGTCTTTTGAACTAAGTATGGTTAGCAATGGGAGATTGCTGATTACATTCATACAGGTCAGCTAGGGATTATCAAAAGGCTGGGTTTTTTTTTGTTACAAGTATTTGGTCATGTGTTATTTTGTGAATCTCTGCTGTGACTTGAACATTTCACAACTTCTATAGCCAAAGAGCTTCTGATTTTTCAGACTTATTATTTATAAAGCCCTACAGGGTTGCAAATGACATTCAGTAGCAGGTTCATGTATCAAAAATTATGACTAATGGAGACAAATAAGACATTGTGTAGAGTTTTAAAATTAAAACCCACCATTATTCTAATCAATATTGTTTATAGAAAAATGACTTGCATACTACAACAAAACCCATGTTACAATAAGTGACATTTTCCTGGGGCAAATGAGCTGTATATCGATAGACAAAATAATTGCATATAAAATATACCTCCAAAACAGCATTTTCACCATGGAAGAATAATTCAAGAACAAAACATTTCCACAAAGCTCCCACTAACAGCAGTAGTTTATTATAATCGGTAAGTCAAACGTTTACTTAGCATCACTGATGCTGACAATTAGTCTTTTGTCTTTTTCACATCTGATGCTTTTAGCAAGATTAATTTAATCAAGAAGTTTATCCAGATACTAATTTATTAGCTGATACTCCCTTGGTTTCCCTTGTAACTTCCATTCATAATCACAAGATCCTAATTCCTTCCTTTTTAAGAGACTCTAATAATGACTGTATGATTTAAATAAGTACATGGATATACTGAATACATAAGTAAATTTTTTTTAAAAGGCTTTTTACATTCACTTTAAAATAAGTGATATTAGGAATATATGTCAAGATGTGATTTTTAACTATTTTTGTCACACATCAGAGCAAAACTGAATACAGATTTGCAGGAACAAAACAAGGTATGTCTTGATTAAGGACCAGATGTGGCTCTCCTTCATTAATCTGGAAAACAGCATGATTGTGAGTGACAGATTTAGGCTCATTATCAGTGCTAGTACTGTGAACATTTTTTTTTTTTTTTAAATCAATGGCAAAACAGAAGAAAGAAAAATCCTTTAACATAAAGACATTTATTTTCTTTATCTTATAAAACATTTTCTCTCTTCTCCCCTCATCCTGGAAAATAATGATCAGATTGAAAATAAATTTTCCATGGTGGAATAATTGAAATATCTTTTGAATTTGTCATAGTTGTCTTTAATTAGATTCAATTAAACACATTTTTAAAATGCAACATCAAAAACATTGAATAAAATGTTCTGATTTTAAAATTTAAAAAAACTCCTTTTTTTTCCTACTCACTAATACAGCTCAATTCTATGAAATTCTGATGGGAACTGCATTGTACCAAGCAAGCTATTTGTCTAGTGCATATTGCCATCTTATAATCTGCAACACTTTCCAGAATAGCTAATTCTCACCTCTATCAGTCTTCTAGCAGTGCCCCTTCAGAACGCCACACAGCATCACCTCTCCAGTAAGCATGTACAAAAATTTTCTGCACTTACCCAAACTGTTTACAGCAGACTCCCAACAGTGTCTGGGAAATGTAACCTTTGAGTTTATGTAGATTTTCACATAAATAACCACCTTTCATGATCAATAGTGCTCTGGGTTACTTTATAAGAAAGCAATTTATGTTATTTAAGAAACTCAAGTGAAAATAAGCTTCCTTTAAAAGAAACACATTGTTTGTAAGCCACAGAAGAAATAGAAATTGAAAGTCAATCTTTTATTTTTGGTGCAATATCATTGATGAAGCTTTTGCTAACAACTGGAATAATGGCCTGAGATAGGAATTTTCTTTAAAAAAGAAAAAAAAGTGCTTTTGAATAAGCTGGCACTCTCCAAATCGTAATGGTTCAAAGCTGTCATCTTTTGCATGTTAGGCAGAACAGGTGATTTTTTTGTCAAGAGATACAGATTTTAGTTGAAAGAGAAATTAAAAGAAAACAGAACCAAAAAGGACTGACAACCACCCTGGTTACTTGACATTTACTCTTTCTGTCTATAGGGGGTATCTATGCCTAGTCAAATTCTCATAAGTTATTATGTTCATTTATGGCAGTGGGATTTATATTACCCCAAGAAGAGCTTAGGGCTTGTTCTGTAGCTTGGATGTGTAGGACTACGTCTGATGCACGGAAATGAGCTCAAAAACTCACAGAAAGTTTATGAGAAGGTATGTTAATTCGCTGGTGGGTGCACGGGGGCTAGTGCCTCTCAAAACGTGCACACCGGCATGGCTCTGCATCTTGCTTATAATCAATAAAATGTTACATATTCATTAGTTTCTGTTACGCCTATACATACGTGTAACCTATCCCGTTTCGTATCAGGTCTCCTCCCCCCTGCACCTGTGCAGTACACCGTGATGGTGGTCTTCTGATGGTCAACCTGCCATTTTGTGTTGAAGTAAACACTCTTCCTCAGAGTTAAGGTGGTCTTGCACTAAGTCCTGCGCAGTCTCCTTAGAGTCTTGGTCCTCTTCCAAGTTGCATACTTGGCTCGAACTAGTTCTTCCCATACTATGTCCTTGATAAGNTGAGGAAGGGGCTGAGGAGGTAATAGGTTACATTCCTCTCCTCACATCTATAAATCTGCTTTAGTAAATAGCAGCAAGGAGTAGACACTGTTAGACAGCATGCAGTGCTCCTGGCATGGCTTTGGTGCAGACATGGTAACTTACATTGTCCCAAGACAGCACTGAATAGAGCTGGCAATGGCAGCCTGCATGCAGCCAGGCTATTGGGGAGGCAAAGGGAACTTAGATGTCAAGTTCCAGTATCAGTAAGCTGTATTGCAGAGAGCAGACTCCAGCCTGTATTATTCAGTAGCATAGCTGTAACTTTAACCTCTGGCATGTGCCTGGGGCTTTAAACTGATAGGCTCTGCCTGTCTCCCATTCAGGGTTCTGAATCCTACTCAGTGTAAACAGATATTTCCTATGATGCTGCAGCACCTCTCAGGCACAGCAAAGTCAATTTTGGTTTATCTTCAGCTGAAGAGGTAGCCAGTTCTCAAATGAGAAAGCAAAATCTGTAAAGGAAAAAAAAAAAACCAAAACAAAAAACAATTTTGAATGCTGTACTTGATTACCCTTCCTGGACATGCAGAATGGAATGTAGGTTACTTTCCCTTTGAGTGCTAGAAGTCCCTAATGAGAGCTCTAATAGCAGAAGTATTATTGTGAAGCCAGCTCATACAACAGCTGCTATTTCTAGAGGTCCAGAAAGCAAAAGAGAGAGCTTAGACTTGTGTCTTTTCTTAAAAAGGAAAGAAAAAAGGAAAAGAAAATAATGTTAGTTTTGTAGTGACATGCGGCTGTCAGCACAAGGGTAACTTTTCATTGTCGACTAACTAAACTCACTCTTTCAAAACAGCAATGCAGCCATCTAATTGTGGGGTTTTTAACTTTGTATTTATCATTTCATGTCATTCTATTCTCAGGCATATTTCTTGTGTCAAAAGGGAAATGACTTATGTATCCTGTGATTATGTAAATATGTGCCACTTCTTAGTCATGTTTAGACTAGACATATATCCATATGTTTTTAATTTAATTGCCCCAACACTGACATAAACAAATGAAGGAAATGTATTCTACGTGTTCTAAAGAGATATTCTTATCAGGATGATTCTCTTAAGAAGTTAATAGATGTTATATGAGACAGAAGAGGGTGGGTGAAATTACTTATTTTCTGAGCATGAAGGTTTAAAAAACAAAGTTACCTATGTATCCACAGCCTTCATGAATAAAGACAACTTGCAAATTAGCAAAGTTTCAGAGAAGTGACTCCATTAATTTAAAGATTTCAGTGAAGGGTAATGAATTGCTTTTCCTCACACTAAATGGAATTTTTAAATTTTAACCTGACAGATGCCCTTAAAAAAGCTAGAGGAAGATATAAAAATCACATAGGTAAATAATGTCTTTATTGCAGTATCTTAAACTGTATGAAAGCAATAGCACATTCACAATTATTTAGGTACTGACAGCTTATTAGGGAAAAGCTGCCATTCTCTTTATCACATCTTCACTTGCTCCAAAAGTGTTAAGGAACTTGTTTAATATTGACACAAAGCAGTAAAAATAAATCACAGCAGAAGAGATGAGTATATATCTGGTTGGACAGGGCTAAGATTTGCAATGAAGACACATCTTGCAGAGATGATAGTGGCAATACAAGAATGAATAATTACAATTTCAGGGGAAAAAAATCTTCCATTAGATCAATCCCTCTTTTAAATAGTGGCTTGTGATTGCTTTTTTCAGTGAGTTTATGTCATGACATACCAGAATAGATGCAATCTGGCCAGCATGCTGATTCAACTCTTTGTAAGGGCAACCAGCAAGTTCCACAAGAGCGATGGAGGGCTTCCTCCTCCTCTGTTGCCATCGGGTTTTGCATGGTGCTAGGCATCTCCTACCAGATGGGAAATAACGAAGAATCTCACTCTAAAAGTGCGATTTTTCTTCTTTTCCCTTCACTATGTGGCTGTGGGTGGTGATTTGCATACACACAAGCAGATTAAAATGAGATGTCTGTGTACTGTTCCGCTCTCTCTTACGGTCATGCCACCTCCTCTGTGGCAACAAGTGATCATGTGTGTAGCTCCTGACTGTTAACCCACAAAACTAAATCAAAGTTCTTCAATTCTTCAGAGCTGTATGAACATGCCATGCAGTAGACTGAAGAGATTCAGGAGCTGCTTTGTGTATAATGAAATGCTTCTGCTACAACACAGTCTGTTAGCTTCTGGACAGATTCAAGTCTCCCATCATTATCGGAAGGCTGTTAGAAATAAGTTTCTTCATCTATCATTATTGATAGTCACAAAGGTATCACAAATGTTGTCTGCATTCATTTGAACCAAGAGTTTAGTAGTTTGACAGGTCCGATGATCTGACTAGAAGAAGTTTGGTATCGCAAAATAGGTTTTCTGGTCTCATTTCTCACACTTTACTGGAGTGATATCCAAATATATTTTGTGTTGGCACAGCTGTACATTTATTGAGAACAAACCTGTTTCCCTTGAGACAGTTAAAAATTCTGAGGTGTGGGAAATAACTTAGGAATGACATTCACTCCTTCAACAATAGGCTAATGAAAATAACTTTTACAAAGTCAAAGAAATGGCTATGGCATTGCTGAGGTGTTTTTGGCCAATTTGCAGATTCTCCATCTAGAAAAGATACTGAATTTTTTAAAACCTTGCAGATAGTCTACAGTATTATATAACAAGGTTTCAGTTTTCACAGCAAGCTATTTCAGAATAATTTCTGTAAGGTAGCCTTCAGAGTTTGTTTTTGCAAGAATTAATTTTGCCATGAAAATATACAGAGGAAGTGTCTCTCTGATGTTTTAGGAGCTGTTTATTCCACTGTGAAATGTGAAAATTGCTCATGAAGTGATTGTTGTGCCAGTTCAGCCATAATCATTTTATGCTGCCATCAGTTGCCTGATCACACAGCCAGATCACACACTGAACTCAGCAACATCCCCTCAGAAGTCTTCTTTCAAACAATCCTGCCATAGGTTTCTATGGGCCCAGCTCCTCTGCTGCCCACCGTGGTGCCAGCATCGCCTGCTGGACACAACAGACAGAGATGACTCCCTCAGTGGCCCTACACATGAAAGGACACCACTGACAGAGCACAGCAAGATGCAACCAGCCCCAACAGAAGCCACACCCAACTAATCAGCTCCTGGCCTTGCCCGCCACCCCAGCAATGACCACCTGGGTGAGGGCGGAACCACAGAGACACAGGTGGGTCAGGTTCTGCCTCTGAACATGAAGCCAGGGGGGAAAACAAAACATTCTACTAGGTTGTGACTCATCCATAGGTGAACTCCACCTCGGGGCCCATAACTCAGGTCCCAGCACTTCAGTAATCTGGATATCACACATAACAGCAATGCAAAACCTCTCAAAATGGATAAACTACACGTCATTGGTGAGGGGAAATAGGTAAGAATCAGATTTGGTGACCAATACGAGCCTGTTTTCTTGTTTTGTGATCTGCTTTAATTTTATGCCATTTATTGCTTGATCTGTTTCTGCTATTCCAAATTATGATATCTTAATTAAGCAGAGCTGTTCTGCCAGAAAGCAGAGTCCTCAGCCTTTCTGACAAACATTAGACCTAAAAGAGTTGAGGATAGCAGGATGTTGTTTGAAAATACTCTCATGAATGATTTTCCTTTACTGAGATTTTTTAGTTATTACCATATTATAGCACTAACCATATGGAGATGTCTTAGTGGGAAATTAGCTCTTGTGAGAAAATGAAGCAAATGAGCAAATGTATTCAGTGTTTATGTCTGGTCAAGGTGTAGTGGATCATCTGACTGGAGAAATGCTCATACCAGGTTGGGAACCTTATCTTTTTTTTTCATTCAATGGCTCTGCAATGAGAGGAGTCACCCTGAACACAAAATCTCTAGACCACTCCCTCTTTTCTCTGAGGAAATTCAGTCTCCATATCTCAACTGATCACTAAACTATGAGCCGTGCTGACAGAACAGGAGATAAAGATGATCCTAGTCTCTTTTGTTAGCTGCATTCAATTTCCAACAGACTATTTGAAGCTTTACTAAATAAAAGGAAGAGAGAACCGTTAGACAACAAGTAGGACATTGTCCTGGGAAGTATGAGACATGGCTTTCAATCCCTGCCTCCCAGGTCAAAGGAAAGATTTGAACTTCTTCTCTACTCCTTGTTAAGCTGCTCCAGCCATTAAAAGAATATGTATTCGCCTTTGGCATGTCTTTTGGGAAAATTACCACCGGCATCTGGGTCTGAAAGAGGCTCAGGGTGATGAATTCAAACCTTCAAATAGAGGAGAGGGGTTCAGAAGGGAAAAGTCTTCTTGGTCTTTTCTGTGGTTCATGAGGCTCTCTACCAACCCTGTCTGTCCCATTTGTCCTTTTCCAGGCACTGCACAATAAGCCCTGATTAGAAATAGGCTGTAGGTTTTTCTGATGCTAGCACAGATCCCAGTAAAGTGTGTTTTTCTGGGTTGCTTCATGGCATCCATATGTTTTTTAATTGATACAGAATGTGTGTGCCTTTCCAGTGCTCTTTACAAAGAGGGAGGCTGAAGGAAAAACTGCCACTTGTACTGCTTGTTTTATGGATAGACAAAGTTAGGGGTACTAGAAATGTGCCTGCAGCATGCAGGTTTTGTGCCTCACTTAGTTTCCAAAAGGGTAAGGAGATTGCCAAGGAATAACAGAGCTATGTAAACACAACTTTGGATTTCGCAGTGCTCCCAAGACAGATACAGAAAGAAGCCAAACAAGTCAAGGATGATAACGGATTACTTGTAGCAACTTACACTTCCTCTTGTCAAGAGCACTCCAAACTGAGCTCCTGACTGAGCACAGCTGCTCCTTCTTGGACTGTCTCCTAATCCCAGGAGTGTCTATCCAGAAACACCCCAGCCACCAACAGCCCAGCGCAACACATCCACATCCACGTGTCACTGTGCAGTCAGATTTCTGCTGGAAAGCTGTTCTGTGACAGCTGGCCTTTCTTGCCAGTGAAGATGACGGTCTGGGATGCAGAGCCAGCACTACAGAGTTCTGTGCTCAGCCTCTGCTAAGAGGACTCACTGTCTTGCCCTGTAACTTAGTGTGCCGGGGGGGGGTGCTGAGACCTAACCACACCTGAAGAAACACATTGATGATTCTTAGTGTTGGAGACAAGCTCAATGCACATCTTAGATGAAAGGCGCACTGACCCATGATCTCTGTCAGCTTAAGCATTACAATGATATGCATGTTGTCTGGACAGAGAGAGGCACTTAAAAGATAAGATTCACAATAATCCTGAGGCCTATAAAACAATTAAATCCAGGATGCTTTAAACTTTACACCTTAATTCAATTCTCATCTTCTACTCTCATCTATTGTTTATGGCTGGGCTGGATGGTCTTAAAGGTCTTTTCCAACCTAAATGATTGTATAATTCTCTGTTCCATGATAATTAAATCTGAATGTTAAATATCAAAATGTTGTAGCGGAAAAGACTTTGTACTGGGAGACACTATAGAAGTCTGTCAAGCTCGTCAAAATTGTCAAGACAGGTTAAACATTACCAATGAGCATTTTTGGGAAAAGGAGAATCAGAGGTACTGAAGAGCTGATTAACTTACCAGAACAACAACTAATTTTTGGAAATTAAGCCCAAATCCAGCTAGAAAATAAGTATTGCCCTTTTCAGTGATGAAAATTTAGGAATTTAGAAACCATGACCAAAGAGGAAGCAGTTCTCCTTCTCCTGCCCTTTCCAGATCACATCCAGATGCCTTCCTGTGATGTGCTCTGTGTGAATAAAATTATTGGTCTCAATACAGGGACAGGAAAAACAAATCTAGTTTGTTGTATATGGGATATCTCATGGGGCAATGGAAAAAAAACAGTGGTCCTGAGCCACACAGCTGTTGTCGCAGTGGCTTTGGGTGTCTGGAATGAGGTGCAACCTTGGGAAGAAACCATGGCAATCCAGCTCTAGTCAGGTGTGATGATGGGCATTGCTATGTAACGGTGCACAAACACAGACATACTTGAGCCAACTGAAAGAAAATTGCAGCTGTCTCTGGCTGCCTGGGTCACAGTGCTGTACTTACATTGCTTCAAGGGTTAAGGTAGTACTTTTGGGCTGTGCTGCACTCATGTACCTGGTGACTGGCTTCTTTAGAAGGGTCTTCAAATTCCTCCTATACTTAAGAAAAGAAAAAGGGTAAAACTAAGCTTGACTTTATCTTTTTTATGACACGTAAATAGAGACTGGAAAACCAAACAACTCAGGAATGAGTGAAAGTCCTCTGATTATTTTTCATATCCATATGACGCACTGAATTTCACCCACAACTGTATGTATGTATATGCATGTATATGCATTTTTAGAGGTGAGACAAGTAATGATGGGCAAGAGGAGAAAGAGGCTGGAGGCTTTTGCTACGGATGCAGCTCAGAACCATTCTTAACAATGTGATACAGGCAATGGATGTACACAGAGCATGCATTTTAACTAGGGCTGTATTCTTGGTTCAGTAAATTCATATCTGATTTTCTTTTTAATGCAAACTGCAGTGTATGCCTAAGGCATTAATCAAAAAGATGAATTAGTTTTAGTTGCCATTCAGGAAATGCTATATTAATCATTGATTTTCATTTACATTACAAAAAGAAATTATCTGAGAGGCTTGACTTCAGGCACTCAGTTAGAATTCCATATATTTGTTGCTAACAGTCTAATTTTTATCTAAAAAGATAAAAATTGCTTCTTTTGTTTTGCTGCTGTCCCACACCAGTCTATTTCTTCAAGGCAGTACCTGGTTGATATACTTATCACTTTATGTTTAAGTCAGTATTTTTAGTTCTATTTAGCTTTTGAAATCAAATATTCAGAGAGTTGACCTGTTCTCCTGGGCAAAATGACTGCTTCAGATGCTTCTGTTAAAATATTAATGCAAATTCAATATTTTCTTACAACTATGATTTTAGTCTGCACTTTTGATTCTAATTAAAAACAATAAATCTGTCAGAAAAATCTAATTCAATACCTTCAGAATCATCATAAAGCAGGTACATTCCATACCTCAATATTGTTTTCAAGTAATTCAGCTTTAAAATAGGAAGGAGAGTTGTTTTTAATGACAACACACCAGTAAAGAATTTATGTTAATGTCCCGTTCTTGACAGTTCATTAATAGCAGCTTCTCATATTAAATCACCAATGGGTTTTATTTGAAATTAAATTTTCTGTTAAAAAATCTGCATTCTACTGAACTGAGGTAAAGTGAAAAAACTCCAATGTGCCCACAGTAACCATACTCAATGAGTTTTTATATAATATTTACAACAGAACTTGTTGCCAACCACTAGTTTTAAACAGGTTCTCCTACAGTGTCTATGAGAGGAAGGGTGCTAGGAGGGATTAAACACCATAGTTACTTCTCCTACTGCCTTGTTTTGTGTTCATAGTAGTAGTTGTTATTAATTTATTAATTCCTTTACCTATCAATTTTCTATAACTCTGGGGAGCTTTCAAAGCCAGAGGAAAGTAAAGCAATACCCTCCAGAAATTTGACATGATGTCTACAGTTCATAGCTTAAAGAAACAAACATTGTGAAATGGGCTATGAAAATCTCATCAGTAAAAAGGAAGCAAGCATTTAGCATATCCTTTATATATATGATAAGGCAGGGTTAGCTGTCAGTTACTCTCATACATTCTCAAAGCTAACAGCTATTTGTAGAAACAACATCCACAGTTGTGAGATTTTTATGGACAGGAGACTATCACTCTAAGGCTGGAAACAGGAATTATCTCTGAGTATGTAGGGCTAGTATTAAACTTGTGAGGTGCAGGCATTGACCCTCCTGCCCTCTGGTGTGGAAACAGACACTAGGGCTCTCCACCTCCCAGAAGCTGCCTCTCTCAGGGAAAGTATTGAGCATTACATTTAGAATTCAGGTTTTCTGTTTCCTACTTTCTTTCTTGGGTTTTAAGAATCATAAAATCATAGAAGAAAAATCAGGTTGTAAGGGAGCTCTGAAGGTCTCAGAGCCAGGCCAGCTTTCAAGCTAGGTCAGGTTGCTTAAGGCTGTGTCGGGTCAGCATTTTGAGTATCTCTTAGGATGGAACTTTCATGCCTTTCTCTGGGCAATTGGCTTTGGAGTTTAACCACCTTCATTGTGAACATGTTTTTCAACATATGGAGTTGAAATTTCTCTTGTTACAACTTGTGTCCATTGCTTCTTATCCTATTAGGGAAGAAACCTTCTTTGTGCAGCTATGAGAAGAGTATGGATCTACCTTTTCTACAACTACCTTTTAGGCAGCTGAAGGCAGCAATTACATGCCCCCAAAGCTGCCTCTCCTCCAGGCTGAACCAGTCCAGGCCCCTTAGCCTCTCCTCACAGGTCAAGTGCACTTGGCCCCCAACTAGCCAGGGGGTCTTCTGTCAAACTTGCTCTAGTTTGTTGATGTTTGTAGTACTTTATAGCCCAAAAATGAACCCAGTAGACAGATGCAATCCTATAACTGCTAAATAGAGATGAAGAGTCATCCGCTTGACTTGCTGGCTGCATTGTTGCTAATACCTGTCTTGGTTTCAGCTAGGATAGAGTTAATTTTCTTCATAGTAGCTGGTATGAGGCTATGTTTTGGATTTGTGCTGAAAAGTGTGTTGATAATACAGAGAAGTGTTCATTATTGCTGAGCAGTGTCTACATAGAGTCAAGGCCTTTTCTGCTTCTCATTCCACCTTGTCAGTGAATATGCTGGGGGTCACATGAAGTTGGGAGAGTACACAGCTGGGAGAGCTGAAACCAACTGACTAAAGGGATATTCCAGACCATATGTTGAGATTTAGGTTAAATCCACCAGACCTACNGAGAAAGGCTTCCGGATTAGAAAAGAAAACTAAAGCAGCTTTATTGAAGATAATAAAATAAAATGGAATATATACAAATATATACAAAATGAGGACCAAACCCAACCTCCACCTGATGGCAATTACACCACTGACACCACTGAGGCTGTGGAGCAGTCACTGGCAAAGTCCCAGACTGGTCTCAGCAGCTGATGGGAACCAGGTTCAGGAGCTAGGTTCAGGAACACACAAATCGGGATCAAAGGCAGGGCTAAGAAGCATAAAGGCAGAAGGGAAGGGTCCAGAAGGCAAGAAGGCCATCAGAAGGCAGATAGGAAGGTTTGAGACCCTCGTGATCCCTCAGCTTTATACTGAATATGACACATATGGGATGCAATACCTCGTTGGTCAGTTTAGGGTCACCTGTCCTGGCTGCTCCTCCCCACAGGTGCAGCCTTTCACTTTCTGTACCCCCTGATGTGGTACACAAGGGTTAGCAGTAACCTTGGTCTGCACACCAGTCCTTGGTAGTAACTCTAACATCAAGTGTTATCACTGCCAGAAGCAGACACTGTCTGAAAAACATGCTGTTAGCCTCAGAAAGTGCAGTTGGTTAGAAAACACTGAGCTGAAAAGTAAAATCACTGAACAGAATTGGTCTGGTCCTAACTAAGACCAGGACACCATGCTCAGCATATGAAGCTGGGGGAAGAAGGAGGAGGGGATATTGAGAGTGACAGTATTTGTCTACTCAAATAACTGTTTTGTGTAGTGGAGCCCTGCTTTCCTGAGACGGCCTGGAGAGAGCTGAACATCTGTCCTTATTTTGCTTTGTTTGTATGTGTAGCTTTTGCTTTACATATTAAACTGTCTTTATCTTAACCCACGATTTTTTTTCACTTTTACTCTTCCACTTTGTTTCCCTTTCCCATCATGGGGGCTGGCTTAGTTGCCAGCTGGGGTTAAACCACTACAATACCTGATAAGACTGGCCTTCTTCACCACAAGGACACACTGTGGACTGAAGGTTCAACATTTTGCCCATCAGGACAACAATTCACAGGTCCTTTACTGCAAAGTGCTTCCTAGCCAGTCAATGCAGAGTCTGTGCTGTTGCATAGGATTACTTTATTCCAGGGGCTTTACATTTGTCATTGCTGAACTTCATGAAGTTCCTGACAGTCCATTCTTTCAGCTTGTTGAGGTTTCTTCAAATAGCAGCTTTACCCTTCAGTGTGTCAACTGCTATTCCCATTTTGTGCCATTCACGATCTTATTGATTATGCCTTCCACCACATTGTCTAGGTGAAGACTTTGAATAATATTTGCCCCAGTATCAGCCACTGGGGAACATCAGTCATTACCAGCCACTCGGTAGACTTCAAGTGATCTAAGACTAGTTTTGAAACCTGAAGGCCCATCCAGTTATTAACTCATCTTGTAGCCTCTCCATCCAGTCTACACCTCCTGAGTTTAGCTACAAGGAATTTTACATCCTTCCACACAAGGAAGCCTGGCTTCAAGAGGAAGAATAGAAATTGTTCCCTTCTTCCTTTAATTTCTCCTGTTCCTTTCTTCCTTCACAAATCTCTCATGGTGGGTGAGTGTTGTAGCCCTCCATGCTTATATAAAAGGTGAGTGGCAACATAGATTTCTGCTATAATTTTTGAATGAAGGAAACTGTAATTCTATGCTGTTGCTGCAAATCCAGGGAGGGCTTAGTATGTCTACTGTAGTAAAGACATCTGCTTGCTGTGCTATATTTGAGCTGGCATTGAAGTTCTCCCACGCATTGAACATGGCTTTGATGCCGAAGTATTTTCTCTCTCTGATAATTTATGTCTGTGCACGGATTCCTGTTGTGCCTAAAAACACATTGGGCAACACATACTGTTGTTCCCAGCACAATGTCCGTTTTCCATCAACCCTCCTCCTTCTCTATTATCAGAGACAGACATGGGAGTCTACCCTAGGAATGTTGACTTTGTGCTACAGCACAAGTGGAGACATCAGTGATTTCCATAAGAAAATTATTTACTTTAACAGACTCTACAGCAGAGGACCACCGCAACCTGGTAGTTTGGGATTCCATTCAGATTGAAGATCTGCCTGGAAGCTGTTCTGTGCTCCTTTTGCCCTGAATCTGGGTTTTATTTCCACAGGAAGAAGGAGTGAGATGAGAGGGAAAGAACATGGTACCTACCCAGGCCAGAAAGCCAGCGTGCACACCAAGATGAACTGCTGCATGTACAACTAATATTAGGCAAGGGGATGTTCTGCAGATAACATCATGTTTTGTTTTCCATCAGCAACCTCAGTTTTAGCACAGGACTTTACATATGATACGTGGTCCACATGCTAGAGACTGCTGCTGTAGCGTTCAATTTGGTATGTATGCGGTTATGAACCAGTTATGAAACCTGTTCTCAGCAGCTGGAGAGAGATCAAGTTCTATATCTTTGTATTCTACCATATTCTTCCACATCTTTTCAAAACAGAGAATACTGATCCATGCCCTACAGGTGGCTGATAGTTCCATCTTCTTGTAAATCTTATTTGTAACACACAATTTCCCTATGCAGACAGTATTTTCGTGTTATCTGTTAGATGAGTATATAACATCCTGTGCTCTGTCTGGGCAGAAAGAAGCTCCACTTCCTTGAAGACAGCACCACCTAACTCTTCATTTGGTTGAGATTCCTGCCTCTGCCTGGGATTTACGACCATTAGTTTTTAACATGCAGTACCTTTAAAACAGCCTTATAGTGGTTCTTTCTCATCCTAAAAAGATGTCAGGGCAAACATACCTGGGATGGTATAAAGCCAAATCCATGTTTTCCATCTGCCCAAGTTTACATGTTCTGCTGTACCCCACCAGAATTTACAGTAACCTTCAGGTGGCAGGAGGAGAAAGGTGGCTCCAAGAGTATAGCCTATTGAAGGTGCTGCCCTTTGCATGCGAAAATGTGAGTAAGAGAAATTGCTTTTACCAGGTAGTAAAGAGATTTGGGGCATTTCAATTCCTGTTTTAACATAAACCAGGAATTTTATTGTAAAATATGACCTCTAAAGCGGTTGTTGCACAGTGGAATTTTTGAGGAATTTGGAAGGCGCTGTCCAGGATGTTCTAGGGCACTGGAGAGGAATGGAGAAAGAAACGTGAATCAGGATCTACTATTTCAATGTTAATCCACTGTGATCTTAGGCAGTGTGAATGGGCATCAAGTTCTCTTTCTTTCAAGGTTAAACTAAGGGTGAGGTGCTATTGGTAGGGGAGATGAAGAACTATCCCAAACTGTTTTCAGCATCAGGTAAGTGTTATGCAGCTCTGTCCTGCCCAGGTTTTGGTGGTCTGAATGTACCCACTATGAGGAACTTAAGATGATTGTGAAAATTCTGTAGCAGAAATTGATGTCCTGGAGAAATTTTACCTTACAGAGGGGAAGAGAAGAAGACGATCTGATACAGTAATTTAGGTCCCAAATCCTCTTTGGGTTGTTAGACCTCCAAAAAACCTCTCTCTCTTCTTCACTGTTTTATGCAGTGGAGACATAATGACTGATGACTGTTTGTTTCCTCTACTGCTCAGGATACACATATATCACACTTTTCAAAGCCCCAACATGCTGCTGCACTTACTGAATGTAGATTGATACCATTTCAATAATTAAACCACAGAATTATTAAATGAATTGAGAGGCTCCAGCAGGAATATTGGAATTTTAATGCCTTAGGATCAAAAACCCTCTCAAATAAGAATGTGAGCAATAGTTGTGCTCTTAAGTGCAAGCAGTACAAGTCAAGAAGGTTGAGTGTAGAACAGTTTGAAAAGGAAAAAGCCAGACTTTGTTTTCATTCTAATTTACTTGCAAAGCCTGGGCTTTTGAGCACACTGCACTGTGCTCATGCTTGTTATTATTTTTGTTGCTGTTTTTGTTATGTCAGTTTTTCTGTGGGAGATTTTTTTTTTTTTTTTTTCATTTTAGCAATACTTTCTGTATACTTCCTGTGCTTAAAGACAATTTATAAAAAAATTACAGGCTACAAATGTAATCATGAGGCTGGAAGTCAGGCTATTCTGACTAGATATTCCTTGCTGTTTCTTTTCAAAACCACGTTTAATTCTGGCTTTTGCAGCACAGTCTACCAACCAAACAGAAAGTCACAGGGTAATTTTGGTGTGACCACACACTCTTAACTTCATCTTTTTTTCTGTGACATAAAGAACTATTCTATAAAGCTACTTATTGCTTTCCTTTGCTTCTATTTCTGTTCACAGATAAAAGAGCATTACGAGAAAAAAAGTGTTGCTCTAACCTTGTTTTTCTCTGTGTTGTGATCAAGACTACTGTGTGAAGTCCAAGGAAGCACCAAAGAATCATGAAAGATTCATATTTGTCATGTTTTCACAAGGTGGATTTAACTGAGAAAAAAACGGGTTTGAAACCACAGAAGGGAAATATGTGCATTGCATATGCTATCGGATACTCTCAGCTGGTGAGGGGAATGTGTGCCATAAAGCTCTATGCCTGAAAGCTGTGTTTTCATTCATTTGTGTTTAGCAAACTCGCCTTTCTACAGGAAGAATTGCTGTGCAATTTCAACAAGTGCAGGGTAAAAAATGTCAGAGGCTGGTCTGACAGCCAAAGAGGGGCTCCTGGTGCTCCTTTATACCCCGCCAGCTCTCCCCTTCCCTTCTTGCTGCTGCATGGCACAGTGGCTGCTCTCCGTACAGAAGAGCAAGCTCAGCCTGAGAGATGCTGGTTTTGGGTTTCTTCCAGGTCCTGTTCTGTGGGCAAAGTGGAACAAATGGAGAAATTTAGGAAAGCCATTTTTCAGCCTCACGCAGCTCCGTTCTTGCAGCTTTCCCTCAACCTATGACTATTTTACATAACATTCATTCTTGCTGTGTGTCACATTCAGCCTCTGGGCTAAGTGGAGTGCATAACAGTTCAAACCAGTTGAAGATTGTTCCTTCATGCAATAAAACTGCACTTGCTTCATTTGGCATGAATGATAAGCAGGAATTTCTGCAAATTAAACATCCTCTATTTGTTTCTCTGTTACACAATGATTCATAACAACAATTTCATTTGTTATTGTATTAAAATATTTTAATTTCTCCAAATGGAAGTCCATTCCTATTCTCTCTTATCACTTCTATTTATGCTAACATTTTAGAGATAGTCCGACATGGGGCCTTTCATCAAAAACACATAAACAATAAGGAAACAGTATGAATTAGATTATTTCTTCCCAATGCCATTTTTTTGGCTATTATGTTGCAGGATGTAAAAGCTCTGAAGAGCTGTTTTGCTTATGACTCTGCCTACAAAAGAAGGGATGGAAATACAGACCCATCTCCTTGCTCTTAGTGTGGAGGCAGTAAATCAACCCATTTCTCCCATTTTGCCTTTAACCAGAAAGGACTACTCCTTCCTTTCCATTACAGTCTCCTCCATCTGAAGGCACTCCCATGCACCTCCAGTTACAGTAACTCCATATATTCCTGATGAGCTAGATCTACGCTTCCATTCTGCCCTCAGCCATTTTTCTTTTTCCTTGAATGCGGTGTATTTTCAGGCAAGGTTGGCTGGATGTGTCCAGCAGATCGAGGGAGGTCCTCCTCCCCCTCTACTCTGCCCTAGTGACACCTCACCTGGAGTACTGTGTTCAGTTCTGGGCTCCCCAGTTCAAGAGGGACAGAGATCTACTGGAGAGAGTCCAGCGGAGGGCTATGAGGATGATTAAGGGACTGGAACACCTGCCTTATGAGGAAAGGTTGGGAGACCTGGGGCTTTTTAGTCTGGAGAAGAGAAGACTGAGAGGGGATCTAATTAATGTGTATATGAGGGCTGGATGTCATGAAGAAAGGGGCAACCTCTTTTCACTTGTGCTCTGCGATAGGACAAGGGGCAATGGATGCAAGCTAGAGCACAGGAAGTTCCACCTCAACATGAGGAGGAACTTCTTTACTGTGAGGGTTACAGAGCACTGGAACGGGCTCCCCAGGGAGGTTGTGGAGTCTCCTTCTCTGGAGACTTTCAAGACCTGTCTGGATGTGTTCCTGTGTAACCTGCCCTAGATTCTATGGTCCTGCTCTGGCAGGGGGGTTGGACTCGATGATCTCCAGAGGTCCCTTCCAACCCCTAACAAACATTCTATGATTTTATGACGTGTGCTGCAGCCAGTGCAGCTCCAGCAGGCTCCCTGGAAAGTGCCTCTCCTCCTAGCACACTCTCACTTGTGTAGAAGGTGCTGCCACAGCTAAGCAATTATGCTTTTGCTGCTTGCAGGCTTTCTTCTGATTGCACAGCATCAGCAATTCTCCAAAAGGCTGTTAAATGGAACCACTCTCTCCTCCTCTGGCTAACATGAGGAGATGTGCTGGGTTTGGTTCATCTGGAAGTGATTCTTTCCATGTCTTTTGAGGTACTTTCACAAAGCCCATGGCTTGCTCATTAGGAAAGTGGTATGGCTTGTAGGCACAGTTAATTAGTGCTTATGAATAAAAGGAAAGTAGGAAGGAAAATTAGAGGAGTAAGAACAACAAAGATGAACTGGAAGAAAACCAGTGTAGGTCTAGAAGGGCATAAGTCCATAAAAAATATCTTGAAGCTCAAAGTTTTACAGTGGTTTATCATTCCCAGCCTGTCTAACATAAACCAAATACTTTGTGGTGTGTAGTCCACGTGAACCAGTACATACACACACAGGTATATCTGTCTGTCAGACAGGTCCCCCTCTGGTGCCAAACAACCAGGAAACAGAAAAGTACTTCAACAGGGAGAACCGAGTAACTGTGTGTGTGGGTGTCACTGATGCTATCATGAAATTTTTAACAACCAGCTGAACAAGGGCGGCTAGTCTCACTTTACTTTCTTCCCTGTGCCTGCAACTCATTGTTAGATTTTTTTTTTGCACAACTGTATTATGAAAAGCCTAAAAGCATGAGCTGTGCTGTGGAAGTGACAGGTTGCCTTCTCAATGGCTAAATACAGGCTCCAAAAATCTTCCTGGAAAAAAAAGCTATAGTCTTTTAAACAATCCACTGACCACAGGAGGATAAATACATTTTGAGCCCTGCTGCTAGAAGGCAAGAAACTTGGTGTAGCATGTAATTAAGGATTATACCATGGTATGAAAAATACACAAATAGACTGAATAAAGGCTACATATCACTTTGGGCATAACTGACATTTTGAGCCTTTTGAGTGCTTGACTTTGCAATTCTACTTGTACGCTGTTAAGAAAGAGCATTGTTTCCATGATTGTACACAAGGATGATTTAGCAGGCTCAATATAGCCAACACATCCCATTTATCCATTAGTCAATACATACACTTTACATTTTCTAAGAGAATGAATCCATGAACAACTATAGTGGCATCGCAATGATTCTGGGATAAATCAGGGCAGAAACAGCAAGGAATAGTGGTAAACTCTCCTCTTCCTGTCAGAGCAGGAGGCTGTGGCTCTCTTCTGACTTTTTTTACTTCCTTTGACTCTGAATAGTGCCAGCCAGTAATTTCAGGGAAGCAAAGCTGCCCATAATCAAGATCAAGAGAGGTGATTCTGCCCCTCTACTCTGCCCTGCTGAGACCTCACCTGGAGTATTGCATCCAGTTCTGGAGCCCCCAGCACAAGAAAGATGTGGACGTATTGGAGCGTGTCCAGAGGAGAACCACCAAAATGGTCAGGGGAATGGAGCACCTCTCGTATGAAGACAGGCTGAGGGAGCTGGGGCTGTTCAGCCTGGAGAAGAGAGGGCTCCGGGGGGGACCTTATACTGACCTTCCGGTACCTGAAGGGGGCCTACAGGAAGGCAGGGGAAGGTCTATTCACAAGGGTTTGTAGTGATAGGACAAGGAGTAATGGTTTTAAGCTAGGAAAAGATAGATTTAGGTTGGGTATTAGAAAAAAGTTCTTTAACATGAGGGTCATAGAGCACTGAGGGTTACAGAACACTGGAACGGGCTGCCCAGAGAGGTGGTGGAAGCCCCATCCCTGGAGACATTCAAGGTCAGGCTCGATGAGGCTCTGAGTAACCTGACCTAGATAGATGTCCCTACTTGTGCAGTGAGGTTAGACTAGATGACCTCTGGAGGTCCCTTCCAGCCTGAAACATTCTATGATTCTATAAGCCATGGGTTGGCCACTACTGTCTCTTTCTATCTATCTGTTTGTGCTGGGCGTTCACACCCTCCCTGCATGCCTAACCATCTTGTGCTGCTGTTTAACAGCAGCAGTGATGTCCCAAGACATGTTAGCCTGGAAGACTTATTTCCATTTTGTGCCATATCTGTCAAGGGTGATCATTTTTCCCCAATACTGGATTTTATGGCAATTCTGAAATTTCCTGTCAAAACACTCCTTGTCAGTAGGTTGTCGAGTAAGGAAGGAAATTAAGATCCTCATTTTTTAGCATTAGGTTGAAGAGGAAAAAGGATCCTATATGACAAGTCAGATGATCCAGGACTGGGTGATAGGAAACAAATATCAGTCCGGGACTGAAATAATTGAAGAGCCAAAGGTTTTCTTTGCTGGCAGGAATAATTCAGTGAAGATAAAGGCCTTGTGCTCTCTTTCCCTGCCAGCACTTCTTTCCCTCCAAGCTGAGTCAGAATCAAAGCTTGTCAAATAAATTAAACAAATCAAATGTAGTTCATAGCTTTCCCTTCACAAAATTCACTTCATAAATAGTCTGTGGATATTCTTGAATCATTATGCCAGCTCTGTAATTAGGAAGGGAAATGGGTATTTCATGCAAATTTCATCAAATAAAACCTTCCGTGAGTAGCACTCTTAGCTATAACATGAGCCCAAAAGTTGCTTGGAGGTTTTTCCCTCCTAATTCACAGTTTTCATCAGGCTCCTTCAAAAACCTCCTGCCCCACCGAGAGGTTCACTGCATCTCTGTCTGCCCTGACTCTCCCACAGACTAGAGCTGCCCTCCCCATCAGGAGAAAACACTTTTACCTTCTCCTGAAGGTAATGAAGAGAATCTCATGTTTACTCTTGGATACGACTTCCTAATTATCTCTGAAAGCCTCAGATATGTGCAGGACAGCGATTCCAGCTCCACCATTGTATTGCAATTTCACACACTGACAATTTGTTTCTTAGGCAGCAGTGACACCACACAAGTGAGGGGTACAGGGAGATGAGAGAAGGTTTGTATCAGCTTCACACAACCCTCATCCTCATTTTGGGAAAGTTTTGATCATGTTTATCTTCCTGAGTCCTAGCAGCTATAGACGTAGGCAAGGAACTTAACATGGAGAAAGACTTAAGTTTGGGCTGGCAGATAAATAAACAGTTGAGGTCTATAAAAAGAATCTAATTTTATAGTTTTTTTTTAAAACCAAGCACAGTGTCAAATTTGATATGCTTATGAAAGAGAAGTGTGTAGTGTGATAAGAACAAGAGATATCAGAAAGAAGGTGAAAGGAGGTAACCACATCTAGCATGAAATTGCACACATGCACAGCCTGGTCAGGACAAGCACTTCCAGTGGGGGGGTCACAGGGCTGGAGAGGTCACAGGGCAGGACTGCATGGGTGGGTACCAGCTCTACAGTTAAGACAGGCAGTGAGGAATAGGAGGGGCGATGCCCTGTGCGGAGAAGCAGCTCAGAGCTGTAGAGCATTTGCATGGGACAGGTGATAGGCTGGGTGAGTGGAGAGATGAGTGAGGGTGGCATCACAGTGGATGCTTCCTCACTTGATCAGGGTGAAAGCAAGCATGAAGACTTCTTTAAACAGCTCAAACCTCTGTATCACAGACCTTTGCTCTTTGGGACACTTTAATCTCCTTTCATCTGCTGGAAGAGCAACACAGCAGGACACAACTGAAGATTTCTGAAGGTGTCAGGGAGAACTTCTTGCTACAGGTACTGGGTGAGCCACAAAGGGCAATGCTCTCCAGCATCTGCTGTTCACCAACACGGAAGAGCTAGTTGGGGATGTGACAGTAGGTGACAGCCGTGGCTGTAGTGATCACACAATAGTGGGGTCCAAGATCCCGTGAGGAGTGAGAAAGAAGTACAGCACAGACACTGAACTCCAGGTAAGCAGACTACTGCTTGTTCAGGGAGTTGGTAGGTGGGATCCCATGGGGCAGCTGTGAAAGGATCTTAGGAGAGCTGGCAAGCCTTCAAAGACAGCACCCTCCAAGCATAAGTAGGGCCCACCTTAATATTCTGAAGACAGGTGGGTGTAACAGGAGCTGGCTTGGCTAAATAGGAGGCTTATAGCAGAACTCCAGCACAGAAAGGCAGCACACAGGAAATGGAAGGGACGGGCAGGCCAAAGAGGAAGAAAGCAATTATGGGAAAGAGTATTTATTGGAAATACTATCTTTTCTCCAGGGAAGAGAGTATTTATAAGAATCTAAAAAAAAAAACAAACCAACAAAAACCACCAAGAAGTCACATACCAGTCTATCTTCAGGCAGAATGACGTGAAAAATATTTCCTGAGAGAAATCAAGTTCTCTCTAAATGTCTCAAGTCATAGATGACATATGGAAGCTCCTCTAACCTTTGCCTGTGCTACTGGGGTGGCAAAGTCAGAATGCTTTCAATAATAATAATAAAAACCCCAACAAACAATCATCACTTGCAAATTAGCTCTTTGAGAAAGGTTTTATAGTTATCAAGGTGATACAGCCAATTTCTGTTGAAAGAGAGACCTTCTGCGAAGGTGTCTTTTCAATTTTACACATTACTTTCAAACTAATCAAACCTGCTTTGCTCCTTCATGAACCTAACAGAGGACCAAAAGCCTCAGCAGAAGGCTAAAATAGTAGTCGTATCTTACCAACAAAGTTAAAAGCAAAAAAAAATTCTAAATCTTGAACTTAACAAGATGACAACTCATTCCTAGGAAAGAGCTTGCCTGAGGCACATTGCCTATGCACAAAAGTGGGGCATTTCTCAGCACAGGGAGATTCATTAAAATCATGGAAGATCATTATGGAGAGGCTTGGTCATGTCACTCACCTCGTTGCCTTTGACTCTTCATTTCCTAAGCACTGATTAGTCCAAGTGTCCCTCTGGTCTGTAACAAAGCTGGATCTAGCACTGCTCCCGTAGGCCACACAATGCAGTTGTTTTCTCCTGAGATTTAAAGGCATATGGGCATCTAATTGTCACTCATGGCTTTGGCAACCTCCCCACAGATGTTTATCAGTTTGGGAATAACCCTCTTGCTAAATTTTTTAATTCGTTGGTGTGCAGTACCATTCGTGAGGGAATCTTCTACGCAAGGACATCAAATACATTGAGGCAGCTGAAAAAGTTACTTTGGTCTATTATTCTGACTTAATTTGACCCATTCAAAATACCCCTTTTTCTCTGACAAACACATGGGCTATATTCAGCCAGGAACTGGCAAGGACAGAGAGCACAGGCAGGCTGAAGGATGGCAACTATCAGCCTAGATGGAATCAGCAGGGGAAGTAGGGTATGGAAATTAGAACAAGCTCTGGTTTATGCATTAGGCAACTGGGAATGATGAACAAATTTCCTTTATCAAGCTCTAAGGTTTCAGAGTCTTAAGATTAAGACCCCTATATTGTTACCTCAGGTTGACCCCTAGTCAACCTCTGAACACTGCAGCTGACCCCTATAATGTTATTTTACATTGGCATTACTGTAGTTGGAGGAAGAAGCCTTATGAAATTACTTGAGACTGGAGGTTGGGTGGTGCGGTACAGCAGCTTCCCATTCCTATCAGCTCAAACCAGGTAGGAACACAGCCACAGACTCCCGAGTCTTTTTATGCAGCATGTGGTTATCCTGATCAAGCCAAACCTCTTCTTTGCTTCTGAACCAGCAGAGCTGTTCTGACAAAATCTGATAATGGGAACTTTGACCACAGGAATCTGTCCTTAGTACAGATCGCTTCACATAGACCTGGTATGTGACAGGCAAAAGCATGAAAGGACAAAGGCAAGGACAAAATATAATTCTGAGAGAGGAAATCTAGCTGAAGTTACTAAAACAGACTTACGGCTCAAAAAGGGCAAGCAGGGTTTGCTCAGTTTCTAGCTTCTCCAAATATCACATAAAAAAATATTCATTCATGTTCAGATTTTACTGAAGTACAGAGAAATGTTAAAACACTGGATATTGAAATCAAGATTGAAATATTGAAGTCTTAAAAAATACACTGATTTTGAGTCCTGTGAAATGGAAACTCGCATCTCCTGTACTTCACTCCCCAGTCAGTGAGCTCCTGTGTTACACTGTGAATGAGCTGGATCCCACACTGGTTAAACACATCCTGTTATGCATCCCAGATGATGTGATGTGTCAGCTGGTGGCCTTGCACGGCCCAGAGAGCTGTACCATCTCTTGCCCCTCTCAGCTGGGCAGCTGAGCCCTTCTCACTTCAGGGAAAAATCAAATTGATCCAGACTATCCACAGAAAGGGTTTTGCTGCAAAAAGGGAAGTCTCTCCTCAGCCTCTGCAGGCATTCACTCCCTCATCTCTAACAGCAGGGAGACTATGCTACATGCTGTCTACTTAGATTGCAAACCCCCAGAGGAAGGACTGACTCTGTGCCACCATAAGCCAGTAACCACAAGCCACTGGTACAAGCTCCTGTACAAGGCCCACAGGGCATCTGCCTCACCCAGGGCTCTGTGAAAGCCAGGAAGACAACCAGATAACAGAGACCCATGGACTCCCAGGGGTCTGTATTTCAAAGTGTGCAACAGTCACAGTTTGAACAAAGCAGGCAAAGAGTTAATCAATGTGCAAAGAATTTGTTTTATCCAGATACCATCTTTGAAATTTAAGAAAGAAATGAAGTAGAGGTCGCTCCTCTAAAAGGCTCCAAGCACCCAAGACCCCACTTGCTGTGGCCTGTACCCATTTTCAGGCAGCATTGAGTCACGTGCAGCAGTATTTCAAGTGCAACTGGGAGTGGAATGCAGGACAAGGGCTCTCTAAAAGTCAGATCATACCAAAACTTGATAGTTGCAACCAAAGCAAGGAGTGAATCTAATTCTCTCTCTTGCTTTAATTCTGAAGTCTAGGGATGATAAACATTTAAGCAATGTTCTCCTTGAGCTCAGTTAAAGCTTGCAGATTTTTAGGTGAGAGATGCCAGCTTTACCAATCAATCAGACAAGTTTGTCCACAGAAGAATGAAACATGAAGCAGAAGAAAATCTCAGAGATCTGGCAAATTCTTAAGTATTCATTTCATGTCCTTCCTTTGTTACAGACTGTATGGAAAATATTCCCTATATTCAACCCATCTGTTGAAAACACATACAGTTCCACTTAAATACCGCATTTAATAAGATGTAACCCTGTAACACTGCCTTGCTTACAGCCTTGTGACAGTCAAAAAATGCAAAGAAATCTTAACACTGAGGCCAGAACTGGAGTCCTCAAGGCTCATCTGCTACATGGTGTTTCATACAGGCTTTGGCGTGTTACATAGAGCAGTAGCTCATTACTTATTTTAACAATCTGAACTTCAGGCTATTTTAGAAAACGCTGGCAGTATTTCCACTTCCCAACGAAGACTCTGCAGTATGCTTATCTGAAGTCAGCAAAGCGTTCCTGATTTTTTCCAAAAAGCGATAGCAAATCATTATAAACCAAGTTCAAGCACCACTTGTCAAACCGAGTTCTCAGCCTGGTGTAGCCAGAAAGACACCAGATTTCAATTTAAGGAGTCAGACACTATTCTCCCATCGCAATCACAGCCAGGCAAATCAACCATTTAATCTGTCTCTGCTTTTTTATGATAGTTGTACAGATTGCTGATTCTTTAGGGAAGAAGCTGCCTCTCACTACATGCCCTTGCAACCTGAAACACAAGCAGTCGTTCCTGTAATACATGTAAAAGCAAAAACTCTGGGCTTCGTTTGTCTGTTTATTTAGGGGTTTTTTTGTGGGTTTCCTCACTTAGACTCTGATCTGCTGCTCAGCTCCTTGTTGCGGACCTGTCCAAGGATGTAGCCACACAACTGAACTTTAAATTAGTTGTTTATACTGACCATTAATCTATCCTATCTTATCAGGCATTAGGACAAGGAAGATTTAGTATACTCAGTTGTTAGTTAACGTAATCAGTATTTGTGCCTAGTGGTACATTTCTTGCTTTAAAACCCATGTAGACTTAATTGGTATGAAGGAACAAGGAACCAAAATTATCTTTTACCCTGTTGCCTTAAACTTTATTAATGCAACAATTGTTGGAAAAGAGACTGGAAAGTCTGAAGTTTGAAGATGAAGACTGGAAAGCAAACACTACTTTCTGCTACTATTAAGAAAGCAAGAGATTCCAGTGTATGCAACCATAACTGAACTCAGCAATCAACCAAATAGGAAGCAATGAGAACATAAATAAATAAGGGATTCCCTTGGTTTCTATGCTGTACTTGCTTCAGTTTATAAAGTCAGATATTAGAGTGAAATATTTGTACAAAATGGAGCCTGAAGAAGCAGAGCTGTTGGAAGGAGCTTTCAGAAGCAAAAACCTTGAGAGAAATTTTTAGAAAACTAAAAGGAGCCTTCAAATGACACTTTTTGAGACTGAGGGCAGTGAAAAAGAAGACTGAAATTCAGAGAGAGGCAATAAGCACATGGTGACAGATACAATGAGAAAGATCTGATACAAATGGTTCATGTAAAATAGCACAAAGAAAAAGGAACAGACAGATGCATAAAACCCACACAACTTCACTGCTGCGATCAGGCTGAGCTGAATATTTAAGAGATGAGACAACAGTGAAAAATACAATTTCACCTTTTATTCCAGAAGTTATATTTTCCCCAAGCCCAACCAGAAAAGCAGATGAGGTCAGTTTAATCTGTAATGCAATTCTTGGTCATCTGGCAGACTTGCGCCTGCCAATATTAAATGAAGACTTCATTCAAACTCATGATATTCTCCTGAGGTCAGGCTAGTCTCCTGCTCTCCCAAGGATAATCAGTAACAAAGGATTTTGCAGGGTAATTTTGTCCTCTGAATAACACGATCCTTAGAAATACATCTTAAGGAAGTTACTAAAGCATCACACAAAGGCAGCAGTGATACAATGCAGTTCAGAAGGACTTTAGCTCTGTGAGATCCAAGAAAGAAAAGTACCGTGTGATTGACAGCTGCTACAAAAGAAAAGCTACAGGGTGAATCCTACCTGGGCAGAAGCAAGAGTCAACAAATATGTAGCCCTATGCTTTTCTTAAGGCCCTTCTTGCTATTCCTAGAAAAGCACTAGTTTACTTAAAGAAAAAAAAACAACCTAGTGGCAGAAGACAAGAGCTTTCTTGGCTTATGGCTGGAACACAGGCAGATGAGAGAAAAGAGGGTATCTATTTAGTGCCTCCAATTCTTAGTTTCTAATACTGACGTACAGCAATCTCACACTGCCCAGACATCACAGCACCTAAACACAACTTTGAAAGCTTCATGCACTTTGTCTTCTCTTGACTTCTTCCTCTGTTCTAACTCTGCTCAGTAAGGTCTTATGGAAGGAAAATCTATGGGCAGAAAAGGGTACAGGAGATCTGGCAGTTCCCAAATAAATGATAAAGGTCACGAGCTCAAATTATGCTGACGGAAAGAAAAGATAGCAAGTGTAAAAACTGACCAATCTGACCAACGAAGAGCTCTTCACTGACCTCATAAGACAAAAGCATATGAGTAATGGAAATGAGGACAGACTCTTTATAATTAAGCAGCAGCAACAAGAGAACATAGATGCCATATCAGAATCAAAAGAGGAAAACAACATAAGCAACAGTTGACATGAGTAAGAAGTATTGTTCTATATGTGCCACTGCAATAAAAGAAAAGGAAAAACCAAAAACCCATAAGGAAAGCATTAGTTGGGCAAAATGGAAGAAAAACAACTGACAGCTGATGGCATTAGAGATTAACTGTTTGATGGCTGTTTACACTTCAGTATTCCCTAGTGATGGCAACTACAAGCAACCATATTCACATCGCTGAAAAAAAGATCTCTGCTTCGGAAAAGAATGGGTTAGAACAGAAGTTGCCTCAAAGTTTGATATTCACAGGTTCTCTAGGCCCCAAAGATGTATCTATAAGATATATTCAAAATCAGTACGTTACTGTTGTATTAATACAGTGTGTTAAAAAGTATCCTCAAAACCAGTAGTAGTTATATTTGAGAAATGAAAAGCTGAAATGGCTATTTTTAAATAGAAAAACAGGGGAGAAGAAAAGCAGCAAAAACATCTTGACCAGCAGAAAGACTATTAATTTTTAATTCTAAAACATATTTTGGAAAGAGTACTCAAACTATACTCATTTATGCTTTCCAGTATGCTTTCACAGTAACAGACTCAAGCTGGCCAAGAACAAGTTACATCAAAATCCCTTCTTCCACAGTAGCGTAATGAAAAAGCAGTAAATGAACTATCTTTGTCTTGACACCTATCTCAGGACATTCTTATAAGCAAGTCAAATACAACTCAGATGAAACTACCATCGTATGAATGCAGAGCTAGAGTTATCAGAAAGGGAAAAAATAAAAATCAGTCTACTGTCAAAAAAAGCTGCAAGGATGTTCTGCAGAATTATGTCCTACGATCAGTTCCACTGATATTCTAACAATCTAAATGATTAAATCAATAGACAGTCTGGGGTTTGAGTGTCTCCCTGAGCTAGTGGAGGACAATATTCAAAATTACCAAATTATCTCGACAAGTTAAAAAGTTGTCTAGAAGATTATAACATTTAATACTGGTATATAATAATTCAAAACTCAAGTCTGAATCAGTCACTACAGCAAACAAGACCTCAGATTTTTGACATCTTGAATGGCATAACATAGAAAACATTGATAAAGTATTCCACACTGTTTAATTGCCTCACACCGCTTACCTCAGGCTTTTTTTCCCCGAAAATAGTGATATAATCATTGAGAGGGTGTTGGATTTAAAAAAAAGTAAAAATAAAAATACCTTTCTCTCCTTCCAAAGAATTCCTGAGTTACTTCAGATCTACAAATCTTCTTCATGTTTCATTAAACTCTCCACAATTCAAAGATTTGTCAATCTTTAACAATTTAGAAGGGAAAACCACTGCCATCTCCTGGAGCAAGTGAAGCTAACAGTTCTCTGAATGCCTGCAATCTGCTCTTCTCCATCTTGCATTGCTTCCTAGGCACTGAAAAGTAACCTCAGGGACTTAGCAAGTCACCATCAGATGTAGCATTTAGAAATACATAGCATACCACTTGCAAGATAAATCTTGGTGGCCTAAGTTCAGTAGCAATATGAATCAGGTCCATTCATCCACCATACCAAGTTCTACATGCTTGAACAGCTAGCTCCCTTTCAATCAGCCTCACTCGACGCACACAAATCCTGAACAGAAATCTCTGTAAAAGGAGGAGTAGGGCCAGAAACCAAATATAACAGCTTATTCTCATTAAAAGCATAGCAGAGTAGATGAAGTGGAGCTGTAGGTGACTCCTGTCCTAGTTTTAAACTCTTTCTGCTATCATCTTGCTTTTACTATCAAGGATCCATATTACAATCATTTGTTTTCACCCTGCCACCTTTCAGAAACAGCTTCTGAGAACATACCAAATGCTCTATTAGTATAAGCTAGCTTCTGCTCTGAACAACTCTAACAATCCACAAGAAGGTAGGTACACAGTTCTACAAAGGTGTATAAAATTACCTGGGTAACTACTCCCCACCCCCCTGCCTTCTATTAGTTACAGCAGTATCTCTGGTATGTTAACAGAAGTGCTTTACAACAATGGCAAGAAATAGCCAGCTATCAAGACACACCTAGTAATAACAGTTCATATTGAGGTAAGCTGCAAGCAGTGTTACATAAAGGCTCTTCCATTTCCTCAGTAGCACTGGCAGTTCCCCTAGTGCTTAGCTCCAGGGGTAACTGAAAGCTACCTCAGTGATCCTGTGCCCCCTTCACATCAGCTACTACCCAGCCCAAGGATGTAGCTCAGCTGCATTTCTTTTTAAATGGTTTATATCTGAACTAGGACACTACACAGCCGCAAAGGTTTTAGTCTTCTAATACTGACTACACAGAAGATGACATTAATCTCTTTTCCTACTAATCAGTCTTGGAAGTTTGAAGTCTTTATGAATGCTGTAGCTGTTTAATCACTCCTCTGAAAAACTGCACAACTACCAAAACAATTAATGTCAGAAGGTTTCCATAGTCAGAGAACTAAATCAGTAAAGCACAAGGACTGAATCAGTACGAAAGAGATAGTGGTCAAGTGTAGAAACACAGGCAGATTTTTAGATACCACTACTTGGATACTACAGTTAAATCTCACAATATACTTGACAAAGGCTGTTACTTCCTTCTTCTGCTCCTGTGAACCCTATGAATAGTTTATTATGCCTAACACTATTTCTTACCTAAGCATTTCAGACGCTTTCATGCCTTTGTCTTCATCATACTGAAAAGCTATTCTGCTTAGCTTTCTCAGGCTTTTTAAGGGCTTTACTGAATTAGGAACAAAAAAGCCAAAAGATAAGTTTCATTGGACTATTTTAAAAGTACTCTCTGAAGATGATAAAAGTGTTTTTTACCCAACCCTTTTAGTTTAATTCTACAGCACTTGGCTTCCTTCTGTTCTCCAATTACAAATGAGGTTCACTGGAATATGACTGTCAATGCTAAAACTCAGCTTTTGGGTAAACTCAAGCAAAAGATTTCTGGAATTTTTTGGTCACTGTACCTCACGTTCGCTTTGCACATTACATGTTATGATGTGGTGTATCCTTAGAGAAGAATGACTTAGGCACCTTAAGAAAAAAAGTTCCTTAAAAATTCAGTATCTTCAACATTCAGTTTATTTTCTAAAAAAACATGCACATTTATAATATACATTATTTGATTCTTACCAAAGACATGTTTATAAATATTATTTTTTCCTTTTAGTAGAGACCTCTATCTACAGTCCCAATCCTAAATGCTGATCTGCCCAATTTCTTTTAGGCAAATAGATTCCACTGAAGACAACGTAGATCTGTATTGTTTCAGATGCTGGAAAGCAAATGTACCTGCAGAACTAGATAATTATCTCTTCAGGCACTTGCCATTTGGCTAAAGCAAGTTTAAGAGTTTCATGACTTACACAAAAGCAACAAAATTTCAGTCATTATAGGCTTCTTCAGTTGATTTCCATAAGAAAGAAGCGCAGAAACAGAAGTTTACACATCTGTCATCTCACTACGAGAAAATGCTGTACTTCTTCTCCAATTCTTCAACAGAAGTATCTTTCAACCCCATACGGTTTACATGACTGAACAATGCCTGTGTAACTGTAAAAGGAAATCCCAAAATAAACTGTTATTTTTGTTATTTACACTTTTAAGGTAAATCAGTCAACTCTGTCCTCAATGAGAGTAAGGCTTGGATTATATAGCTGAAATAGGAGCACATTTTTAGAACTACCGAGAGGATGAAAAAAGTAGCAGAGAAGCTTTCACTTTGTTTTGATGCCCATGAGCTCCCTAACAATATTTCCTTAAGCAGGTATATAATCCTGACAACATATAGCAGCTTTTATTTTGTTTACTATCTTGGCACTATGCCATAAAATGCAGAAGATAAAAGTTGATGCCAGATGGCAGATAAAGCTTACATCAGGTTAAAAGTGTGAATGCAATTCATGAGAGGAATTTACTTGCACTAAGTCAAACAAGTCATTTTATTTTAAGAAGACTGCCATATCAGAATTTTGAAACTATAATGGTTTTTAGTGAAACTCAGCTGTAGATAGTAAAGTTGACATTATTTAGTCGCAAAGACATCTTTTACTTGTGTCTCACTGTTACATAGTCTGGTGTGCCAGATAAATAAAATGTTTGAGACAAAAATCACTTATAAGCCATGAACTCAAGCCAATGCCAACCTGAATTGCAAGCTAATTTAGTCGATCCCTCAAGAACAGGACAGACAAGAGACTGAGTGGTTTAGAGACGTTTGTATTCTTTTCACCAACAGTAAAGTCAGGATTGCCAAGAAGTGGTCGTAAATTGTGGAAACTGAGCAACTTGGATACCTTGCATCACAGTTATAAGTTTTTATACAAATTCATAAATTTGTAACACTACCAGCTACAAACAGAAATGTAGAGAAGCTTACTTTCAGATTGAAATACAGTGGTATTACTGATAAAAACAAGAGAATTTAGGCGTAGATTTCAAGTCTTAACAATTAATAAGGAATCAAAAGTTTAAGAAAAATTACATGACATTCATATTAACTTCTAAAACAATAAAAAAGCTAGACAACTAACTAATCTTAAGTGATTATTACATGGTGTCCTGGTTTGGCCAGGACAGGGTTAATTTTAGTGGAGCCAGGTTATTCCACACCATGCTGATGTCATGCCCCGGGGCCAGTTCCGGTGGGGGGGGGCAGTTCGCCTTTGGCTGTGTCTGGGTGGCTCCCTCCTGTTCTCTGTTATCAATCTTTTTGTATTGTTCCTTTATCACTATTACTTCTGGGTTTCTTTGTTAACTGTAAAAAATGCTTTTTATATGTTGTTTTCTTATATAAATATGTATATATTAAACCTTCCTTATCTCGACTCAAAAAGGCACTTTTAAACCTTCTTTTTCTTTGTCCCTGACCCGGCGGCAGAGGGATGGGGCGGGGAGCGGCGGCGCAGCCACGTGGCTTGGCCACCCTCTTACTAAACCAATACACATGGAATTGTACTAAATTGTACATATTTATTGCTAGATTCTACAATATCACAAATGAAGTTCAAGAAGACACTACCCAAATACTTACTTTTTTTCTCTGAGCCTGACATAAACATTACTGCCATATCAAATCTTTTTAATTCAGATAGCCTCTGGAGGATTTCAAGGATGAGCGATGGCTCTTCTTTCCTGAAGAAGATTATTAGAAATATAAAAATAACTACAGTTGATTAGAAAGATTCAGTGGCTGCAAGCAGTATTAAAGATTTCAGGAAGATAAAGAACCAATGGAATTCCCTTCTTTGCCTCATATTCCCTGCCTTTCTCATCTTTCCTGTTCAGTCTTCCACCCAGAAAGCAAGAAGTCAGCATCCAGAAATCTTTAAATAAGCATCAATCTCACACAGAGCAACAGTGAAGAAATATAAAAGCCTAGACTGATGCAAACTGACTGCTGTTTGTGTACAGAATAGCTACTATATGATTTAATGCTTGCGCTTTGCTGTAACATCACTGCTTTTATACACACTGGAGTGCGTGAGGGGAAGTGGCACCTGTAGTCATAGGAAGTTCAGCAAAACACACATTGCAGTTGCCATCTTTTTATCCACACAGAAAATTCCTAGATTGTGTTCATTTTACATTCTCCTAGTCAACAGCAGACAGACACTGTCTTTGTAACAAATACTAACAACAAATAGTAGTTTTGCTTCATAAGTTGCCCTGTCTCCTTCCAGAAGATATGTCTTGTACCTCACTGCAAACAATTTCAACTTCCTAGCCTTTGTATGTCAAATGTAGAGTCACATCTCTTAAGATGTCATGTTTCACTTACACTATAGATATTTACTTTTGAAGAAACCGAGGGAAAGGCTAACATTGAATTATGTTTGCTTTTCTCCATAAAACACCCTAAAAACATTCAGCAAAGTGGTACGCTGCTTCTGACAGGTAAAATGAACTTTAAGACTCATGCTTGTGGTAGTACAGATAGAAATTTCAAAAATAATTGTCAGTTACTGCCTTATCAGAACTTTTAGCTCCAATAGATGTCTACTAGAGGCTCCTGTAAAATGCTGGCACATAATTAAAATTAAAGGTTGGAATGCATCACAATAAGCACTGCACAAAAATGAAACCCTCTGCATTTCTCAGCTTTAGAAAGTTAATACAGAAAGCTAATGTTGTACAAGTATATCCGATAACAGAACACAGTAATATGAACAAAAATTTTATACCATACAGTCTAGTATTCAGCTTCTGATGCTATTTAGCAGAACAAAGTTAAAAAATATACAGTAAAGGCTATTTCTTTACCTCTTTTCTATCTGATTTTTCAAGATGTTTTTAATTTCAATTTCTTAAGAAGGAACAATTGAACCATTCTAATTATTGCACTATGCTCATGTAATGCTGCACGCTGGAAATAATTTTGTAAGCCCAAGGTGGGAGGATGTGAGTGTGTGTGTGCAATAAAAATAAACAGAATAGCAATAAGCAATGTAAGACAAAGGAGGAGTTAAACTTACTCAATGTAGAAATCATGAAGAATTTTCAATATCTGGTTAAACAAGTCTGGATCTAAGGATTTCTGGAATAGTTTTGGATAAAGCGAAGGTTCTATTTGCTTTGGGAAAAATAAAAACCATGTTATTTTTAGGCAAAAAAAATTACAGCCGAGTCATAAGAATTACAAATGAGTTTTCAGATGTCTTAAAAAAATGCTTAAGTGCATGAAACCAAAAAAAAGAGAAAAACAGATCACTTGTGCTATTTGACATTGAGGTTTGTTTGGGTTTTTCGTGATGATGATTGCTAACTTCTTTTAAAGGAATGCTACGCAATTTTTTTTTTTTTGCTAAGTATATAGTAGCAGAAGTACACACTAAGATTAATGTATTTCAAGCATTTGTTCAGTTTTAATTAGACATAGCAACATTCTTATCTCTTTACTTCAAAGCATTTATTTGAAAAATTAGAATTTAACATGGTTGCTAATGTATTTAGGTCTTCACATAAGCAGAGCCGATGTTTGAAAGAAGAGACAAATTATTCAGAAACTGTAGTCAAATCAAGATAAGTGAAAAGTCAGGCTCAAGAGAAGAAATACGCAAATGTGGATCAAACTACTTAATATTATGCGAAAGCAATTAAAGAAAGGGACTACTGCGCACTGTTAAGACACTCTGAACATAGCTACCACTTCCCCTTAAGTCTGTGCTGTTTCTTCAATGTCAGTTCAAGAAACTGTCCAAGTACTGTCAATAAGTACTATGTTTCCTACCTTCAGGTACAAGTACATATTTTCCGGGCAGTCTTTCAACCTCCTGAAGTCAGATTCAAGCTGGAATGAATTTGCAGGAATGTAAGGGATTGGAGAAACAGAGCTAAACGACCTTTTGAGTTCTTTTTCTCTCTGTCTGTTCCCAGGTAAAGGTGGATGCAACACTGATGAAATTCCTTTCACACTAGTTGGAAGCCTGCAGAGAGATTTTGAAACACAATGAAGAAAACATCTAAGGAAATGCTACACTGAGACCTAACTGGAGTTCTTTCAATTCATTTAAGATCTAAAATGCTTTTTTTTTTTTTTTTAAGTAATGTATTTTAGTTTATGTAGGTATCTAAAAAACTCCTTCAAATTACGGAGCCTTTATACTTGATTCATCTTTTCTAAGAAAAGCAAACAAACAAACAACAAGACCTGCAAATACTTACAAATATACTCAAGCCTTTCTCTGTTTCTGGAAATAATTGCATTTTATGGTACAGATTTCTAATATATGCAGCTGCAAAAAATAAATTTACATTTTCTGCCATTTCACAATGAAGAATAATAACTGCCAAATGAACAAACAGTTTTCAACACCAATTACAGTGGAGCTATTTTTGTCCTATAACTTGTTAGTTAAGTCCACTTATTTTTCAGAAGTTTTGAAATGGCTAAGAAATACACTTTTTTCTTCAGTGCTCCACACTAAATCCATCTGACTGAGCTGGGAAAGGTGGGTGCAGGAGGGTGTTTCTCATAGAAATTCTTTAATCAGAATTTAATAAAAAGCAGTTGCTATTAACAGAAGGAGATGATGCTGATGCGTAAAGAGCTTTCCTAAGTAGACAAGTAGAGTTCCAACTCTTAGCAGGGATGAAGTTAGGATCGTGACTTCTATGCTTCAGCCTAGTTTCAGCCTTCCAGATTTGAGTATGCGTAGCTAACACAGTGGAACTTGGGAACTCTGAGCAAACCTGAAGTTACCAGCTGCTTACTTTGCTTAGCAAAGGAAAGAGTGGCAACACTTCTCTGCTCCTTTTCTCTCACACAAAGAATGAACTCTGCTCAGAATCTACTCTAAAGCATTATAAATAAAAAAATCGCAGCTAGTAACGATGAAGTGCACAAGGAAAAGAGTATGGCATACAGAAAAATATTACCAATTTCTTCATATTTGAAATGTAATAAAAAGGTTAGTTTTCCAGCTGACACTAAATAGATCAGACTTGTCTCAACAACTACATGATCAAAGAGGCAGATGTGTAAGAACTGCAGTTTCTTTCAATATTTTCTTTTAAATTCAAATTCTCCAAAATGTTCAATACCACCTCACCTGTAGAAATATGAAAATGAAGATTAGATTTCAACTACATTTACCTTTTAAAAAGAGGATTAGAGTTTTTATACTTACTGTAACGGTGGTGTATCACTCACTTCTTCTATTTTTAAGTGTTTCGCTTTTGGAACGTCCACTGCAGTCAACTGATCATCCTGATCCAGATTCTCTGTTGTTTCAACACTCAGTGAAGTCCTCCAGTTCTTGACTAAAGAAGTGGTGCTGGGCAAATCGCTATTTGGTGTGTCATCATCAACTTCTTCTATGGCTATTCTTTGCAAAGGCTTCTAAACAAAGACGTATTTCATGTCATGTGTGCAGCCTCAACGTCAGTGTATATACAGGACTCGGATAGAAAGCTTTGTTTAATTTTAAATAATCTCATGATAACCAGTTTCATCTGTAGTGGTGCATATGGAAGATACTTTCAATAAAGATAAATGGCAAAAAAAAAGAAACTTCATTATATTCTATGGGAAGCCTGATCATTTTATTGGTTTACCCTCAGAAACCAGTGAATCCTTACTCTAGAGGATTTCAGAATCTGTATTGTTTTCCCAGTAATAAAAAAATTTTTAAAAATAGTTCATATTGTTTCCTCTACTGAGGTTGAATGGGCAAGGACTACCATATATTTTGACCAATGACCTGATCAAGCTTTGTAATTTAGCTAAACAAGTAACCAGCAACATAGTCCTTGACCTTCAACTGAAAATTTTGAGACAATAAATACCTGTAACTCAGCTTTGCTGGTTGACCAAGTTACATACACAAGGCAATTAATTCCACCACTACAGGACATGCTAACTAAAATGCTTCAGCTTGTTCAATCTCTGAGTGATCACCACTAATTTTTGACCATCCCATAGCACCACCTTCACAGGTCTTACAAGGAAGCACCATTTAGTGGGGGGAATAGGGGGAGAAATTCACTTTTTACTTTGGAATTTTATTTCCTGAACATGAACACAGTATATATTGGTCTAGGAATAGAGATGCAAATATATATAATTAAACTTACTCAACAATTTAGACTTCTAGAACTGGCAGATTTCTCTGTTCAACTCTAACACAATTCTATCATAAGTCTTCATGGCAGTTTGCAAGCTGCTTTAAATCATGCCAAAACAACCCTGTCCTGTTGGTATATTGACAGACAACACACGGCTTGCGTTCACAATATACCACCTCATCACTGCGCTAAGACTGGGAGGCTGACCAACGGATATGAAACACAATTACAGTTTTCTCTGTAATCCTTGGGCAGTACTAAAAGCACAGGTGCTTCATCTATACTTATTCTACCCTAACAGAATAACAAGAAGAAAACAATCAATGCAGTATCTCCACTTAATTTAGTAGCCAAGCTGAGAGCTAAACATAATTGTTTATAATCAACTACTTGAGAACAAATTTATTTAGGTTTCTAGAAATACTGTATCTAGTTAGAGAGTACATAATAATTCCCCCCTCCAGAAAAAAGGATCAAAACACACGTTTTCTACTAAAACTATCCATCTGAATTATCTGTTTATTGGAGGTAAACATCTGAAAATCAAAGGCAGAACACTACAGTACTCCACACACTGTGAGCATGCTTCATATTTACACAACTCACTGTTGAATGTATAAGGATTAAATGTACTAAATGAGGAAGCCTAATACATAAAGCTGGTATTACCCTGTATTATTTTGTCATAACTCAATCTGGCTATAACCACTGATAATTCATAGTCTAAAAGTATTGCTGTTGACAACCAATACCAAACTATTCTACAGTTTATGTGGATGAAAATGCAGGCTCAAGGCTCTTGCATGAGCCCTAGGCGACACCAGCATACGACATAGGTAGGCAACATGCCTTGTTACCACTACAGCTGCTATAGAAACTGTAAACAGCAGATGAAAAGAAGGGAAGTTTACCTAGAGCTTTCTCAGATTTGCAATCAAACAGGGAGACTCAATTGCCTCCCCTGTACGCTCAACTGCAATGTTAGCAATGGACACAGGAAAAGGTTATGGGGTCGCCTCCCCATTTCATGTTATAGATACAAGTACACATCATGTTTCCTGAGTGTGGTAGTGTAGGCTGAATGCTTACACCACCGCTACTGTTACACACACAGAAATGCTTCAGTTATATTCTTGAAAAATATCCAAAGAGTAAATGGGAAAATTCTGGGCTTCCCACAGGGAAGATGTATCTAACAGGAATTAGACTACATAAGTAAGCAAGAAGCAGATTTTAACTTTAAGCTCTACTTTTCCCATCATTATAGAAAGCAACTCAGAAAACAAAACAACTTACTGTTGATTTCAGGAGTGATGGATTATCAATCAGCTTCACTATATTTTTTATTTCTGTTTCTTTTATCAATACTGCAGGATATTTTTGATGAGTCCACTGTTCCTTCTCAGCTAATTCCTTAAAAAATAGTAAGTTGTTCAAAAGATCAGAAGTTTGAGGAATAATTATAAGACATGTTGAAAATTATGTAATAAAGAATGAAAACACTATTACTATAGGCTTACCAAAAAAAAAAAAAAAGGCATAAGCATACATACATTTCTTATTTTAGTGAGTTCGTTTATTGCTTGTTTATTTCCAGGTTCCAGCTTCAGAACAGCTTCAAAATCTGAATGAAGAACAACATAAAAAAACCTGTAGACATTTCAAGGTACAAAGCACTTCTGGCAAATTTTTAAACCTTTAAAAATGTTTTATTTTCCTTTCATGGCTCTCAAATAATTAAAGGCAGGTAAGCCATCCTAATTTTTATATCAGTTTTTAAAGACATTTTTCAAACTATTTCTTACTGCTTATCACAAGCACCAATACTTGTAATTTCACACAAAACTGTCTTCTGATCATATGCATAGAAAAGATTTTATACATATTCAATGAAATAACAAAACCCCATCATTCTTAACTTTTGCACTGATAACCTCAATTACTCATGAACTGATTTAACTGTTATTAGAAGAGAAAATCACGATGTCCTTATACTCATCTCTCGTCTACCACACCCGTGCTAATTCAAAGCCATACCTTGCATAGCTTCTTTTAGCTTTCCAAGAGCAACTCTAGCAGCTCCTCTTCTGGCAAAGGCTTTAGAATAGGAGGCATCTAAGAGTAGAGCTTGGGTACAGTCATCTTCTGCCTCTTCATACCTCAGCAAAAAAGTAGTACAAAATTAATATAGGTGCAAGAGGCAATTTAAACTGAAGGGCAAAGCTACCCAAAACAACTTAAATACAAAGACAGATCTTAATTACCTACATGACTACAAATAAAGATGACTGAACTAAAATGTAAAATAAAAGTAAACAAGAAAATATGATTTCTCAGCACCTTGAAATTTCAGCCAAATTTTTGGTATCTCATGAGACTTTGCTAACTCTGTCATTACAGAGAAATTCACTTCCTCTGTGAAAATAAACATCTAAAGCCTGTCAGAGCAGAGTCCACTTTAAACATTAACTAGCCATAAAAATAAAGTCAGCATCATAACTTTGTACTTCTGAAAAACAAAAATACCATTAAGAACAGAAATTAAAAATACAAGGAAGGAGAAGCGAGCATGTATGAGAATATTAAATTTCTCTACATCTGAATTTGTGACTTGTCCTTAACCACTTCAGAATGAGAAGTCAGTATATCCTTGCCCTAATTTGCTTCATTCTAAGATCAAATTTCTCCCTGTTATAGTTAGTTATATTAGATCATAACTGCACTATGTGCATATTTCAGTATTTTCATTCACTCCTCTTCTCCTCCTTCAGTCTGATTAAATTTATGCAAACAGGGTTTTTTTTTCAGTTCTTATCAGTTCTAGTTGTTTATGAGAATACCAATGAGCTTCTGTTGCATTTTATGTTTAGGTCCTCTTTGAAATGTAAAGACTCACGATACACTGATTTATCATACAGAATTGATTTCTTTTGCGTGGTCATTCAATTAAAGTTTCACTTCCTCTGATCTTCTGAGAACTTTATTTGCATTATGATGTCCTCAGAACTTCTTTCCAATGAAATGTACTGTAAGATCACACATATTGAGTTGCTCTCTCCCCCTTACTGTTTTCAATATGATTTATTCTATACTGAATTCTAAAGAGAATTAGGAGTGACAGTAACTTGAGCAAACTGGATCATATGTCCATCTAGTTCACAACAAAGAACAAAACGGTGTAGCACATGCACTACTACTTACTTTTCAATCTTTAGATAGGCCATGGCTCTGTTAGCTGGCAGAAGCGCATTGGTGCCATCTGCTGCTATACCACGGGTATAACATTCTATTGCAGCCTCATACTTTCCTTCTTTGAAATATCCATTACCCTGTAATATTTAGGTTAGAAAAAAATAGCATTGAGAAAGATCTGGTGAAATGACCTTTTCTTAACCTTTTTAGTAGACTGGGTCACAATATCATGAAGATGGATCACAAAGAACAAACAGATCAGGGCAGATACTTATGGCGTATTTCTTCATATCTAAAGGTGGAAGCAGACCACAAAAAAAAAAATTTCAACTTTCTTCTTACCACTTCAAGGAAAAAAAAAAAACTATTCATGTAGCAGGATTTTTTAAGTGCAGACTTATACGTCTATAACTTGTGATTTATCTTTGCTTTTGATGTGCAGGTTTGAGTCACCCAGTACCTCCTGAATTTAAATGCAAGTTGAACAAAGCTGAACCTTTACAATTCCCCTTTCAAGACAACTTTCTGTACTGCACAAATCTACCTTTTTCCTGCCACATCCATGAAACCATTAACCTCAAACATTACTTGGGTACAAATGTTGCTGTTATTTTCCAGTTAATGCTCTATACAACAAAATTACATTACTTTGTTTCCAAGAGACTAAAATTATCTTTTGCTTCTCAGTATTAACACAAAGCCATATATTATCTTCTCTGCTGCTACTCTACTCGCGGTCAAAAAAGCAAAGGCCACAGCTCAGTGTTAACAGGATCCACGCTGCCAGCAGCAGGCTCACAGCAAGTCAAGTCTGCTACCAACAAAGCACTGCACTAGGCTGAGATTTTCTTCTGCGGCCTCTTCAAACTTTTCTTTTACCTACTTAATGTATGCGATCGTTCTTTTCCTACTAATTACTTCTTACAACCAGTATAAGATAGCTGAATATTGACAAAATTCAGAAGTTAATTTTCTTTATGTTCTCTTACTGTTCTCTCCAGCTATTTATGTTTCAGTCTATAATGTTATTTCTTTATTGTAACAGTGGGGACAGGGAGAAATCAATAAGTCAACTGTGAGTCAAGACCATCTATCCAGAAACACATTTGTATTATTATTGTTGCCTGTACCCCCTGAAGTCATTTTTATAGCTATTTTCACCATGTAATCAGGGGTTTGAAAATACAAGAAATAGCCCAAAACTCTACTTGGACAAGAAGGGGTCAAGGTGCATGTAGTACCACAGAAATGGAATCTTTGTAAAATACAGTTGAAGTTCTCCTTATGTCACTACATATTGAAATTTAACATATACAATTTGGGCTGTAAAAGTACCTTGTATAATTATTTCTCCAGAAGAGTCCAAACAGAACTCACTGTCCCCTTTGCCATAGATCCCAAAATAGGAAACAAGTAAGGTTATATCAAGGACATTGCATTTATGAAGTTCCAAGACCATATCAGGTTTAACTTACACATCTGCGTAGCTAATAGCACAACACTTTTCTTTGCTAGTTCTCTCCTGTTCAACCAGAGCCTGTGACTTACCAGATCTTTTTCTGCAATAGCCTTCTGCTTGAGCTGCTGGTCTTCAATGCGCTGCTTCTCTTCGTCTGTTAATTCTGGTCTGACTGCATCTTCAAGCTCTTTCTGTCCTGAACTTTCTTTTGATGATAGAGCCTGCAAAGATGTAATTTTTTTCCTCAGTAACTATTTCTCCCACCTACACATTTTCAGAAAATAAATTATGATAAATTCTAAACTTCCAAGATGCAAAAATCTGCCAAGTATTTTAACAAAAGCGTCTGAGTTGTAAGTTGAATGTAATTAAGAGATCACTCTAAACTGTTCTAGAAACTGTATCTCTATGACAGACTGCGAGATAAAATATTACTTGGTCAGTAAAAAGTACGTAGTTTCTGAAGGACAATGTAAAACAACCCATGGAACCTGTGTATGTATGTACATAAATATATATATATTCATTCCAATTCACAAATCATTTACTTCTTCAATAACTGGAGATTTTAGGTCTTCATTATGAAAATGAATTTTTCAAGCACTTTTAAAACTACAGTTGAAGAGATACAAACATATTAGTATATTTACACAGTAATGACAGGTGAGCTTATATTTACTAAGGTCATCATAATCAATATTCTCTCCATGTCATGAAAGGGATCAGACTTGCAGCAGAGTATTATGTTCTGCTAGGCTTAAACCCTCTTTCTGGCTTTGCAGACCACAGCCATCTGTGAGACCACAAGCAGGCTAGCAATTCAGCTTTACAGCCAAGCTTTACAGGTTTTCTCATATGTAGTGCTACCTTGTACCAAAATGCTAAGCATGACTGAAAAAAAACATTAATACAAGAACAGAATAAACATCTGAGGGAAGATTTAGAAAAAACCCCAAACACAGATGTTGGAGCACACATCCAGTCTTAGTCTACTAATCCATGATTACACTGATGGTTGCATACACGCTAGTTAATCCAGAAGAAACTCAATTACAGATTTTGACCTCAGTGAACTTCAAATGCTAGAAAAAACATGAGATCTTGTTGAATGTAGTTCTTGTTATAAGCTGACACAGATATAAAGTGAGCAGGGTGTATTAATTTATGTTAGGGTCTATTAATCTTATTACCTGATCAATTTTCTTCAGTTCATTTTTTGCTTCAAAGTTGTTCGCATCCAGCTCTAAAACTTTCTCATAATCTGTCAGAAGATCAGAAAACAATGTTCCAAGTAAGAACTACAGGCTAGTACCCAGAACATAATGTGAGACCATTCTTTTGAAGTAACTTTTCTTTGTAGTTACCTAAGAAGCCCGAGATATTGCAAGGAACACATTATTCTAATACATTTAAAGCTGAGTTATTCTAGAACTACTAATACCTACAGCAATCACTTGGACTCACTGCTTGAATTTAACCTTTATGCAATATGGTATTTCATTTCTTTGTTTACCTTAAATGAAAAATAAATTCCTAGACCAAATAAGCAAATCATATAAGCTTTAATCAAGTAGCTAGATAGTTTATGTATTTTAAAGGAAGAATTTTAAGACAGACATACCTTCTTTGGCACCTTGAAGATTTTTCAAAGCAAAGCGAGCAGCTCCTCTTCTGGCATAAGCCTTTGTGTAATTTTTATCTAAAGCAAGTGCTAAATTGCAGTCAGATTCTGCAACAGAAAACCTATCAAAAACAGGAATGAGTTTGGATACATCTAGGTAACAAAAACTTAAACTTCAGTGATTTAGCTTATTCTGAAGCTGTACAGGTTCTCTCTAAAGTGGAAATCTCACAGGCTTCAGAAGGGCCACAGAACAAGCATTTAAACCTCTCTCAATTCAGGATACATAAAAACAGAGGTCAATGATCTCTACTGCAACAGAAAGAATAACCAACTCCCCTGTACCCTTCCTTCTGCCAACACAAATCAAAGCCTTAGAGATACAACTCACTGAATCTGAAAGGCAAATTAGATAGTGAACTTTCTTTTTTGAAGCCTTACACTGTAACACAGAAGACGCTGAATTTCTAGCATGAAAGCAGATGGAAAAAAAGATGAAAGAGACTACTGGATTCCTTATCCTGGCAATTCCTACAGCAGTATTACACAGACTGTATCAGAGCATAATAAGCTATATAATCGAGATTTAAAACCACACACAAAAAAATCTGATGGTAGCATTTCAAAGAAAATATGGATTTAACAGTACAAGTCTTACTTTTTCATCCTATAAAAAGCCGATGCTCTGTTCGTGGGTAATACTGGATTGTATGGATCAGAATGCATCCCTCTAGTGTAGCACTTTATAGCTTCATCAAAGTTCCCTTGTTTAAAGTAGTTGTTACCCTATGAATAGAAAGAAGTCTTTTTAGCAAATTACTGTACATCAACAGACACATTGTTAATTTTTGGTGAGAAAACCTCAAAGCTTGTATTTTAGAGTATGCAAACATTTTTGTTTTAACATTTCTCACAAAGTACTGCTTAACTGTGAAACATTTATTTTAACTAAACTATTGTAAGTATCCCAAATTAAATATTTCTCATGATTTATGCTGTAACATGGTTTTGTTATGTGCTGATTTTCAGTATCTGTAGGTCACTTCCAGAAACATGTAACAAGCACATACATAGCTGCTTAAATTGCCATAGAGAATTACCGAAAATTGAGTTTTTCCTAAATAGATTTTGCATCTTTGCTTTCCAGGGCAAATATTCCCATTTCTGCCTCCTTTGGGACAAAACTTTTATCTCCTTTGCCCTCAACGGCCTCCCTGCAGCCAAGATAATTGCCAAAGACATCTCAATTTCTCAGTGTAGACTGCAGATCTAGTAATTTCCACATCAAAGAATTTCCACATTAGCAGGGAAAAAACACAGATGTCACCCATGCAGACAATAAAAAAACCCCAAAAACCTAAGAAACTCTACTGAAAGAAAGTATGGACTGACAGATGGTGTTAGGTGATCGCTTGTAAACAACGGAGTTCCTCAGAACCACTGAAGTTGCTATACAACTTAGCCTATATATCTCACATGGCAATGAAGCATGATGTAAGTCTTGCTGTATTCTACTTGCAAAATAAAAGTGAACTGGTAGGAACTTGCCATTTCCAAGACAAGGAAGACAAGTTCACCCATCATTCCCAGATATACAGGCATTCAGATTGTGTGTTGAGATAAACACTGATCTGTATGGCAATTCTACACAGCAATCCAACTTCTCAAAGCAAAAAAAAAACCACACCAATACATTAATCATCCCAAGCGTACATTAAGCAGAGTCTGACAGGCTCTGCTATAATCAGTGATGAGAAGAAACAGAAATGTAGTGGCAATTTTCTATTTTGGAGTGACGGGCAGGAAAACAGACAAAAACTTCCAGACAGGCAATTCTTCCACCAGAAGAGTGGTCTCAGTGGACAATCTTTTAAAAGAAAACTACAAATGCTCCTACATCTAAATTGCTACTTTGCAAATAACAAACATTTATAATGCTACAACCTTTTCCTTCTCTGCAAGAGCCTTTTCTGCATCTATACGAATTCCATCTTCTTCAGAGTCTGATTCTGGAGATACAGAATCATGAGTACTATCTTCTTTATCAAGTTCTTCAAGTATTTTATCCTGAAATCAGATAAAATAAACTATTAGCTTCATTATAATTTAACAATGCAAAATAATACAAGCAAGACTTCAGAAGCATTAGTGTGTTTTTAAAAATTTCTACTGCTTAAGTCCTCTTTACTAAGAACTATTCCACACTTCCCAGATGAGAGATCTATCCTCTGTCAGAGGATAATACTGTCAGATGTGTTTAGTCTTACACTCTACTAGAATTATGACCTATCCTTAATTTTTATTTTTCCCTTAAAGTCAAATTCAATCTGCTGGGTGAAAGCAAAGTCAACAGAAAACTGAAGTATTTTTCAATATTCTAAATTTTAAACACCTAACCTTCTTTGGAGAATGCTACATGCCATGTTCATAGACTACTCAGCGTAGGAAGACAGCAACTTCTGGACTGAACTCTCAACACTATAACAAAATCTTATCTAAAACAGAATCAACTGGGGACAAGATTTCGTTAACAAGCAAATATTCTGACTCACCACATCAAGTTTTCCCCATGCTTCATAATCGTAAGACTTGATCTTGTTTTTCTTGTTTTCCTCTGTGGTTATCTTTGAAGGGACTTTACTTTTACTTTTCTTCTTTTTCTTAAAACCCTTGTTTCGAATTGGTGGCAAATTCTAAATTGAAATAAGTAATTTTTTATAAAAGAGATGTGTGAAAGTCACTTGTATTGAAGAATCTATAGTACCTATACATAGATTAGTATCTATCTACTGGCTAGATTTATTTCAGAAATCCATCCAGCATGCTGTTCTCAGGAAGTCTACAAAACTACTAAGGACAGCAAGTATAAATCTTGCAAAACATAATAATAGCAAATACTACAGTCATGATGTAGAGATAAGTTTTAGAAGACTCTCTGCAGAATGTCATTGAAGTATCACATCAATACATTAAAAGTCAGCAATAAATAACACTGGTGCCGCAAGCAGAAATATTTTCTTCAATCTACTGGGAACTGATTAAAAATTTACTGGCCACATCACCTTCAGAGGCTACCACCCCACAGCACTGCTGGTGGGACAGTTTACAGGGGATTCTTTGGTCTGCTTCAGATGAAGAACAAGTCAGCTGGGTTAGCTCATGCCTTCTATTTAGATATTTTAAGTCAACACATCTAATTTTGCTGAAATAAAAAGTAATCATTATAAACACTGTCACACTATGATTAACTGACTTAATATTGACATTGGACTTGTCATTTTTACCTCTTCTGGGACACCACTCTGTTTCCTTAGTTCAGAATCCACTTCTTTAATATCTTTTTCCCAGCTCTCCAGTTCTCTCATAAAATCCTGCAGCTCTTCAGCATTTTGCTTAATTTGCAGCTGTAGCTCTAATGCTTTATTTGCTGCAGTCATTGTAACCTGCCAAATTTCAAGGAAAAAACTTTCTAAAGAGAACCTGAAAGGATGCAGTGAATGAAGCAATCTGTTTCGAAATGAAGAAGCCTAACTTACATGCAAGACAGGCTTCCCAATAGCCTAGTAGGAACATTAAATACTAAGACACTAAAAAGAAACACAATTTAAAAGTCCTCAAAAAAAAATGACAGGAAGTCAAGTTATTAAAATAAAACCAAGCATATCATAACAAACAAATCATGCTTTCCTAACAAAATGTAAGGTAAAGCATCCAACAGATCAATGAAAATCCTGAAAGTAGTAACATGGCGATCCTTGTTTAAAGCAATTTCTACAGTGTTTCCCAGATGACATAATGTAGAAACCTTACACACTAACATTTAAGTCTTAACCAAAACATAATGAAGAGACACATGCTGTCTTGTATCTAAATAGAAACAAGACATCTGACAAACCAACCCAAAAGCACTTTCGGCCCCTACAAGTACACTTAAATACACAGGCATTTTAGTACAGGAACAAGTAAAAACATGAGGTGTTTTATTATGAAGTCTAACGAATTACAAGTACAGAATATTCTTTGAATATGCTCTTTATACATATCTGTAGCCCTCCAAGTCCCTAAAATACTGTTTAATAATTAATAATACTTAATAGTCTTCATATATCTTGTTGTCCTAGCATCACAGTAATATCAAGTCATGAGTAAAAAGCAGCCATAAAAAAATTATTGGTTACAAATCAGAAGAAAAACCCACCATATTTCTACAGTCCATAGCACAAAAAGCTGAAAGGATGAAGCAAACATATTTTGAAAAAAATCGCAATTAAGTAATTCATGATGAATTAAATACAGGCTTAGACAATGAAAGCTACGAATGGTTGATAACTATAACCTCTTGATCAAAAGCTTCAGGATCAGTTATAAACCAGACATAAGAGTAAATAAGATACTTACAGACATAGTACACACAAAAAAAATCTAAGTGAGAAAAAAGATTTTATCTATTTTTAACAGTCAATAAAACAATAACTTAGTAGCATAGAAATATAAAAATTTACGGGCCAAACAAAGCTAATGACTTCAGCAGTACGATGTGCTACCATAATTATAGACAAGAATCTCATAAAATATGGCAAAACACACTATATGATTACTACTGAACTAATGATACCAAAGCAGAAATGTTTTTCCACCCTCAGGAGTAAGCAGTTGAGTAGATGCCTGCTGCAACAGTTGTGCTTCTCCCTAGTTTATACATAGCTAGTAAGACACACTTAGCAACATATTTTTCCTAAAGTCTTCCAAATATTTGGTCTATTCAAAACAAGGTGGAAAAAAATTTAGGTGAAGGCAAAAATACCTATTTTTCATCACATTTCCAATGTAGGTGTTTATTATATTTTTTCCACCTACAACTGTTGCCTCACACTGAACTGTCTCTGCAATATTTAGCCAGTGAATTCCATAAAACATGAGCGTGGACACACCAAAGATTCCATTACAGCCTAGTAAGTACACCCTGGCCAGTGGTACCTAGAACAAGGTGCTTCAAAAGATGCAGAAAACTACGTTGTGATCTCTTAAACTTTTCTCTTTGCTATCATCGACTAAATAACACTCTTATACATCTGAAAATCTAATATTAAATGTAGCTGTTTAGTTTTCTGGTGTTCTAAAGAACCTTGCACAAGTGTAGAGCGTAAGCCTGCTCCTGTTACCCACTACCCTAACACTGATGTTGCATATGGCTTAGCAACGACCTTAATCCACGCGTTGACAGGAGGCTCCTTCCCAATACAGCTTCTACCCCCTTTAAGGCGGTTTTATTTGAGTCTCAACGCCAGGGTCTTCCTTCCAACCCCCAAGGGCTGCCTTGTCCCGGCGGCTCCACGGGGGAGCAGCCGCATTACCCCGGGGCCTGGCCCAATACCCAGCAGCACCGCAGGCCCGCCCTGGGGGCGAGCCCCACGCCGGCCGCAGGAAGCCGGGTTGACGCCAATGAGGGCCCCGAGGCCAAGCCAACCGGCCTGAGTTTCCGCGCCCTTCGCATCAGGCCACCTGCGCCGTGGACCGGACCCCGCGGAGACCCTTCC
>VZZY01010564.1:134627-161885 GCA_013400335.1 Eurystomus gularis
CCGCCGCCGCGGACGGTGGCCGGCAGGCGCGGGGGGCTGGCCATGGGGCAGGGGGAGGCTGCCTCGCCGCCGCCGGCCGAGGAGAAGGCAGTGGGGGAGGAGGAGGATGACTTCGGTTACCGGCTCTTCCCGGACCGGAACAAGAAGCCGCAGAGCTTCCTGGTCCGCAGCTTGTTCACCTTCCACAACAGGTGTCAGGTGATGCTGAGGATGACACTGGAAACGAGTAAGCGCTTCCGTGTACCCCGGCGGGCCCGGGCCCGGGCCTGGCGCAGCGGAGGGCTCCCCAGGGTGGAACCGGGGACGCCCGTGTCCTCTGTGCCGCGGCTTGCAGTGGTGACCTTGGGCCGCAGGGTTTCGATGCGGGAGCTGCTCTCCTGCCGCTGTCCCCGTCCGTCCCTACACAGCCCCCCCGCCCCGGGGTTGGTTGGACAGGGCCCGAGCAGTTGTCAGGGTAGAGCTGCTGCTTGAGCGCGCTGCTTTCCGGCAAGACAAAGAAAATACTGTTTCAAAAGTGGCTGTGTGTTGGGCTTTTTTCGTATCAGAAGGTTCTTCTCTTGAGAGGATTTGTCGCTTTCTGGTTCGTTTGTGCCATTTTCACTATGTAACGTTGCCTGTGAATGTTATGAAAACGATGGTCACTATAGGATACTCTATGCCTAGTACTAATAAAATAATGTCAGAATTTACTTGATATCTGAATAGCTTTGTGTCTATCATCATTCTATATCACTTCTTATAGCCTGAGCTATAACAGGTGTTAGTTAACTACTGCAAAGTATGAACTTGCATGGGTATTACTCTTTCTTTTTTTATTTGACTGTGTTTATATTTTGATTGTAGATGACTTTCAAAGGTTTTGTCTAGAGAAATTGATTACAGCAATATTTTTCTAGATCCATATGCTCAACTCCTTCTTGAGGCTATGAAGCAATCTGGGTGGTATGTAAATTAATTCATCTTGTTCTGTTTGGTAACATCACTATTACATGGAGTTACTGATCTTTTTCAAGTTCTCTATAACTGTTTGTTTGGGCCTTTCAGCACTGTCTTCAACGACCGGCACTTTTCTTGTGAAAACTGTGATGGCTGTGTTGGTGGAGGTTTTGATTCTGCCACATCTCAGGTAGATATTAGACATTTTCCTCTTTCAAAGGACTACAGTTTGTTTTCCTTAGTGTTTTATGATTACAACTAAATGTACTACTGCTGATACCTGAATTAGTCATGAAAATGATAGAAATGAAAGTTGTTCCATAGTATTAGAACTAGTACACTGCAGAATGATGAGGCTATTAATGTTGAAAAACACGGATCTAAAGATTCTAAGTTCTGTAGGTGATGTGTGCTGGGTTTCTGGGAGGTAAGGAAGATGTTGAAACTTGGAGGGAAAACCTCTATCTTTTCTTCTACAGATTGTTCTGTGTCAGAACAACATTCGCCAGCAATCCCATATGAACCGGGTGGTCACACATGAATTGATTCATGCTTTTGATCACTGCCGTGCACATGTTGACTGGTTTAAAAATGTCAAACACTTAGCATGTTCAGAGGTAAGTTAAAATGCTTCTAATGTTGTCATTGTATTAATTGCTTCTGGTTATTAGGGATGCTTCATGTTTAAAAAGACGCAGTGTTACACAGACTTCATTTGGTTTAATCCTGCTACTACATTTTGCCCTTTCTGTCAGATCAATCTAAATAGTTTCATTCAGAAAACAAATACTTAGTTTTCACAAATATTGTCAGCATCATATTGTTTAGAATGCGATCACTGTGAGGGTAGCCATAACAAGAAGTGTTTATTAACAACTGAGAGTTGAAAACACATTCACACATTAATCAAATGTTTATAGGGTTCTTTTTTCTTCCCTGAAAATCTTGATATGTTGGGTAGCTTACCACAGTAGTATGGTAACCTTATTTTTGTTTAGTTTTTTTTTTATTAACAGCAAACTTGTCTTTTCTATAACATACGTTTTTTCATTAACTGTGATGTTGCTAACAGTACACTTTAATTATGGCTTCATGTCCTTTTCAGAGGACATAGGAATTTGCTGCTTGAAAGGCCTTAAAAATTGATACATTAGAAGGTGAAGTTAAACTGAGTGCAGGCCAGTAAGCATTCTTCTTGTGTGCATTACTTGTGTATTCACATGCTTTTAGGTGATTTCTGATATAACCCGTATCACTTGATCACAGAAAAACTTACCCCTATGATTAATATTACAAAAGTACGTTCTTGTGACTGTGTGAATTAGGTGGCTTTTTAAAAAATATCTAAAATGATGTTATAGTCGAATTGTTTTGGCACTGTTTTTTTTTTTTGTCTGTGGGGTTTTGTTTGTTTGTCCACGTGATTTTAATAACATATTTGATTCCAGACTTAAGATGGAAAAGCTTAAATTCATATTTAAATTCATATTTGCTGTGGAAGAGAGTCACAGTCACATATTATCTTTATCTTTTCATAGATAAAATTAATGAAGTAACCTTATATGGTATCACTAAAGCCATTCTATATTATTGTGGAGGGTTGACCTTGGCTGGCTGCCAGGCACCCACCAAGCTATTCTCTCAAATCCCCCTCATCAGTAGGACGGGGGAGAAAAAATATTAAGAAGCTCATGGATCAAGGTAAGGACGTGGAGGTCATTCACCAGTTACCATCATGGGCAAAATACATTTGACTTGGGGAAGATTAACTTTTTTATTGCAAATTAATGGCAGAGTAGGATAGTAAGAAATAAAAACTAAAAATATCTTCCCCTTTCACCTCCCCTTCTTCCCAGGTTGAACTTTGCTCCTTCATTTTTGAGTCTTTTGTCCCCTTCCTCGCAAGTGGCACAGGGGAATGGGGGCTGTAGTAATTTCATAACACTTTTCTGCTCCTTCGTCCTCATGCTGTTCCCCTGCTCCAGTGTGAGGTCCATCCCATGGGTTAGAGTCCTGCTCCAGTATGGGTCTTTCCCATGTGCTAACTGCTTTTCAAGACCTGCTCCAGCTTGGGTCCTTTCCATGCCTTACAGACCAGGAATGGACTGCAGCATCGGTCCCCCATGGGCCACAGTTCCTTCCAGAAAACCTGCCCCTGTATGGGCTTTCCATGGGCTGTGGCTTCCTTGAGGGCATATCCATCTGCTCTAGCACGAGGTCCTCCTTGCACTGCAGTGTAGATATCTGCTCCACTGTGTTCCTTTACAGGGTACAGGGGGACAACCTGTGTAACTATAATTTTCTCCACAGTGGCAGGGGAATCTCTGCTCTGGTGCCTGGAGCACTTCCTCCCCCTCCTTGTTCAACAATCTCGGTGTCTGTAGGGCTGTTTCTCTCGTGTTTTTCTTACTCTTCTCTTTTATAGGTGCCATGTAGTGTTTTTTAATATCCTTTCTTAAGTATGTTATTGCAGAGGTGCCACCAGCACTGCTAATGGGCTCAGCTTTAACTAGTGGTGGGTCTGTGTTTGAGTCAGCTGAAACTAGAGCTGGCTCTGCCTGGCATGGGGGCAGCCCGTTGTCTTCTCTCACAGAAGCCATCCCAGCAGGGCCCCCGCAGTAAACATCTTGCTACGTAAACCCGGTACAATAATTCAGAATTTTTAAGTATCATCTTTTTTTTAATTTTTTTTTTTTTGTCTAAGTATTTACACGGTACAGAAAAAAGCATGTAAGCCTCAAAAATTAAAATTAGAGAACATGTATAAAACAAGATTGTGCTTGTTCTTGCTCTTGTTGGAATTATTTGTTTCCTACAGGTCTTCTGATACTTATTTTGTTACATGGTTTTTACAATTTTTATCATCAGCTTTTTTAATTCTTACATTTAATATTTTCCATGCATTTGTTCTCAGTGGTACTTAATTAAAGGAAGTTTAGTTTTAGTTACATTTCCTAACTGAGGGTATAAGGTATGGAACAGTTGGTAGAAAAAAAGAAATTACAATGCACTGGACAGGACAGTTAGCAAGCTAAAACATACATTCTTGTTTAAATGTAGCTTTTCCTAAAGGACGTGGGTTACTGCTTTTCTGGATATTACAACTGTAGTCTTTGAAAGGGATCTGCCTTTCCTCCCAACTCTTGTATTGGCTTTTGATGTGGACTGGGGAGAATATGACTTTCCATGTTCTAGCAGTTCATATACGTGTGTATGTACGTGTTATGTATGTGATCTCTTTTGCTCATTCATTTAAGCTTTGGAAATATGTGAGACTTGGTCCCTGGAGAAGCTTACAGGTTCTTTAATAATATTTTGCAGCTCATTGAGGCTGAGAGGGTGGTTATAAGGGGTAATGTGTACTGAGTAAGAAGCCCTGGATTATTCTTTACCAGCAGTTACCAGAAAGATACTGAAGACAAAAAATTTTTACAGCATTTTTTATTTTTATATTTCCATGTGTTTCTCTGATCATACAGCTTTTTTTTCCACAATAGATTCGAGCTGCTAATCTGAGTGGAGACTGTACACTGATGAATGAAATAGCCAGGTTTAAATTTGGATTAAAGCGACATCATCAGGTAAAGACTGTAGATGTTGAAGTATACTGATTTATTATGAGCTATCTTTGCCTACTTCATCTCTGCCTTCTATGCTTTCATAGCTGGAAACATCAGGGAAATAAGTAGATGCCATGGAGTTACTGCTTTAATGATTCATGATAAATTAGTTTTCCATCCTGTTATTTTTGTTAAAGTGAAATTCCTGAATACTTAGTCATATTGTAGAACATTACCACTGACAATGGGTGGTTAATAACCAAAAAAAACCAGGGTTTGTGGCAAATGTAGTGGGAATACCTTATGCACTGTAAGTGGGTAAAGCTCTAGAAAGTCATTGAAAACTGAAGGAAGGAGAATGACAGCAGCTCCAAATAGCAACGCATGTTAAGTCATACAGGAAATTTTTTATTTTTTTTTTTAATAGTAATGAAGACTTCAGGTTGAGTCCCAGGTATTTGCTCATGTTACAGTGGCAGTTAGCTTGTAGCTGGGGATGTCTGTTTCTTTCTGAGATACTTTCTCTTGTGTCCAAGTCAAGTTGTACTTGATACCCACAAGAAATGCTAAATTGTATTTTAATCCCTGTTCTAAGGAATGTCTTTTACTTATGGTTTATTTGCAAGTGGAAAACTAAACTATGTAGTTAACACAGGTTGGAAAAAAAATGTAATGCTTATTACTGGCATTGTTTGACTTCTGTGATACAAAATTACTGCATATTTAGTAGGAGTAAATATTTGACAAAATCTAGAAAAAATTATATATACTAATAATGACAGATTTTTCTTTTTCTAATACCTAATTCCCACTTTAGACTTGTGTACGAGACAGAGCAATTCGTTCCATTCTGGCTGTTAGAAAAGTTAGCAGAGAAACGGCAGAAAAAGCTGTGGATGAAGTTTTTGATGCCTGCTTCAATGATCTGGAACCTTTTGGAAGAATCCCGCACAGTAAAACAGATGCAAAACGTGCTTATAGAGACTTTCAAAACAGAGATCGCTATAATGCTAATTTGTAATGGAAAAAAAATGTGAAAAAATATGTTAATATCTGTTCTGTAACATCTGTTGTTACAGTCTAAGCACACAATGCTGGTGGAAAGAGCAATTCTATCAAATGTATTAATTAATTTTGTAAACTTTTTCCAGGAGTCAACTTCTGTGGAAGTAAGCAAAGTAAATGAACATGACTAAAACCCATGTTTCCTCACCTGTTATTCCAGCAAGATAACTTACTACACCAAGTGACTTGTCAAATAGTGATCTGCACCTTTCAATGCACATTTAATTCTGCTCAATCTGACTAGGACTAGGTTTCTAAAGGTTTTGTTGCTACTAAATAAATCTTTTCATAAAATCTTCACATTTCAACCATCTTTGATACATAGTCATAAACTTGATGATCTTCATCAGTCCATTTTAAAAGGTGATCATCTGAACTCCAGCTCTTGGTTCTCAATTTAATAACTATGGCTAAACCCAAAACTTAATGAACTGCCACATTTGTTTTTGATCACCTCCTGAAGTTCTTGGAATTCCAGCTTCTCTAATACTATCTCTCCAGGTACATAAAAACCCCTTGGCTTTTTAGGAATTTAACTGACCATTCTGCTTACCAAATCAAACCTACAAGCTGGATAAGCATTGGTGAGAGACTGTCCACCAGATTGAGCTTTGCTCAAAATGTTGGTGTAGCTTATGGTCTCTTTCCTATACTTATTAGGTGCGTAAGTCCGTCTGGAGAAAGCAAGAAGCTGCTAGCTTCATCCTAAGTCTGAGAGCGGCTGTGTCATTCTGTTATTTCCAAATATCAGGTATTACAATCATCATGAATGGAAGAGAGCCACAGTTTCTTATATTTCTTGAAATTAAAGGTGCAGTTCAACCACAGGTACAGTTCACTGATGGAATGGAGATGTAGGTGCCCAGTCAAAGTTTTGTAGGCATAGCTGCTGTAACAGTGGATCCAGACTCATGGGAAATTCAGTTCCACAGAAGATTAAATGGTGCCCTTGTTTCATTTGAAGCGCAAAACATTTTCAACAGGCTTTCAACTTCATAGCATGTCAAGGTCTGAGTAGTGGTGGCAGTGGCAGTTTTCATATGTAAAGTTCACAACTGCAGAAGCATAGAATTGGTGAGGTTGGAAGGGACTGGTGGAGACACTACTGCTTTCTGCCACGCTGCACAGAGCAAGGTCAACTAAAGCATGTTGCTGAGGAGCATGTCTAGTTTGGCTTTGAGTATCTCCAAGGACGAAGACTACAGCCTCTCAGGATAACCTGCTGCAGCATTTGATTGGCCTTGCAGGTTTTGGGGTTTTTTTTCCCCTCCTTGTGTGTAAATGGAATTTCCTGTATTTCACTTTGTGCCAATTTCCTCTTGTCCTTTCCTTGGGCACCTCTGAGAAGACTGGCTCAGTCTTTTCTACTTCCACCCTTGTCCCGTGTCATGGTTTTGAGCCAGCTGGGAGCTGAGCACCACATGGCTGCTCACTGACATGCATGCTCTCCCCCTGTGAGATAAGGAGAATAGGGAGAAAAAAGACAACTTCATAGGCTGAGATAAGGAACATTTAATAAAACAATGCAAGAGGAGAAGAAACAACAGTAATAACAATAAGGTAGCAATATATAAAGCAAGTGATACAAACACACTGACCTCCTAGAGCTACCTGAGTACCCTGCCAGCCTGCCCCGTACCCTTATATAGTAGGCATTATATCAGTATGGTGTTGAATATCCCATTGGCTGGTTTGGTTGTCTATCTTGGGTGTGGCACTCTCCCAGCTTCTGGTGAAAATAAACCCTATCCTAGCCAAACTCAGGACACCCTGTCAGGTATTTATGCACATTGGTGAGATCTCCCTGAACTTTCTCTTCTCCAGGCTGAAGAGTCCCAGCTCTCAGTCTCCCTTTGTAGATCAGATGTTCCAATCCATTTATCATCTTCATGGCAATTTGTTGGATTCTGCAATGTCCATGTCTCTCTCATACTGCGAATCCCAAAACTGGACCCAGCACTCCAGATGTCTCACCAATGCTGAGCAGAGTGGAGAATCACCTCCCTCAACCTTCTGGCAACACTTCCTAATGCAGCTCAGGAGGTTGTTGGCCTTGTTTGCTGCAAGACTGTATTGCTTTGTCCACCACCATTTGCTGGTGTCCACCAGCGCAGCCAGGGACTTTTCTACCCTGTCAAGGTCTCTCTGAATGACAGCACAAACCTCTAGTGTATCAACCATTCCTCTCAGTGTTGTAATTGTAAACTTTCAGAAGTTGCACTACATCTATCTTCCAGGTTGTTAATGAAGAAGTTAAACGGTATTGGCCCTGATACCAATACCTGGGGAACACCAGTAGCGTCTGGCCTTAGACTTATCTGTGTACCAGACATGGTTAAAGAATCAACATGGGCTTGGGAACATCTCAGCTAGATAGTTTGCATATATGCATTCTGGAGATGTAAGAAGTTTGAAAATGCCGATATTAAGTGTTCGTTTACTTACCTCAAGTGTCAGAAAGCCATTCCAGGCATGTTAATTTACTGCTGTAGGTGTAATGATGGATTAAGTACCAAGAACTTGAGTCCTAAACACAAGAATCTGCCAATCACGTTTTGTTGACATTGAATTCAGTCAGGCAAAAAGTCTCTCTGCTCTGCTACTTGTTGAGTTAAAACTATCTGGAAATAGCAGTAGAATGCCACCTGCTACCTGGATGGGCTTAGACAGCGTGTAAGGTCACCATGCAAATTTGAGTTTTAACTCAGACTTCATCATTTGGAAGAATAGCTGCATACATACGGGCATTTTTTTTTGTTCTCTGTTTATTGTAAAATGCAAAAGTAGTCCTGGGAGACCTGGGCACCCAGGTCCTGCAGCCCAGGTTCTCACTCACTCCCAGAAGAATGTCCCTGTCACAGGACTACAATTTTGTTGTTGTGCTCTTGCTTTCCTTGATACTGTGTGTTTTGCTTTATTCGGTTCTCTTTCTCGACAAGGTTTGGCAAGAAAACTAGAAAACTTGGATGAGTGTGGAAGTGATGACTCCATAAATATATTGGGAAAGAGAATTTAAGTTGTGGTACAAGGTTGAACAGTTATAAAATGGTCATGGTTAATTTAAAGAGGAAATTAGAAGATGGTATATAAACATTTTAAGAGTAAAGGTATTCTAAGTAAGATAGAGAACAAGGAGTATGCATTGCTTCTACTGAGGATTAAAAGTTCAGGCAGAATAAGAAATATTAAGTCCCTTAGTATTCTCAAAAAAGGATGAACTGAAACTAGATTGTTGTGCATTCATATTTATTTGCATTTTATCTCTGTTGTATTCGTGCTGTATTCAGGATTTCTCCTGGTCATTGACAAAGTTTGTAAAAAGAAAGAGCTATTCTGCCTCTTTTATCCTCTCCACCCCCAAAGCTGTATCATTTTGGTTTCCAGTTGTTCACAGCCCTCCCCTGTAGCACTGGGGAGGCCACAGTCGTAGGCTGAGTAAGGTTGAGTAAGAACAAGCAGCACCTGGGAGATCTGATCAAGCCTGACTTGTCCGAGTTGTTCTGTTCATGTTGGACTACAGGTGGATTGAATTAATTCCCAGTTGTAGCATAATTCATACCCACAGATACCATTGCTTCTGGGGCTAAGCATTAATGCAGATCCCTCAGAAGGTCATCCTAGTTGTCTTGGAAGAAGTAATGTCTTGGCCAAGATTCACCAAACCTGTGCTTTCAATAGTTTTGCAGAATTTCAAATGGAGATTTCATAATCTTATTTTCACATCAGTAACTGACATAATCACATAACTGAATATCCAAACAGAAAAAAAATGGATATAATGCCCTACATAGCTCTGGAGAAAATTACACATTGAATTCTAAGCTTCCCATCTTTGATGTAATCTAGGTAGACCACCTGGGTTTTCTAAAATCCCCTGAGGATCAGAGATGCCTTGGAACAGCATAATCTTGTGTGTTAATATTCCCTTAACCTTTACTGCTTTTCAAATCCCAGTTTTAGTCAGCATGATGTGTGATGCTGAGTTTTTTATAATACTTCTTATACATATTCTGGTAGATAATTCCTTCCCTTCATTATACCATATTAAGCAAAGTTCTACTTTAATGAATGTGTGTCTCTTTGTGTCATTCGCATTTATATTGCATTTTGACCAACAATTTTTTAATGTGTACAGTTGTCCGCTATCTGGAATAAGCTTTGTCAAGTCTACTCAAAACTGGAAAATACAGCAATAAAGACCAGAATATACAAACATACAAGCTTCTGCTTCTTTCCTGTAGCATTTTTGATAGATGAACACCATCAAAATCTAGGAAAGGAAGCATTGCAGGGATATCTGCAAGAGGTACTGGTAATAAACAGTACATCGAACTATATAAAGACATAATTATAAAAAAAAAAAAAATCAGTATGAAGTAAAATTGCATAACCAGGAAATGTCAGCTTAAGCAACAGATACATTTCAGTCTCACCAAGTCAAATTGTAATGGCAGAATATATGCACTACAATTTACCAGAAAGCAATCAGAGGAATCTGATGGGCTTCTTGTCATTCCCTGAAAAAAGGAGGGACAATAATTACATGAAACTTTGCACACACTGTTTATTAATTCAAGTAATCATTTCATTGCTTTAGGTGCAATTTTAATCTGCATCATTTTTTCTCATCAAAACAAAGGTTAAAAAAAAAATGAGTAAAAGCTTAATGCAAATATGAAAAATCCAGGAATCAATTAAGCAGCAGAGGGAGCTGAAGGACCGTGGAACAGAGTGCTGATGTGGAAAGCCACCTGCAGACCATACACAGCTGTTGCTCAGTGTGCAGTTCAGTTTTGGTTTAATCTCTGGTTTAATCAAATTTGCATAACTCTAATGTTTAAATATGTTAAAAAATAGACATATTTCAGTCGCATGATTCTGCTTCTTCAGAATATGTGCTTCCTTTAGAAGACCATCTCAAAACACATATGGAAATACTTTAGCCATCTATGCTGTTTTGGAGTGTGACTGTGTTTGCAGGGGCAGTTAGATAAATGCTAGGGTGCATGCAGCAGACCAAGACATCAAGTTATAAAGAGCCATCATCAGTAATCAGAATCACGCTAATCATGTCAGATTAATTCCTTACTCTTTGTGCCTGAATTTCCACTACATTTTCATTTTGTCTCTTTTATTGGAAAGGTTTTGAAGCTGTGGCAAAACAAAAATGAAGGAAGAAAAAAATCATCATTTTCCAAATAGTAAAAAGATAGAGCTTTACAAAGGAGAGTAATTTAATAGAGTCTTCAAATGTTTTATTTTTTCTAAGGAAGAACTGCTAGCTGTGGCATACCCCACTGAATGGTTCCTTGGCAGAAGTATTTTTGTAGTACCTAGATCTCAGTTGCCATGTGTGCCATGTGTGCTCATGTGCTGATGTAGTTTTTCAAAATTGTTTTTGAGAACAGTGAAAATGAAAATAACAGAAATCATCAGTAAGCAGAAAATTTCAACTGATATAATGAAAAGTTCATAAGTTTTGAGGGCATATGCAGGGAGTCTTACCTCTTGCTAGAACTGAGGTGTTCAGCACCAAGAGGTTATTATCCACTATCATTCCACTCAAATTCACTAAGAGGCATTCTTCCTCTAGCTTGCCTGTAAGCCAGATCAAAAAGAAAACTACAAAGCAAAGATTTATATCATCTTTTTATTCAGTAGGCTTTTTTGTAGTAGTTCTTTAATGGGTCATGAGAAATCAATTCAGAGCTTGGGAGGGAGTGAAACCATTGCTTTCACTTTCCTTGAAAAGAAGATGGAAAGAAGGAAAAGGAGAAGAAAGGCATGCACAAAGGACTCTACATGCTGGTGGGCAAGGAACCAATATAGGAAAAGAGATCTTGGTTTCAGTTCCTGCTCTACTGAATGATAAGTAAAAAGTATTGAAGCACTTTCTGGATTTACGCTCCCCACTCACAGGAATCAGCTGGGGAAAAGGCTGTAAACAAGGCAGGGCTGGGTGAGAAGCTGGGCAGCGTGATGGCTGCAGAGGGAGCAGGAAGACTTTGGTACCCAGTAACTTTGGCTAGGTCCCTTCCCTCCTTCCCAGTGCAGAGTGGATCAGCCTCTCTTTCCCCAAAATGCTTCACAGCTGAATGGTTTTCCATCTGCATTTTCATCCTGCTGTTTTCTCCTTGTTTGAGAGTTTCTTCTCAATGAACACATTATACTTGTCCCTCTTTCCTCTTCAAACTTCTTCCTGTGTATGCAGATGAATAAGGGATCATAGAATTGTTTAGGTTGGAAAAGAGCTTTCAGACCATCAAGTCCAACTGTTAACCTAACACTGACAAGTACACTACTAAACTATGTCCCCAAGCACCCCATCTACATGTCTTTTAAATACCTTCAGGGATGGTGACTCCACTTCTCTGGGCAGCCAGTCCTAATGCTTGAAAACTTTCTCAGTGAGGAAATTTTACCTAATATGAAATCTAAACCTCCCTGTGCGCAACTTCTCTTCCTATCACTTGTTACTTGGGAAAAGAGACTGACACCTTGCTACAACCTCTTTTCAGATAATTGTAGAAAGGTTGTAGGAGTTGTAGGATGCCCTTTCTTCTTTTCCTTTCTTTACTAGTTACCACCTTCCTCTCCCACTGTGCATCTCCGACACACACAAGGGAGAAGGGAAATGAAATTTTATCTGGGGAATTGATCTGTAATGTTACATGTGTGAAAATCAGAGGCATTTCACCCTAGTGTCCTCTTTCTGTTTCCAACTCCTAATCCCACAGCAGTGGATTTTACTCTGATCACTTCAGTCTGATCTGGTAGGAGCAAACTGGAACTTCCTAAGAGCAAACTGTAAATGAGGAAGTGAATCCCCTTCCCTCTGGTGTGATTTTTAGAGCTTACTTCTCATCTCTGGTCAAATGCCCATGAATAAACCTAGGCATGTGCATGTGTCTTGACTGAATCTCACCCACTCCTCCCACACCCCAGCACCTGCAGGTGTCCTCCTCCATTCCTCAGCTGCCCTCATGCTTCCTGCATCCCTAGGGAGCTGGTGATAATGCTAGTTGATGGTCTGCCAGGCTGTAATCTGTTGATTTGGAATCTGTTTGGGAAACCATTGGGGCTATCTTTCTTTATTATAGGAACTGTGGCAGAGAATGGAGATTACCAGTCAGATCTCATGCTGATACCAAGCTGAACTCCTGACAGGGCTGAATATTCATTCATGGGATATAAGAAGCATTCCTGTGGCACAGAATGTATATTACCCTCAGGTTTCACAGCTGCTGCCTTAGATCTGGTATGAGGAATAGGAGACTAATTGCCTGTTGAACCAGGAATACAAGAAAAGAAGGTCACAGGTGCACATTTCCATCTTGATTCCTTTTTCTGACTGAGGGGTAAGAGGACAGGTAAAAGTCCAGCTCTAACATAACAGCTCTCCTTCTGCTCATTAGATTTCTCCAATAAAGTGAATAGCCATTAATTGAAGGGGTCTGGCTATTACTTCAACTCTTTCTACTTTCCATATACTTTTACTTTTGCGAAAAAAGATATCGGGGGTGTTCCCTTCCTTCTCTTCAGAGTACCAATAGTCTGAAAGGATGTTCCCTTTCAGAGAGAGGTGGGAAATCTGCGTGTAGATCTCCTCAGACTTTTGCTTTCAAAGGGAGAAATGCTCCATATTTCAGACCCAGGGGCTCAGTAAGCCTACCCAAGTTTAGTGAAGGAGTTCTAGGTAGCTGAGTCCTTGATGAGGGTAGGTTTAGAAATCACACTATTCACAATCCTTTTTGATCAACTAGCCTGGGTAGAAAATGGGTTTTCCTGAACTCGTTTTCTTGAACCCCACTAACACCTCCCAGAAAGCCTGAGTATGTAACATGCATGCTGCAAATGTCACCATGAAGTAAGGCACCTACCTGTAGTAGTACAGTCTGCAGTAGTAGTACTGCAGTACTACAGTCTTAAAGAGTGTGTCTTAACCTGGGAAAAAAGTAAACATCAATACTTCCTTCAATGTTTCTTTTAGATTTGACTTTAGAAAGCACTACAAGTCAGTATTATGAGTTTAGTTTGCTTTTGTTTTGCCATTTGTAGCTGCTTTTTGAGACATGTAACTGTCACCATGCATGACATTTTTAACATAAGGAACCTAACTCTAATCCAAATGCTGACATAAAAGCCAGTAGATGTGGTCCCAGAAGCAGAGTGTCTGAAGACAAGTGGTCAGAGGTTGTCTGAGAGTGGCTGAGGCACCTGCGGGTAAACTTGAGGAGAACACTAGCATAACAGACTTTCCTATTCAAAATTACCCTTCCCTGGTGTGACCTTCCGTCTTGCTTCTTTGAGACCCTTTGACATGCATTTTATCTCCTAAGAGTCTCATCAGACTTTTGCCTGCTCTATCATGAAATGCCTTCAGCAGCTGTGGCTGCAGCAGCTATCAGTCCGCAGGCACATTTACCTCCATCTGAAATATTTCTTAAACTGGTGCTTATGGTAGACTTCCCTCTTACACAATCTTCACTGCAGCACTGGAGGTGTCTATAGAAATGGGCATCTCTACAGGCAGGTTAACAACTGTGTAGTAGAAGTTTTTTAGAGACCTAGGTTTTGTCTAAATTTCTTCTGATACGTTTTAGTCTGTCCTTTTTTTTCTTTGTAACAGAACCCTTGTCCTCTTCAACTGTAGCCTCATAAAGCAAATTCTTAATGAATGGGTGAGAGAAACGATTTTGAGGGGAATAACCTACTTCTCTCCTTGTATACTGTGCCAATGAAAAATACCAACCCCTCTTACTGCTTCTGTTTCTTTCCTTCTGGAATCTTGCTTGCAAGATGTGAATGTCAGGCTCTCAGGGAGGCAGACACTTTTATGTAGCTCTGGAAGTTCTGATCAGTAAAGCACTTAAGCCCTTACTTACATTTAATCATGTCATTTTTACAGATTTACCATTTGTTGTCTTGTGAACCACGGTACTCAGCACCTTGAAGAACTGTGCTTTAAGTGCATCAAGTGCACTTGGACTTGCTCGATGAGTTGTTGGATGTACGATCCTCTCAAAACACAAAAGGGAGGTCATTAAATCGATGTGCCACACTTCCTAAGTAGTATGTTAACTTCAGTGGTCTCTGCATTTCCATTTGAAGTGTTATTGTCTGCCTGCTGAGACTATTCCTGCTTTATAGTAGTCATATCTTGTCCTAAAGTGAACTAGACTCTACTGTGTGCTGTTAAAAACCTTTCATAACAGAGACTGCTGAAATTCAATAGTGAATGGTAAGATTCCTGTATGCAATTTGTCAAGTTTTAAAGCATTTGGGGGTCCTTTGGTGTGAAAATCCTTCTACAAATGATTATGACTGCAACTTGTCTTCTTGGAGAGAGAAAATGTGACCACTCTAATAAATCTTAGGAGCACCTTCATCCCATTAAAACCTTAGGTTTTGTTCATTCAATCCACAAAGTTTTGAGCAGAAGTGGAAATAATAGGATACCGATAGCAAATTTGTTTTTTCCACATCATGACTATAATTAAGTTACCTGAGCTAACTTTTCTAGTCCAATTTCAGTATAAAAGTTTACACTGAAGTCCAGTGAAGGGAATGATACAGACATCATGCAGAGTAAGAATGGCTATTATTCCATAATGCTGTTCTTTGATTAATACTTACACCCCACATCTTAAAATAACGAACATTTCACACAGATTCAGAGTTACAAAGAGGGTGCATACATAAACTTTATACTGTAAAACCTATATACAGGGGGAGAAAAAAAACACAACTAGGACAAGAGCCATGCTAATAGGAAGGCAAGTGTTTGTAGAAATTCTTATGTCTTCTAAACAGTTTTTGCTACTGGTATATTCATACTCATTCTTATATTCTCCTTTCTTTTATTTTTTTCCATACAATTAATATTTACAATGTTATATTTGTGAAGATATAACTTTATGGAGTGGGAGAGATTTTAGATAAGGTGATTATGGAAGTTTAGGTCAGCCACTGAAAGAACTGTTATAAGAAAATGTACCTTAGGTGACTGGTAACACAAGTTCAGGCACATGTGAAACACATGGAGAAAATGTTGATGAACATCCCAGAAGCCAAAGTTTGTTTGCACAAAGCATTTCTTGACACATTTCAAACAGAAACATTTTTTCTTAAAAACTGCTGTCAGTTTGCCAAAGTACATCTTTTATCACTTGTGAATGTAGAACACTTTTTATTTACATGCAAGTACTGATGGGGTGCTATAGTCTCTGATCTTGCAATGAAATGCTACAGTAAGACCCTGCTTATTGCTGTGGACTAAGGATATGGTAGAACTTCAGGAGCTACTCACCACTTTTGCTGCCAGTCTTGCCCACTCCCTGTTATTTCACACTCCTTCCACAAAGCAAAAAATGTGTGACACAGATTTGATTCTTCACCTGAATATAAGAAGGCAGTGTAACTACTGTCAGAAAATTCCCTTTTGAAAAGCATACTACATATTTGTTGTTATGTAGGGGAGTTTGTAATGCAGATGAACTTTGCCTGGAAATCTATATTCCTTCCCTTTAAGACACTTACATATTTGAAATGCAATTTTTTTCCTTTTCTTTATTAATCCTGTGGTTGAATGGTTAAAAGTTCACAGCTATTAAATTTCTCCTGACTCCTACACATTAGTAAGGTCAAAGCATTTAGCATGATGAAACCCAAATTGAGAACCAAAGAACTTCATGTACCAATGAAAAATACACCTTATGTTTGTATATTTTCTGAAATGAAAATTATACACAGTGTTGTATCTAATTGAATGTCACAATATCAGTAATTGTGCTGCCTATGAAAGAAATTTGTTCCAACGTCAAAGTGTCACCTTGCTGTCAAATAATCCCATAGATTACCATAAACAGAGCTAGCGAAATTGTACTGTGACTGAAAAGATATGTGATGTGAATCCTAGTCATTACTAAAGACATGACTTCCATTGTAATTATCTGCCTATCACAATAGCTTCCTTCTGCCAGCTCTTGCTTACCCACTGCCACAAAAACTCATTAACGGTTTTGTCGATGCAGTACCATTTGTACAGTTAACCTTTTTGCAAAGTGGGGTCATTTCTTCATTATGATGGATTCTGTAACACCACAACAACTTGCATTGAGGATTAATATTTCTCTTTTCTTTATTTGTGGTAAATTAGAAATTAATCTAACACCTGAATTCCATTAAACTGAGTTGCCTTGTCATGTGTGGAAAATGCAGTTTGGTTTACAGGTAGCTTCAGTGTTCTCCATCTAAGAAGGGATTACTGCTGTTGCTCAAAGCTGCTTTTAAAGGCAGATAAATCCTTGCAAATTTCATATGGTTTTTGATGGAAAATAAAAATATTTTTCAAAGTAAATTAAAGAATGATAGTTTTCACTTTTAGATATCAAACTGTGCAAGACTTTTGCTATATCTAGACTTTATAATAAAAATGTTACAATCACTTTTCTAGATGATGCTAGGCTAAAGATTGATTTGATACCAGTAGTTCAAATTCATAGAAGCAATCTTAAGTTTTTCCTTCATTTTTATGGTCTGCAGCATAGTGTCTTGTTGCGTTTGCTGGACTGTTGTAAAATATGAATGGTATCTGCAATACATGTAGAACACTTTCCATAACTAGTTACATGATCCTTGTAAATTTAGATTAGAATTATTTCTACCTGACAGTTTAAAGATTGAAAGTAAATGCATTTTTAAAATTCACCTGTGATGAGATATGTAAAGAGAGTGTTAGTGCTAGCCAGAGGAAATCTATTATGTTTCAGGTCTTGGGTGGATCTGTAGGGTTTGTTGCATTTGTGGCAGGTACAGGCTCTCTGACAGACAAAAGAGGGCAAAACCAGGCCATGCCAGAACAGTTTGCAACAAACTGCACCTCAGGGTGATTAACTGGCACCACAGGTCTAGACCCTCAGCCTGTTTTGCCTGAGCTTGCCACCTCAGCCAAATAGAATGACCACAGTACATGAATGACCTTGACTAGGGTATAAATGGAGCCCCGCCTAAGAACCAGTTGAGATGGTTCTTTGCAGAGCAGCCTGCCTGGCAGTCAGACCCTCCCCTTGGACAGGCCATCCAAGGAGTCTTCCATGGATTGAGCAAATCTCCATGGATTGTGTGAACCTCACCACCCCTTTGGTGAGTGGTAAGTTTGGGCACTTGTGAGGGAGGTTTCCCTTTTAGTAGTGAGTGCATGCCCGTTTTGTTTTGTCTTTCCTCAAGGTTTAGCAATTGATTGTGTCATAGATATATTCCCGATGGACATCCGAACTTGTGTTTTGTCCTTAGGAATGAGGGTCAATAAACCCCCATTTTGATATGTGTTGCTGTCTGTTTTGAGGGTGCCTCTGTGACAGCATCTGACATTTTATCTAGGAATTTAATGAAGACTATTAGGCACCTGGTATTTAAATTAACCCTGTATTTCTCATAGTGATGTGGTTTGTGAAGCTGAAGGTAAACATGTTGCAAATTCTACATTTATGAGTTCTCACCCTTGTATGTTACAGACACTGAGCAGCTTTCTTGCTGATCATGTCTCTTCCTCTCCTGAGAGATCAGACTCTGCCACCTCCTGTTCTTCCCACTATCCCATTCCTAAAATCTGCTTAAGCCCTTCTTCTGTCCTATTTTTGCCCCACATCAGCTCCTTTTTAATTTTTTCCTAAGGTTGCCTGGAGTATCTGTCTTCACTTTACTGTGCAAATTTCTAGTCCCAGTTGATGCAGCAGAAGGGAAGCAAATCTCTCACAGACTGCATATTGGAGATAGAAGAGGACTCTAGGCAGCAACAGAGTATGTTAGGTCAGGATGTGTTTTGCACACTGATCAGAAGAGCTCTGTTAAAATCCAGAGCGTGAAAGCATGCCAGACAATTCAGCAGGGGAATTTGATACAATGCAGAGTAATCTGAGGCAATTGCCATGACGCAAAATGAAAGTAAGATCTGGTGGTTTTCCATGAGATATGGTTATAGTTGCAAAACACACACTTTACTCTGTGACCTTGTAGACCTACAGTAAAATATTGACATTGCTAGTATCTGGCCACAGGCTTTGAACTGATTTTGCAAGGCCTGGGGCAGAGCTGTGTCAGGCCTGTCCTCTCTGAACTGTTTTTGTTTTACCTGGGTTGGCTTTAACAGTGATTTTCCTAACGACTGGGTGGTTGTCACTAGTTCGTTCTACTTTCCTTTATCTTAGTAGAGTATGCTCATAGTTTTATTGAGATAATAATAACCAGTTTTCAATGTAGAATGAGATGTTTATGACCACCATAAAGACATAGTATACAGAATATTGTACACTATACTGGGAGGATAACAGCAGCATTGAGAAGTGGAGACCCAGAGTGCAGCACAGAGTAGGGTAAACATGGGATGATAAGAGATGGGCACAGGCTGGCATTGGAAACCCCACAGCTGTAAACAGCTTACCAGTGGTCAGCTAAAGAAAGGAAGTCTTGGAGCTGGACAAAACTGCTTTTAGGGATAACAAAGAGAACTAAGAAATAGTATCTAACGTAGGTGAAAGGCACCATATATAGTCTATTTGGCTGTAATGTGGAGCTTCAGATCAGCGGAGAAAGAACAGAGCATAAAAATGTGTTAGCAAACATAAAAATGTCACCGGATATAGAGTGATGAACATGAACATTATATTCCTCCTGGTGAAGGATAATGATACTCCCAGACACCGATACTCATCATAACACCCACCACTGCCAACAGGCTGAAACCACTGACCTCAGGACCTGCAGGAGCAAGGGGAAAGGGAAGGTGTTTAACACTAGGAGAAGGCGTGAAAATTAAATAGATAAAATTGTTAACATGCTTCTCCTTCTTCTTCTCCTCCTTCTTTTTCTTCTTTTTATTATTATTATTGCAGAGACTTTTCCCAATAAAAAAAGTAATCTTTCTGTTTCTGCAATAATCAGGTCTAAACCCAATAGTGTTTCTTGGGATATACTGTTATGGTTTTGAGCAAATTCTTGGTTTTACATGTAAGATATGTTTTCCCTTTTCTTGTAGAAACAAATTTTGAGCACAGCAACATTAATTACTGGAAATGGAAAAAGTTAATAGGCAGAATTCAAGGAACTAAACAGATTTGGTCCCCTTATTCATCTATCTTGCTAAACTTCCAAAAGCTCTTCCACAGATCAGCTTCAAGTAGATGAACAGAGCCTTTTTCCATGGGCTGTTCCATCTGGTTTTCATTAACCCATACTGTCCTGACCAACCGTAATCTCATTGGGAGCATACATCATTCAAAACCATACTTATGTGAGCACCTGAAACCCAAGGGAATCACCTGGATTTAGGTATATGTTTTCTTAAACATGTATCTATTATTCATACTCCTAGGAAAGGAGCACTTTGTCTTTTGTGTCATAGGGTCTCAAGTGTGTGGTCACTTTCAGCCAGAAAATGTTTATAGTCCAACATAACTACTGGCTATTTTTCAATAATAGGCCTTAGTGTATCTTTGAATTGCTATATAATAGATGCATTCACTTTGGTATTTCAGAATAAATGAGACAGAAACAGAAGAAGGAATATTTTATGTGCTATGTTTATACGAAAACAAGAAATGAAACCTATTTCTTGTATGATAAGGCTCCTGATATAGAAGACTTTCAAGATCTTTCTGAGTATTTTCACCTAGAGTGGGAAATAGACATTCAGTACCTGGAAAGTTCAGCCTTAAGAGTACAGTAGTAACTTTTCACAATGAAAAAAACCAAAAAAGAATCATAATTACAGGAGAAAATAAACCTTATTTTCTTCTGATTAGGGAAAAAAAGTAAAATATATTAACCAAGAGAAAGACATAAAAACATTTTGTTGCAGAGACATTTAGAAACACTTTATAATTACGGGTGCAAGGGTTAAACCAGATAGCATACATTTTAAATAAGCACTACAGCAATATGTCAAATATACCCATATTTGCATCTACTTTATTTTAAAAACATGCCAGCACTGCCTCATATATTCAGAGCCTGGCAAGTGGAAGTCAAAGAGGTCACCTGTACAGCTGGTGCAGGTAATGGAATTCCCATCAGGTAGATTTAGAAACTCTGAAGAAATGTGCTGAACACAACACTCCATCTGTTTGTAACCTATTGAGACAAACATGCAATTTACGCCCTTTAAGAAATAGATACTATATCTTTTAATATGTTACCACATTTTGTGTGTGCTCTAATACATTTCAATATGTGTCATTTGTTTGGAGAATACATTAATATGCACGTAAATAACTAAGTCGTGTATACTAGTGTGTTATGGTGTTTGCCAACCCAGTTCTGCTTCTGATAAAATAGGAAGCATCATAATGGTATTAATGGTTAACCTAATAAAACAAATGCTGTAAAATATTTTATGGCCATACTGTGCCAGGTGGTTGTTAATAAGACCTGTCTAACAGTGAACACTAAATATGATGATAAAATCAATCTGAAAAGGTGAAACAATAAGCATGCACAGCATGAGACGAACACTTGCGAGAGACACAATAGGCCAAATTCTTCTCTTAGACAGTCATGAAGAACTTTAGGTAGATACTATGCAGTAATTTTGCCACAGAAAATAATTGATGGCAGTGTTTCTAGTACCTACTTTTTTACTCTATAGTGAGAACTACAGTAGTTTGAGACAATGACCAAATACAAGATTTTGTATTGTACTGCACTGCACTGCAGCTTCATAGGATGTCATGCCTGTAACTTTGCAATGATCCCATTCGTGTTCCCTCAGGAACAGATGAGGGAATATGCACCTGCTAATGTTAACACTTTTGGCAGTAGCTGATTGCTTTTATGTCTCACCTCCTGCTCTCTACCAGCTTTAGCCACTTTCTCTGGGATTTCTGGGTGTCCAGCAGTCCACTCAATACAGTAGCAGGACAAATGACAACTGTCTATGTTCAGGTCATCTATATTTTTCATACTTGGTTAGTCCCATTGACTGCCCTTGGTCAGTCAACCTGGTAATACTGTCCTTAACTAGACTTGCTAGGCATGTGCTGATCAGCTGCACAGAGCACTCACACAGCACTCAGGATGTGCTAGCATATCCATACTCTAACCTGTGTAACAAATCAGGAGGAAATGGACACACTTATGCCATGATGATATGGCGCAACTTAGTCCCCATTTCTGCTTCCATCTTTTCCCTAGCTGATGTGGAGAATAATGGGATATTGCAGGTAACATCAGATTTTGTTGTGATTCGCTTATATGAAAGATACATGTGGGTTTATGTGGACAAAAGGAGGGTTGTGCCATCAGGTCTGCAAGATGCACACACAGAACTTTGAACCCTGAGTTTTGAAAAGGTGTATAGTCTGGTGTGGCTGGATTGAGAGCCTGGGTGTGTTAAGGAGGCTTCTGGAGGAACTGGATCTGTGAGTGGAGTCTGCGGTACAACTTGCAATCTCTGTTCCATGGTAGCCAATACCTCTAAAATATTGAGTGGGCAGCTCCATCCAGCCTGATTGACTAAGGAAATATGGCTTATGGGTCCATGATGCTAATGTGACCATCCATCCATCCTATCCATTTCCCCTGTTCCCAAAAAGTGCAAGAGAGGGAGAGAACTGACAACACCAGAAGTGGCTGAGAATAAGTTTGGATGAGCAACAGAAAAGTGGAGATATTGCATTGAAGGCCTGAGAGTGCTGTGGTGGAGTTGATGGTAGAAGATTAAGAACTTAGAGTATTGTGATGAAGGAAGAATAGAGTAAAAGGTTCACGGAAGATGTGGGGAGATATAGACCTATTATCGTTCTGTATTGAAAAGGACATGACAAATTCTTCGGAAACCAGGCTTCAGCCACTATGTGCTTTGCATTAGTTACTTTCTTGCTTTACAGACCTTTCAGCTTCCCTGTTTAGGCATATGATGTCTTAATAAAATGAATGCCTATCATCATGTGAGTATACAAAGTGGCTAGGACTTTAGTCCTTGTCAGTGGTATCTTCTGATCATGCTTTATTCATTTAATTGCTGGATGAGTAAATTTCTTGCCACCAATGAGTTAAATACACCAGTGTATCTTTCTTCATGGCATCAGGAAAGCGATGGATAAAAGAAATACTCTCAAGGCCAAACATTTGCAATTTGTATTTGTTCATGCAAGAGTATCTTTTTAAGACTATCTGAAAGATTTGCCAGTAATGTACTATTGAGATAAAAAGCATAAATGAAGAAGATTGTTAATAATGTAACTTTACCTGCCATGTACAGATGTTTAAGTTACATTAAGATGGAGTATGAATAATTTAGATATAAATCATGTTGCTTGATCCCAGAACTCCGAGCTCAACACAGATAGCAGCACAGCTTGTGTTGCGTTTAGCCTTGACTTAGCCCATTTCTGACGTAAAATTTACTTCTGTTTTTGCATCCTTAATAAAAGTGGATTATAAATGTTACTTCATTTAATTTATTAGTTAAATTAGGAAGTGTTTCTGAGATCTTTCTTACCTTAGAGTGCCTCTTGAAGCAAAATTAAAGCAAAATTGTGTTCCAAGAAGGATAAATAAAAACAATCTTCTTAAATACTGATAGGCAGACTACATATATTACCCTCCCAAAATTGATTCTTGGGAGGCAGAATGCTTTGGTAACCAAGAAGTAAGGATGTGGGCTCCAGCTACACTGCTACCATGACCTAGCTCTGCGAATAGAGGGAAGGTGATGGCACCCTGTCTCTGCTTCTATTTCCCCAGAAAAGGGAGAGCATAATGATGCTTAACTACCTTTCAAACTGTAGATGAAATGTGCTGTAAAAATGTTTATTATTATTAAAAAGAAAGTCATGGTTTTAAAGGGAGGTCTTCTTTCCTAAACTGAAGTATTACTAGTCAAAGAGAGTAATGTGATTTTTATCTTTCTCTATGATTTCTTGGAGGGTGACTATGGGCATATTACTTTATTAGGAAGTTTTTTAAGAAATAAGACAAGTTTGATATAATTTATTTAATAAGGCAAAACATTCCTAATATTCAGTTAAAGAACCTGTAGATTCCAGTTTATAAAAACTGGTTATGAGGAAAATACATCCCAAGATACTTTAAAACCTACTTTTGCCATGAAAAATTAATTCAACAACACTTCTCAGGTATTGTGTGATAATTAGATAAGTGGACATGGAGAGAGGAAATGTTTCTATTTATGTTACAAGATGAATTTGTTTATAAACAAATAAATATATGTGTGTATAAATGCATGTCTTTATGTGTGTATGTTGCAATTTGCAACATAAACAAAGCTGATCCTTTTCTGCCACAAGGTGAGCATTTTGGGGCTCTTAGACTCAATCATTCATATGAGATGTAGAACCTTTGTAAAGATAGCTTCACTGACTGTGAGATTTGAGCAATGGCATGGTTACAAAATGCTTCAAGCTGAGGTGTCTTTAGGGATAAAACCGAAATGATAAACACATGCTTACCATTTTAAAAAATGTTTACTACTCTTAGGAATATGCTAATATTCCTGCTTCATGCAAACATTGTGTAACTAGTGAATCTCAACTCTACATTCATTGTTGTGATGGTATGTCAAGTACTCGTTGTCATCTTATCCCCTCTTAGATCCAAGAAATACTATGCAAAACACAGGAGTGTCAGTACAGCATGGTAAGACAGAAGAAAATTACTCATGTGGTTCATTAAGTGTAGAATAATGAATTAAATTTTTTTTAATGTCATAGAGGAGATTGGGGAAAGAGAGCAATACTAGTCTCTTACATTCAATTAATTATTGACATATTAATGTCTATGCTAAGTGAAAAGAGTACTGCTTGTAATAACTCTGTAGATCAGATGTATCTTAGCTAGAGAAGTCAAAGGTGAAGAGATAACCTTATTTGAGTAAGAAATAAAAATTCTCAGGGACTTCCCTGAAGTCCAATAATTCACTTTAAATAGGAATAACAGTATACCAATTTCATATTAGAAAATAATCGAAGTTCTTATATGTTAGGTTAACACATAAGATAGTAAAAAAAGTAATTTAAGAGATGTATCCAAGTCATACTTCACATTTTCTCACCAAATTTATTTTTATATCTTCTATAAGTCTATACCTTAATCTGAGGCTAATTAATGTCTTTAATATCTTTCACTCTCACTGTGAAAAAATCTTCTACAATAACAGTTGCAAACTGTGTTCCTACTACTGCCTTTAAACATTTTCCTTAGAAAAAAAATAACTAAAAGATTAGATAATTCTCTTGGGGGAGAGAGGGAATGTAATACATATTTAAATGCAACCTCTTCTTACTGGCATTGCTCTGTGTGTGGTTTTGGTCCAGAATAAAATATTGGCATTCTGGTACCAAAGTGATATTTATATGCAAGATTTTATTTCAGAGTTTCAAATCAATAGCAGAATGTCACCATTTTTTAAACTATGCTTTATTACATTACTATATAACTATATCTACTATATTATATGCAGCCCTGAGAAGAAAGACTTGGGGGTGTTGGCTGATGAAAAGCTCAACATGAGCCAGCAATGTGCCAGTGCAGCCCAGAAATCCAACTATATCCTGGGCTGCATCAAAAGAAGCATGGCCAGCAGGTTGAGGGAGGTGATTCTGCCCCTCTAGTCCACTCTTGTCAGACTCCACCTGGAGTACTGTGTCTAGTTCTGGAGGCTCCAGCGCAAGAACATGGACAGGGACCTGTTGAAGAGGGTCCATAGGATGGCTACAAGGATGATAAGAGGGCTAGAACACCTCTCCTTTGAAAACACACTGAGAGAATAGGGCTTGTTCAGCCTGGAGAAGAGAAGGCTTAGGGGAGACCTTATTGTGGCCTTCCAGTATTTGAAGGGGGCCTACAAAAAGGCTGGGGAAGGAATTTTTACAAAGGCCTGTAGTGACAGGACAAGGGGTAAGGGGTTCAAACTGGAAGAGAGTAGATTTAGATTGGAAATTAGAAGGAAATTCTTGACTCTGAGGGTGGTGAGACACTGGAACAGGTTGCACAGGGGGGTTGTGGATACTCTGTCCCTGGAGGTGTTCAAGGTCAGGTTGGATGAGGCCTTGAGCAACCTAGTCTAGTGGGACGTCTCCCTGCCATGACAGGGGTGTTGGAACTAGATGATCTTTGAGGTCCCTTCCAACCCAAAACATTCTATGATTCTATAATATGTAACTTTTATTTTGTATGCAGACGTGTCCATGTGTGTACACACACTCTCTCCCTCTCCCACACAACAGATACAACAGATACATAAGTATACATATCCACATAATTATAAAATTGAATTAGGAGCTGGACTGGAGCTTTAACTTGTAATACTAATGCTGCAATATTTTGACCAAGTGTTTTTGAAATTTGTGATTTTGATATGAAACAGAAGTTTTTTGTTAGTAGTTTTAACAGGAAAAAAAAGGATACTATTACTGTGTCTGCCATATAGTACTCTGGTCTGAGCAAGTTGTTAGATATTATAAGCACCTGACTAAATACTCAGTGAAGTTGACGCTACCTCCTTAAAATCTGAATATATCCAGGCAATATGCCTAGAACATTTGCCTTGGCTCCATCCCAGTTGTTGTCATATGCTATAGCTAACTTCTTGATGTTAATTTTTGCCTTTGGAGGTCAGTAATATGGGGAAATTAGCCAAATGCTCTTCAGACCGCTACTCTTCTTGGGTTTGACTTCCTGCTGCGGAGAGAAAAAAAAGAAATTACCAACCACCAACACCTGTCATACATGGTAATAAAATAAATAATTACTTGTAAAATATTTCCATAACATTATTTCATTCATCTCTGTTATCAGAGCACCGAAATGCTTAACATTTTTGACCTAATTCTTAGTCACCTTATTTATTCACACTGGAATAAATAACTAAATTAGAAATATTAAGGTGGATAATACTGTATTGATAGGATGGAGCTCAATCATCAATTATAGTAGTGGCATTAAAAAAAAAAAATTAGGTTGCTGTTTTTTTTTCTTTTTCTGAGGAGCAAATAGGCTTTGTGACTAGCTTGGTCTTCCACTGGTATAAGAAAGCAAATTAAGGTGTACATTCTAGGTAGTGCTGACTTTTACTTTTGGATCTCTAAACCTATGTTACATGGAGAGGTGACACATAACTTGCACACATAATTCATAATCCTTTAATTCTCAGATATTTTTATCATCCTAGGAAATTGAATGTTAGATCAATTTCTAGTCTATACTTGCTCAAATATTGTTTCATTGACCTTTCTTCCACACATTGCTTATCTGAAGATTATGCTGAATGTATATTCTTGACAAGAAGTAGCAACAGATACACTTATAATGGCCAGATATGCCAGATACCTTGTCATTTTCCACATAAAATGCAAAAAGCAACAAGCATTGAGGCAGAACTACTCTTTTGTCTACAGTGTGATATTTCAAGGTCAGAAAAAGTCATGTTAATGGGGCAATTTAGCATGTACCAAATAGTGCTTTGCCATTGCATGTGTTATATTTCTTCTACTATCTGGATTTCTGTGTGCTGTATTTTCAATCCCACCTTTCCGTGAATAGTAATGTTCAGGTTTTTACAATGAAGTAAGATGATTGTATAACTGCTGTTTTCACTTCAATGCTACCAATCATGCAAAGTATAAAGTTATACTTCTCAGGTTCTTTTGTTGGTTGTTTTTTTTTTTTTCTTTTTCTTTTT
>VZZY01010564.1:161891-204643 GCA_013400335.1 Eurystomus gularis
TTTCTTTTTTTTTTTTTTTTGGTTACATTTGAAACAGAATATATCAAGGCAACTTTTCAAACACTGAAAAATAAGTATGTGTTCACAATATTTGCAGATGTACAAATTTTGTGAGGCAGTTTCACAGCACTTAATAGCAAAAATGTTGCTGATTCAAACACAGAGAACTGAACTTTGCAACTCTTATATAAGACTTTTATTTAAACTTGTAGGCTTTCTGTTGAGAGAATTGAGTGATATTTGGCCATAGAGCTGAGCTGAAGGATGGCACCCTTTGGGAGTTCATTACCTGCCAAGATAACTAATTGCAGATGTGGTCTAAGTCCTATGCACAAATACTTACAGGTAAGAACTCCTTATTCTTTAGGACATATTTCCAAAATCTGATAACCCTGTTTGTAATTAGTTAACTTGCTAATGGCAAACAGGACATGTTCTGCAAAGGTGCATCCCTTCTTCCTGCTTAAAGCACTGCTGTTACTCTCTCAGTGAATAAGAAAGACTAAAAAATTCAGCATTGACAGTGACAGTGTCATTATGCCATTTTTTGCCCAGTAACTCATAGGTTAGATTATTTGCCCAAGTCTAACAGCCTACCCCCAAAACTCAGAGAATCACAGAATCACAGAGTGGTTCAGGTTGGAAGGGACTTCTGAAGGTCATCTAGTGCAACCTTCCTGCTCAAATAGGTCCACCTACAGCCCTATGGATGTCAAGATTACTATCTGCATATCAGCCACTCCTCCCAGCTTGGTGTTGTCTGTAAATTTGCTGAGGGTTTACTCTGCTCCTTCATATTAAATAGGAGTGGACCCAATATTGGTTCCTAGGGTATACCACTAATGACTGGTCTCCAGCTAGACTTTGCACTGTCAGTCAACACCCTCTGGGCCCAGCCATTCAGCCATTTTCAGTCCACCTCACTGTCTGCTCATGCAGCATGTACATCAATAGCTTCTCAATGAGGATCTTCTGGGAGACAGTGTCAAAGGCCTTACTGAAGTCCAGATTGGCAATACTCACTGCTCTCCCTTGATCTACCAGGCCAGTCATTTCATCTTAGAAGTTTATCAAGTTGGTCAAGTATGATTTTTCCTTAGTGAAGCCATGCTGACTACTCCTGATGATTTTCCTGTCGTTGATGTGCTTGGAAATAGTTTCCCATAATTATGGCCTAGGAAGTCCCAGAACTATGGCCTAATAACAAAACCTACTATATCCAAAGCAAAAATAGGCTTCATTCTGCCTCTTGAAACAAAATTCTGAGTAGTCAGAGTGAAAAAATCACAGGCCTAGAAAGAAATAAAAGAGAGCATATTTCCCTTTGAGTGACTTACAAATTCTTTAGAGGTGGAGCAGAACTGGGATTCTGTTCCCTCTGTCTGGAATTGGGTTTAATTTTTTTATAGTCTACTGTAAAAATCACATCTTTTCCAGGAGGCCGAGCACTGGTAAATTAAGATGTTAAGTGTGCTGAATTACTCCATGGAGACAATTAGCTCTGGATATCGATCATAAGGGAGCATTTGGGATGCTCATTTCTTGAGCAGGTTTCATTGAGTTAAATGGAATGACTCTGGGTTCTGGAATTTTGTTTGCAACATTGACACCTTAGTAATTTGCTTCTGATGTGAGAGCTTTCCCTATTTTGAGCAGATATTTACTAACAGTATCTATAATGTGCTTTAAGTGTGTCTCATCAATTATTTACAAATTTACCTGTGTTGGTTTTTGTTTAGTTTTAGGAACCAGGCTTGCTCCCACCGACTTGAGAAAGCATGGAGACAAGCCTCCAGTCCCTGGCACTGCTGATTTGTGTCTGGGTAACATCAAAAGAAAAGTGTGGTGTACTTTTCACAGCAGATGTGTGAGACAGGCAGAGGACAATGTGCTCTTGCAGGCCTAGATGCATTGTGGATTCTGAGACTTTAACTGACTGTAGACTACTCTCATGTGCTGTGCCAACTAATCCTTGCTTCTTCTTAGTGACTTCTGCTATCTTTTACTCTGCATTTAGTAGATCTCAGCTCAGAACAACACTGTCTTTTACATTCATCTGTAGAGCACCTAACAGTTCCTAGAGGTTCTTCTAGTCAACTTGAGGATACACACACTTGTTCTTCCTTTAGCCAATACGTTGTGAGTAGTTTATAATGTTTGGACATTTTTATTCTCTGACATAGTTCGCATTTTTATACCTGTTGATCAATCTGTCACATTCCAGAGTAATACTGAGGCTATCTACTTAAAGAAACATTTGGTTCAAAATTTGAATAGCAAAAGTAAAATATAGAATAAAATAAAATTAAATCAAATAAGTAAACTTATTGTAAAACAGGCAGAGTAAGAGATGCTCTTCTAAACATCCAAAAACTCCTGGCTTTAGATGTTGGCCAACATTTCAAGGGACTTCTGTCCATGAAAAGCCTCTGTATTTTATAAGTTATAATTGTCAGCTTTGGTAAAGCTGCAGAGATTTCTAAGGCATGAATTAAGTAGGAATGGAATTAGGAAAGTATGTGCAAGCATGACAAGAAAAGCACTAGGAAGGTTGAACGAATGGCATGTGTTGACATTGAGGGATCCTGACCTCAGGGTACTACTCCATTCCCAGCAGTCAGATTGAGGAAAGCTGTGCTTATGTTGAGTTTGCACAACCTACACTCTGATAAAACCCCAGTGCAGATGTCTTGCCAGCAGGACTCCCTGCACTCTCATGCCAGGAGGATGGTGACAAGGTTGCAGCATGCCCCATTTACTGTTTCTTTTTCCATCTAGACTAACATGAAAATTAACTATGGGCTAATACCTCAAACATATGTTCTAAACAAGGGAAGGCAGATAATGTGCCACAACATCATCTAAGATTTATGGACTAAGCCCCATCACAGCCAACAACTCCTAAAGGAAATGAAAGATCTGTCCAAACTCTAGTTCCTCATTACCAATCAAGAACAGCCCCAGAAATGTCTGGACAGCCATCGTCCCCCATTCTCAGTGGGCAAACCACCTGGGAATACATGCATGGTGCTTGTGAGTAGAGTGGACATAAGCGTGTGAGTGAATAAAGCCTACAAGCAAATGAGGGATTGCATAAAATCAGTTTACTTAAAAATTTTGGAAGTTAAAAGTATTTTGCTTTTCCTATGTAGTGGGCTCAGAAAAATTGCAGTTAAGCAGTATGGGCATGGATGGAAATCATGCATTCATAGGCAGAATTCTGCTTAACTTTGAATTTGTGTGTGCTCCACGTGGATCAAATGAATTTAGCAGGTGTTTGGTTGGGATACATCTATGTGCACATAGTGCTTATTGAAAATACGAATTGTTTTCCTCAAAAATTTGACTGTTTACATCAAACAGTATTTATGATATTTTTACAGATTTGATTAACCAGTATGTATCAAAAGCAGTGCTTTCTTTCTATGCAAAGAATTGGGGTATCCCTTTCCATTCTTTGAGTACTGAACTCCTCACAGAGTAAGTTAGCAATTCTCCAGAACCAGAGCAGTTGTTTCCTTTGGGTTGTTTGAAATATATACTGTTGGCTGATATCAAAGTTCTCCTCTCAATACATCAAGTTTCACAGGAGAAATAGCCTCTCTGAACATTGTCTTTGAATGAGCCAAAGGAAAGGTTTGTAATTTATACATCCTGAAGGAATACTTGGGGAGTTGTTACTTAAAACCAAAAGTTCGGTTCTAGGTTTTTAATATTTCCCTAAAAATATATGCTATTCATGTAAATAATAATAGTTTAAAATAGGGTGTGCTGTTTTTTAAAATTTATTTAGCTGGGGAAAACCAAAGCTGGGGCACAATAGGAAGATTAAGAGCAATAAGCATTGATGAAGTAGGTGTGTGCAATAAATACAAGGGAGCTTTCTTTAGCTGAGAAAGGTATTTTAACACACCCTTCAAGGCAGGACTTGAAATGCTACAAATATTAGGTTTGTGGATATCCACTGAATTCAGCCAGCTCTTTCAAAGTAGCCTTGCCTAACCCACTGGTTTTCATACCTTGCTTTGCTGAGTCCCCCCATGTTGCTGCATTTGAGCTGAAGCCTTGTAAACATCATACTGTGTCCATAAAGCAGCTGGTCCATGAAAGATCTTGTCTAGACATTACTTGCTAGATTCTGCTTCATTTTAATCATGTGCTGACTAGCCTTCACAGATTTAACACTGAAATATCTGCATAGAAATTTGTCTACTAAACCAGGGGTTGAATGGAGCTTAGAAAATAAGATTTTTTTAATCATAAAAAGTTAAACTGTGTCTTTGGCTTCTTTCCCAGCCTTGCTGCTTAATATGGCATGGAATTTTTATAGCCTGAATTAAAAGTAATCACTGGAATCCCGGAAGTCATATGGTTTCAAGACATGTCTTGCAAATTAAAGTCTAATTAATTATGTTATTAAACAATTGTTATTGTCTAGTGACTAGCAAATGTATGTTTTGAAAACCAAAAGATAATGTGCTGCAAAATGAGCTTAAATTCCATTAATTGAAAACTGAATTTTAAGCTAGTTACTGTGAATAGTACTCCAAAACTGGAATTATAAGCCAGCAAGCTTGCTGGCTCGGAATGGCTGCATAAAACCAGCATTTGGACAAAACGTTTCCTCAGAACTACTTTTGTTTTAACATAAGAATTTCAAATAAATATAAATAAGCTATAAATACTGAAGGCCACTTGTTAAGGGGTGATGGAAAAAGTTACAGCAAGAAGCAATTTACAGTCCCTGCCTGCTGGTTTAGTATTTATTTTGTATACACATGCATGCACATGTGCATACTGCAGGAAACCTTTGCCAATACTAGATGTTTCTCAGTGTCCATCCTTCAGTCCATCCTGACCACAGTGAAGAAACCCCCATGAGGGTTTACATAAACCTGTGTCTCTTTTATCAGGCAGGAGTTTGCATGACTAACTTCCTCCAAATGATAAAAGAATTCCTAAGCCTATGGTTTGTGAACCTGAACCTTCATTTCAAAGGACTCTGACATGCACAGAATCATAGAATAGGTTGGAAGGGACCTTTAAAGGTCACCTAGTCTAACCCCCTGCAATGATCAGGGACATCTTCAATTAGATCAGGCTGTGCAGAGACCAGTTCAACCTGGCCTCAAATGTTTCCAATGATGAGGTACCTACCACCTCTCTGGGCAGCACACAGACCAAGGTAGCATAGTATATTATGACAAAACACTTTTGTGCAAAAATGTTACACTTAAAATATCCTGACTCAGGCTTACAGGTCTGAAGAAACTGTTGAAAGACAGATCATCTACATGACAATTTAATATTACACTTTTTTTTAATAAGATTTTGTCTGACCTTCTGTGTGACTTTCTTCCTCTGCCCAGCTGTCTGGACAGTTAATATATCCCTGTGATAACTGGCTAAGAAAGACATATTAACTCCTTCCAATGCTGCCTTCAGAAATTCCATCTTTTATATTTTTCCTTATTATTAATTAGAGTGGTTGGTAAAAAAGCCGGGATTGTAGCTTAAGTTCTGGTTGGAAATTCCCTTCCTTCACCTCCAGGTATTACTAAGAAGTTTTTAAATGTTTACTTTGGATAGTGAGAATGAGGGTGGAGGAGCTCTGGCATGGCACGGCATGGAAATCAAGCAGTCTGGTAGGCAGAGTCCTCTTTTGGACTCTTACCAAATGGGAGGAAATGAGGAAGGAGAAGAGTCTTTAAGAACACAAGTGCTATACAAAGGTTGTGGTACCCTACAGAAAAGAGAGATGCTTTCTATAGAAAGGCATATTTACCTATGGATGAGGTGCTCTTTGTTGATCTTTTCTTAAGTTTCTCTTATATATATAGACTTCTGTGGTTTGCAGAATTCCCTCTGAAACTGGGCAGAACTGCCTGATTGCTGGTTCTAAACTTTGCAGTAAAAACACTGTCCTTGAATACTTAACAATATACTACAATTTCTGCTGAGTGATATTTAAGCTTAAAAAGGAGAAAGATCAAAAATATCACTGCCTGGATTGAAGGTCTCTTAGTGCCACCGGTGATGCTATGTCGTCAGGAAGAAACATGTCAGTCTATGAGCCAATGCCCTAACTTCTTGCATATCAACTGGAAGTGCAAAAGTTTAGTGCAGTGGGACATAGAAGTAGGGTTTTTGTAGATGTGGCCATCATGTGGGACAGCTTTCTTAGCTTCAGAGGAAATATGACCACCATGAGTTTCCACAACACTTGTCAAGTCACACTCTTCCACGTTTTTGTACAAATGTTTATATATAAATATATATAAAGAGACATGTATTCTTTAGGCCAGAACTTGTTCCTTGAATGCAGAGTTGCAATCTGCTCAGCAAGTGGGGTGCTGAATGGATGATGAAGATGTCTCACTGCTGCCCGTCATCTATAGGAGTCTGTCCTAGAATCACTCCCTTCTTTTAACTCAATAGGTGACTGATCACTTGGGATGAGGAATTAAAAGTATCCCAAACTGTTTGTTAGCAAGATGTCTTATCCAGGTGGAACATGGCGTCTAGATAAATTGATTAAAATAGTGAAATGTATGTTCCTTCACAGCCCCTGTCCAGAGCCCCAGTATATTCAGATTAGTTCCATGCATGGACCAAGAGACACAACTTGCCAGTTACAGCTGCTGCCTTTCTTTCTGTCAGCCAGAGGTTTGTCTTAAGGGGTTAAACTCCCTTCCCACATTCTCCAAACCAGCATATTAAAGAACTTCACTGATATAGCTGGGTATTAGGCCAGTAACTTCTTCATGGGGAATAATCTGATTGCTGTGTTGAGTCATTTACTGGGAGGCTCCACAGAGAGGTCACTGTGCAGCTGCTTCTCTAGCAGCATTCTATGATTTCTTCCTTTGCCTCTGGGCAAGATAATATCTTGCAGGCAGAAGATATTTCATTCTTCACATCAAGATTATATGCACATACATATGTATAAATATGCTACCCTCAGTGCCTAACCCATCTGTACAGGTGTCATCACATGAGCTACTGGTGTTTTTTCTGCATATATCTTTACTTATTTACAGTCTGATTAAAGCATTAAACTCCAATTTGACTTCTAATTAGCAAAGCAGCAGTTACTCATTATTGCTTTGCTACGGCCTGCTACCTGCTTAGTTCTAAGACAGCAAAGCTGTTGTGGACCTACTGATTTGCCAAGATATTTCAGCTCTTCTTTAAGCAGCCTGCTCAAACGTATCCCATCTTTGCTGATCTTCAGTTTACAAGCAACATTGACAGTGGGCAAATTATAATGGGAAGGCTTGATAGAAATCAGAAGGAGACAACATGCAGTTCCCAGAGGCATTTATAAAGTTTGATCTGGCATGATTTGTGTTGAGTGCTCATTGTATTAAGTCTGTCTCATTTGGTTTTAGGTCATCTACTGAAACTATCCCTCACGTATGAAATTTACTTCTGTCACAGACTGTACTTTTCTTCCACATTTTAAATGTTACCCATTTATTGTCTCTTTTTCATTGTCTGATGCACTTAGATATTTTCTTTTCAATTTATTTTTTCCTTCCTGAAGATGTTTATTTGAAGAGCAGGACATTAGCAATAATGGAATAACTGGCTGATTGACTAATATCTCGACATTGACTCATGCAGGGGCTAAATAAAATCAAAGATTGCAAAAGAAATTGTGAATATATAGCAAGAGTTTATTTGACAGGAAAAAGACCACATCCATTTGAAGCTCTGCCATGTGGGATGTCTGCAGGCTTTCAAATGACTTTTGCAATTTCTTATCTTTATAAATTACTTGAATGGACTATAAACAAGTCAGGTAGGCTAGCAATGCAATAATGAGAAGAGGAATGACTGCAGATCAAGTGGCAAGAAAGATTCAGTATCAGCTTTGTAATGTGGCTGATGCCTAGGAAATATAAATTATTCTTGATAAACATTCAGCTTTATTCAAAAGAAAAAAAAGTAACAAGAACAAAAAAAAAAAAGTCACAATAAAACTAACTAAGGAAATAAGACTTTCAAAAGAGGATCCAGAGAATGGAGTAGTGATTTTCTTGTAAGTAGTACCTCAGTTATCTGGAAAGATAATTCACTGATATGGCCATATACTGTATCTTCCATTGTATTAAGCATCATGCATTCAGGTCAGTCCTATTTCACTTAAAATACACATCTAGGCTTTTTTCCCCCAAAGCTACATATTTTAACACAATGTGTCTGACAATTAAAATAATGCAAACATGCGTATACACCTGTGCTGTTTCAAAGCCAGTGCCTCTTTCATCATTCAGCAGCACCATTTCCCAGAATTCCTGCCAGTAAAACTGATGCTGCCATATCAACTTTTGCAACTATTCCAGACATACAGAAATGAATTCCTTGTAACTCCACCTGGAAAAAAACAGGGAAGCTCAATCAAACACTGGTGGAAATTTACCCTAGTTGGTCAAATATCCGATACTTATAACCTGAACTATATCTACATAGTATGTTTTTCCAGTTAAGTGTTTTAAAGTGCAACCTTTCCTGCAGGGTTTTCATATAGAATAGAAAAAAAAAAAGAAAAAAGAAAAAACTACTCTGATATGTAAAAGGGGACAAGAGCACAAAAGTATGCAGTATTTTTTAAAAAATTGCCTGGAGTTAGTTCTGTTAGTTTGTCAATAGCAGAACTCCTTCTAGCATCTAAAGGACCAGGATGTTGTTCCTGGACTCTGTCCCTAGTGTAAGGAAATAGCAGAAGTATAAGTGACAAATAAACAAATATATTCTCATGCTAAAAATAGCTTAACAGTCTACTAAGAGAAAACAATGCTTACGTCAATGAAACAAACTCACAGAAATTTCTCCTTCATTGGCATATCATATTTCACAAGTTCAGGCATGAGAACCAGTTTAGAGATGTTCTTCTTTGCTTTCTCTTATTCCTAATATTTTACAGGAAAAATAATCCAGTAATATCTGAAGGATTTATGAAAAGCAGATGTTTCATTGTGATGCTGATGGAATTAATAAAACATTTTTTCTATTAGGTAGATGATGTTAAACATCTGGTAGGAGAGTTACTGAACATGAGTACTCATGAAAACTGGAGAAGGCTGGGAGGGATGTAAACAGTTTTCCAACAATTAAGAGTAGCCTTTTAAGAAGACTGGATAAATCTCTTCATATGGAAGAAATATAAGAGATTGGGATCATAAACTGAAACAGGAGTCATTTTGACCTGCATAATGGGATGGAGGTGAAATCACCATAATGACAGTCAGGGATAGGGAGAGGCTGTGCAGTCTCTGCCTGGAGATTTTCAAGACCCAGCTGGAAAAGCACTGAGCAACCTAGTCTGGGTTCAGATGTGACTCTGAGCAGGAGGTTGCACTAGAGACCTCCTGAGGTGGTGTGAATTTCAGAAGGTAGACAGTTTGGGTTTTGCAAAGAAAACAAGAAATATTGGAAGATACCAGAAATTCAAGATAATCTATGAGTCTGAACGACAAGGAGATTTAAAGAACATAATAAATATTTTCTTACCCTCTCAGTACTCAGAAGCTTCAGGTAACACTGGAATCATCTAAATTCTGTTGCAATGCACTCAGCAGCTTGAATTTATTCCTGAGTCTATGCTAGATCTCACCAAAAACTTGATAGTTATGTAGTTTAAATTTGGATTGGACACTTTAAGATGTATGTTTTCATAGCAGGGACTTATCTACCTTGACGACAGTGACAACAATATTTTAAAACTCTCTCAAGCTATATAAAGGACACAATAAGCATGTCCTGGTTTTTCTGGAACAAAATCATATGCCTTCCATGGTCTGCAGGCCATTAGTTTCGAGTCAGCCAGGGCAGCTGACCTAAGTTTGCTCACTTGTGTATGCCATGCTGTAAATATTATCCTCAGTATAAGGGGGAAGTTTGCTAAGGGTGGAGGGTCTCCTACTTGGGCTCTCCTGCTTGGTGTCCTCCTGGTCCTGCTCCTCTTCCTACTCCTGAGGATTGCCTTCCCTTCACAATAAATGTGACCACTGTACATTTGCTGGGCTGAGTATAACTTTGTTTACTTTATACTGACATTGGTATTAACTTTGCTGTTTCATTACATCAATTTTCATTTCAGCCTGTGAGTCTTCTCTCTTCTTTCTGGTCCCCCTTCTTGGCTGAGGATGGGTCATCGAGTTATAGAGCAACTGCTATAGTTTATCCCTGGATACAGACTAAATGTGGACAAAGGGTTAGTTTATCCAATGAGAAATGTGTCTTGGTAGGAAGGGAGCATTATCCTCAGTAGAAGGAGGTGAAACTAAGCTTTTGAAGTAAATCTTGAACAGAGATCATGATCAAGAGTGACTTGGCATCAGAATTTTCATTTTATGCCCATTGGAAAGAAGTTAAATATTCTTTTTTTTTTTTTTTCCCTATAAAACATTATTCAGTCAGATAGCTTTCTCAAATCCCTAGTCGCTGTGCTCCCTGGAGACAGATTCCAGGGTGTTCTGCAGTAAAGCACACAGAGCCAAGGTCTAATTCTAGATAAAACCTTATTCTGAACCTCCAACCTTTGTGGTCCAATATGGCTTTAAAATTTTATCAGGAAAATTTTAAGTAAAATATTTTTTTTACTTTTCTCTAAAAAGAATCAAAATCCCCATACTATAGAGGAGAGGAAACTAAAATATTTCAGTTTTCTTTTCAGGACAAATTTAAAAATTTAATTGGAATTTCCAGTCAAGGAGGATTTCCTGTTTCCAGCCAGTTCCTAGCAGGAGCTGGTTATTAGTTTCCATTAGGCATGTGTGCCTTCACATCTTCAGAAGGACTTTTTCTTCTGATGCATCCAGCTGTCAGAAAAGTTGTCATTTAGCCCTGGACCATGATACATTTTGTTCCACTGTGATAATAACCTTTGATTTTGTGACCTTTAAAGAGTTTTGCTACCATTTTGATAAATAATTATCATATTTATTGTGTTTCTATCCAACTTCTATGGAATTCTCTGTGTTTTTTCATGCAAACCAAAATATGATATTTTGACTATTGTCCTGGTTTGAGTTAGAACAGAACAAATTCTTTTCAGTGATTTTACTTTTCAGCTAAGTCCCTTCTAACTAACTTCATTTTCTGAAGTTAATGGCATATTTTTTGTGGACAATGTCTGCTTCTAGCAGTGATAACACTTGATGTTTAGAGTTATTACCAAGGGGTGGTTTGAAGAAACACTCTTGCTTATACCTGCTCCTGTGCAGACCAAGGTCTTGTGTACCACATTGAGGTACCATAAAACAAGATGTCATACCTGTGCGGATGAATGGGCTGGACAGATGACCCTAAACTGACCAACAAGGTGTTCCATCCCATATACATCATATTCAGTATAAAACTCAGGGTCAAGCTCTCTTCTTCAATGACCAGCATCCGAGAAGAACTCTCTCTGTTCTCTCTTGAACTTCCTGAATCCAGTTCCAGAATCCAGCTCCTGAATCTGGCTCCTGTCTGCTACTGAGTCCAGCCTGGGACTTCTCCAGTGCCTACCCACAGCATTAGTGGTGACAGTGATGTAATTGCCATCAGAATGCTTGGGTTGAATATGGGTTTTGTATATATTTGTGTCAATTTTATCTTATTGTTATTATTAATTAAATTGTTATTGTTATTATTAATTAAAGCTATTTTCTTTCCCAATCCATTTGTCTCTCTTCTTTATTCCCTTTCTCTTCCACTTTGGGAAGGGAGAGGGGTTAATAGAGAGCATCCATCATTTGACTAGTGTACAGCCCAGCCCTAACTCTTGACAAATATAAAGTTCAGCTTTTACCACTTAGCACAGTTGGAAAAATATATTTGATGTTTGTTTGTATTCTGTGTCCTTTGTACTTTGACTCTGTGCTCTTCATAAAATTAGATCCTACCAGTTAAAGAATTACTGGTGCGTTTTGTTTTTTTTTTCTCTGTCACTTATCTCCAATTTACTGAAAAAATGAAGTCATAGTCTTGGATTGTGTCATTTGGATGCATCACAGCAAGTGAAAAAGGTACATAAATTTCTACAGGATAAGTGCTCAGACATTGATTTCATTCTCCTTGTTAAGTGCTTTGATGATTAACAATAGGATTCTCCATCTGCTGAAATTTGTGTTGGCTCAGGCTCTAATTTAAAATCTATCCATTATTTTTAAGGATACATTTGGATGCATATCCAAAGGACATTATTTTAGTAGCATAGAAACCATACAATTAATTTGAAGCTAATTCACTAAATGAAAAATATTAATAAATAAACACAAATTGTAAAATAACACAATTCTATTTTTCATTCCAGTTTCAATTCAGGCAAATATTTTTTCATTTTCTCATCTCATTACAACTTGATAAAGTTTTGTTTCTTTTTTTGTTTGTTTTATACTTGTTTAAACTAAGGTTTCCCTTTGATAAAAACATATAGGATGAAATATTTTCTCTTTTCACCTTCCCTATCTGTCACTCCCCCCCAGATCCTTATTATCATACTTTTATATCTATTCCTTCATTTTATTGCAACCACTTTTTCCTTCTCCTTACATGAAGCAAATGACATAGCTTTGGAAAAGCCAAACCTTTCTACTATAATGGAAATTAAGTATGGTCTTTTCCTTCTGTTGAACAGTTATTAGTCCATAAAGGACACCAAGGAACTACAGAATTACTTTTGAAGAAAGTGCTTCAGAACACAGGTAAGGGATTATGATTGCCATCCCAAACATTAGAAAATTAAACATGGTATGTAGAAGTCATTATCATGGTAACTTTGCTTGTATATTATGTGGCTTTCTTAAACCTTTGTGTCTTGGGGTTTTTTAGGATGTAAGCTTTTGATTATAGGCATTGTGTTTTTGTCTCTATTTCTGCTGTGTCTGACCCACTGGAGGCAAATCCCAATTTTGGCCTCAGACTTGTATTAAAATAAAAGTGTGCAATAAAACAAATGCTGGGAAGATTAGTGTGCTATTGACTCTCAGTAGGGACTGCTAACACTATTCAGTGGTAGAACTGTTTGAAGGGGTTTTGTGTGATGCATTATTGTGAATTTACCACAAAACTAGTTTTTCAGCCCAGTCTCCCTATAAATACAGGATGTGAGGTGGAGCTGAAAGCTGAATAGATATTTCATAGAAAAGTGCTGGTAGAATGTAGCTAAAGGCACCTATGCTGGAGTGTGAACAGTTTGCCTGTTGGTAAATTTACAAAGGTAAATTTTTACATTTTAGTTTCCTCAACATGAATCCTCTGATGGTTCAGACATTGCAAATCAGAGACTTAATGGAAATATTCACCATCAAAGATATGTTAAGATGAAAAGGAAATGAAAGTATCATACAGATAAAGCAGTACACACTCAGTTTCCAGTATTTCCCTCATTGTGTGTTACCAACTTAACACCAGTGAGAGGAAATACTCTGTCAGAGCAGCCATAAAAGTGACCTGGTTATAATAGGGAAAAATACTGACGAAAGATGTCTGCTAAATACTGACAGAGAAAATCTGTACCAATCTGGAAACTCCTAGCCTGGGAACCTGGCTGGAGAAGCCAAAGCATCCTTGACAAGCACCAGTGGGAGCCTGACTTGGCCTTGATAAGCACAACTGAGAGCCTGAAGCATCCTTGATAAGCACAAAATAAAGAAACTGCTATAACCTACAAATTAACCTCCTAAGAAAGCAGAAGTCAGCAACAGCTGTTTCAGGAACCGATGTCCTATGCCCAGTTATATATCCACATTGAAGATACAAAAGTAACCCACTGTCTTCCCCAAACCAGCTTCTTTCTCCAAGAACTCCCATTGTGTGAACTTATCTACATACTCCTTTGGACCTGCCAGGGATGCCTGGCTGAATCCATACTCTGTGATGCAGATCATGTCTGCAGAGAGATTTTGTCCATCATTGATTGGCCCTGCTCCTGGGAGCAGTTTAATGGACTGTACTGGTAGTACTTTGAATGAAAAGAAAATATAGGCACATATATAAGTAATAAAGCAATTTGTTGCTTAACTAGTGGTAATTCATAATAACTTGTAAATATGTATATATTTTTGTGTGCATATATATGCTTGCTTTACTAATCATAAGTATTTTTTAATAAGTAGTAAGTAATGTTTAGTAAATAAATTCATGGAAACAAAGACCCCACGTGCTTGTGTGTTAAGAATCCTATGAACCCATTATCATGACCAGCTTGTGAGATAGGTAACCCTTGTAGGTTGTGGCTGTGACAGTTACATACTCCCAAACAAATTATCCTGAATGGTTCGATTTTAATATTAAGAAACAGCAAATTAATATTTGTTGTTAGATAATTTGATTATTTGTATTAATTAAATTATTAACATAATCACAGCATCTTGCCCACACACTCCAGGAGGAACGGAATTATCTTTTGCTTTGTTAAAATATCTCAGTTACTCCAAATAAATTTGCTTTGTCCTGATTTTGGATAAAGTTCACACAAAAACGAATGCTCTTTACTTTCAGATAGTGCTACAGAGTGGAATTTAGTTCTCCAGCTATAACTACCAATACTTGAATTTCTCTACTGCTGTCATCTGCATGTGTATGTGAACAGGCAGATATACAATATCTTACTATATTATTATTTTTCTTATCCAAATGTCTGCTAGTCCCTATGAAAGACATTTAGTTTTATGTTTACATTTACCTTAAAAAGTATTCCTGGCTATGTACTTCTTTGATCTTTGTCTACCATAATTATTTTTAAAATTTATTTTATATACTCATAAAGACTCTTAACAAAGATATTAAGAACAGTAGGAACAAAGTATAAGTTGAAAAGTGTGTGTGTGCATATTTGTGTGAAGTCACTAGAAGATATAGCAGAGAAAAGGTTAAAAGAATGGCCCTTATCTGTAATAGGGGATATAATTTCCATTCTGTGAAGTTCACATTTTTTGTTCCAGAGTTTGGAAAAGCTTGAACTTTGATTAGACCAGCACAGATGACTTGTTAGGGGAAGACTCTGCTTTTTAACAATAAGAGGATAGTAGCTGGGTCATTCTCTGGATGTGGTCAAAACTAAACTGTGGAGACCTTTTGCCCTCTTAAAGGACAAAATTTAGGTTGACCTGAAAAAATCTCCTCTGACAATGAAAAAGTGGTAGCAGGAGCTCCAAGTAAAGTCACAACTTGCTTAGTCTGTCTTGAGTAAAAAAAAAGTTTGGTTTTTTTTTCTTCTGAAACCCAGGAATGATGTTCTGACTTCAGGCACTGTTTTAATTAATTAGGAGAAGGCCCTTGAAAGAAAGAGAGATTGGTTCTTATAACTGGAAAAGGCACTTTGAAGAATTACACAGCTTTTGTGTGATCACAGAAACATTCATGTAACAACTGCTGAAATTAAACTAAAATCTTCCATTCCTTTTAGGGTGAATCGGACTAGGACATTAATAGAAGATCCTAATGGTGCAATAAATGAGAATCATAAAATAGATGTAGTCTGTAAAATTCCGTAAACTACATCTCAGAAGTTACCTTTTTTTTCTACACACTGACTCCTAACAGAAACAGTGTTGGATTTTTCTTTGGTTTGTTTCTGCATTTTTTTGGCAGGACAGAAAGTTAAGAGTGCCATATGTTATATTTGTACTGCATTTCTTATGGAGAGTATACATGTGATGACAAAATAAGACTTATTAAATAAAAACAACCTAAACCCCAAAACAATGTTGTGAACTTATTTGTTTATCTGTTTTGGAACACTCTACTTAAATTCATTTTATTGAAACTTTGAAATATCCAGTCCCTAAAACTCTACTTGTTCTGGAAATCTTTAATAACTGAATATATCAGTTATTTTTAATAACTGAAAATATCACTTTAGCCATAACTAATTATTATTAGCCATAGCTAATTATAAGGGCGTTCTGGCAAAAATTAGTCAAAATTATGAAGTATAATATGGTCAAAACAGAATTAAGAAGAATATTTAAATAAAAAAGCATTAAAATAAAATTTCTTTTATACATATCTAATCCCTTCTGACTAGAAACCAAAGACTTTTTGTTGAAAAATCTAATAATCTGAGAGGCCTATGCTTGCTTTCAAAATCTAGCTCACAAAAGAAGGTGTCTAATTTTTTATTATTATTATTCTGTGTTCTTTCCTTTTTTTAAATGAATATATATAGTTTTTCTGTTGTCAGACTCATGTACAACTGCCAGGAGAGCAGCGTTCAGGAGGAATTTTCCACATCACCCTAGTATGCTTCCATCAGGCCTTTAGTTCATCTTGCCCCCATGAGCTTCCTCACTCTCAGTATTACCTGTCCATCCCCAGTATCATTCACTATTCCTACCTCACAGCTATTCCAGTATGTCTCAATTCCAGTTCAGAAATCATTAATACTTTCCAGATAAAACTACTGTGAGTCCTTTGTAGCAGTCTGTTTTGACCTCACTCGTCCTGACCTGAGTTGCTCCAAACTGAGTCTTTAGTTAGGATCCAGAGGAAGGGAGAAATATGGTGGCAATAACAGTGATCTGGAGTGATGGGGACAAGGAAGCAAGGGTTTTACGGAAGACAAGTCTGCATTGGGGCATAAGTTGAAAAATGAAGTCAAAAGATTTCTGGATCAAAAGATTTGGAAAACAAACCTTAAAACTACAGGATCTATAGAATAGAATAGAGCAGAATAGAATAGAATAGAATGTAACTACTTAGACCCTGGGGCTTGCTTTGAGAAATCTACTGGGGGCTGATGGGGTCCGTCAGCCAAAGAAGGGGAAAAGCATCTTTGGTCATCTTGCCAAGCTGGCGAAGAAAGCTGTAAACTAAAGTTGCCAGGAGAGGGGATCCTCACTCCTTCCCACTCCCACCAGTTTGATGCCAGTGCCAGCAATAGAGGCCCAGAGTCTGGAGGAGGATCACAGGTAGGCACAAGAGCATCTGAAGAGCAGCACAAAGGAATTTCAGCCACTCCAGCCAGTAAATCAGCTCCACTGGTGGCCCAACTTAAATGCCGTTATGCAGACTCAAAAACTCAACACGGGATAAATAAGAGGAGACGTGCACATGTGCAGGGCTATGATCTTACTGGTGTCACAGAGATGTGGTGGGATGGTTCCTGTGACTGGAGTGCTCAAATTGACCTGCAAAGATCATCTAGTCCAATTGTCTGACCACTTCAGGGATGGCCAAAAGTATATTATTAGGAGCACTGCCCAAATGCCCCTTGAACACTGACAAGCATTGGACACTTCTCTAGGAAACCTAGAAAATGGAAGTCCATCACTACTAGATTAATTCTACACTGAGTTTGGTGGCTTTTGACGTGCTATGTTGGACTTGCCTTAAGTGTTCTGGAACCCATCTCTTTATGGTCGATCACCTCTGTCATGTAAGAACTGCTGTCACTGAAAGTGCTCAAATGTATAGCCTCATCTCAACAAAAATTAAGGTTGTCAGCAGCATCTCCTAGGAATCCAATCTAATCTACTGCTTCTCACTCAAAACAGACGAAGCTCATGATCTTCACAGCAGTCCACATATGCTGTTTTCAGTTAGCAGACATTGTCATGCCCACTTGCCTTGCTCTGTGGACAAGGCAAAGATCTGAGTTTCCAGTGCTTCCTGTAGCCTTTGGGGGATATTAGAGAAGAAGAAAAATTAGTTATAACTACTCTGTAACAGACATTCATTAACCATATATGCAACTTGCTTTTACTTCAGTGGGAATTCTCCACATGAATTTGGGAGCAAGATTTGGCCTTCAATGTGACTTGTATAAGTTGTACCTCATTAATTCTTGGATGGACAGAGAGTTTAATATGTTTAAAGCACAATAAAATACAAGAGTATTAATAAGTTCTCCTGTTACTACTACAGTCGCAGCTCTTTAGAAGGTGACAATCATATTCCTAACAAAATAATTGAGTTCCTAAATACCACAGATAAGAGTGCAGGAGGCAACTCAGAAGATCTACTTTTGCTATGATTTTATATTTTAGTTGGCTTTAGACTAACCAAGTTCATTTTGACTGAACTAAGTGATACAATTATTGAGTTCAATGAGTGACCTATCAGGCTTTATCACAGGTGAAGTGTTTGTTTCGTACAATGGACTGAAGTTATTTTTAAGGGCAAGACCAGATTGAATTTCCACATGACACTGCTATGAACCTTATATCTGTTCCACTGGACCTTTTTCTGAACTGTGAGTGGGTGGTCAAATCCTCACAGCCTTTATACAAGGTTTTTCTCTGTGAGTGAAGTTACATTCTTTGTTACCATTTTTAAGAGGTCAAATAGAGCGGAAGAGTTTAAAGCACTTCTTTTGCACAGAGCAAAAAAAATCTTACATTCTCTCTTTTTCATGTCATGAAGGGATTCAGAACCTGTCTCTTCATACCCTGGAAGAGACCATATACATAAAGCTGTATGTTCAAGGAAGAGTCCCATGTACAGCTGTGCAGTGTTTAATTCAAGATCCATAGAGACAGGGAAGCAGAACAAAAAGGAGTGACACTGCAGTTTGGTGTTGAGAAGCTTGTCCTGCTCCTGCTTTCAAGACTGTGTCTCTCTTATAGGAAATAGTAATTGTATAATGTGTACAGCCTCTTTCTACATGTGGCTGTGTTAGCAACCATATACAAACCTAGAGGAGATACAGAAAAAAGGAAATCCTGCTAAGGTCCTTTTTTAGATGAAGAACTGTTAGTATAAAAAGCACAGCACAAAATGCCCAGGAGCATCTCAGAATTTTGAGTGCCCGTGGAGTTAGGGTGCAAGAAAAAAAGTAGAAAAGTTACTTTCTTGAATTTCAGTGTTTCTGCTTGATTAGTTCTTTTCTGCTTTCCAGACCAAAGTTGTTTTGTGGATCTTAAATTCATAGTGGAATTTGTCCATGATGTTTGCAGGAAGCCTTGATAGCTTTTTTTTTTATTTTAACCCATGAATGATAATAAGCATCATAAAAATGATTATTTTCTTGTTGAAACAGAAATGATGGTTAAAAATATGATGCTTGATCAGAAAAATAAAAACAATTATTTCATTTTTAGTGAATGTTTATCTTTCCCAATGTTTTGTATTCAGGAAGTATCTGACAATATTTTATTCTGCAATAGCTTAACAGGAGGCAAAAATATTTGAGGTATGGACAGAATGTGACAGGCTATCAAAAGTGAGGTGTCAGCTTATGAAGACAGGTTGTAAAAGAGCTAAATGAAAAATGCTTCACAGAACAGGGAGAAAAATAATGAAGAAACACGATAATGATAGGGGCACTAAAATTTCAAGTTGCAAATGCTGCAGCAGTTAAGCAAGCAGATTTTCAGTATTGTTGAAGACTTTAAGCCACATCAAATGAAGTGTCAGTGGAAAATCTCTCTGTTGTGAACACCAGAAACATTCTTAGGCTGAATATAACACAGAAAATTTTGTACGATATTAATGGCAGTGTTCAGTCTGTAAGGAGGATTCCACATAATTTAATTCAAAAATTTACTAAAATTTTTGTATTTCCTAAATAAATATGCACCTGTGTCATAAGCTTTTCACAGACTGTAATGTTAGATAAAGAAATGTCTTCCTGAAGTGTTTGAATACTGAAAAAAAAAACCAGCAGTGGACCATTTGCATAGCTGTCAATTTTCTCTAAATGTTCATAAACTGCAGTTGCTGGAAGAACATTTGCTGTCAAGTGCCCTGTTACCACTTTGTTTTAATAAAAAAATGTAAATACTATATATTCAGTAAGAATAACATGTAAAAGCTGGTTTTAAGTGTGGGAAGAGTGAGTAGTTTCTGATGACAACTGTCTGCATAGGGTGGCCATGAACTGCTATTTGCATCTGATCTTTAGAGGTCCTTTTGAACCTGTTTCACTCTATGCCTATGGTTTCTCTTCCAGGAGCTAAGAAAGGGAAACCATCTCTCTTCAGTCCTCTCTGGATCTGCTGGAGCTGAAGGGGGTTTGAAAGCTGCTTAACTGCTTTCTCTTACCTCACTTTCCCGTGACTGCTCTCAGGGATGATAAAGCTGAGGACATTGCTGCATGTGGAGGAGATCTGAGCCTTGTGGGAGCTCCTGGTAGCTCAGCTGGCTTGTTAAGTCCCTGAGGGATGTTTGGATGGAAAAGCAAACCGTGTGTTGTGGAGGTGGGGGAAAGAGGGGGACAGATGAGTACAGAAGGGATCTCAACAGGATGAAACTTAGCTACTTGTGTACTAGATATTTTGTGTGTTCTTGATCTTTGAACCTTGTGCTAGCACCAGAAGGAGCAGAGGAACTCTGAGGTATTGACCTTCTGAAAAGCTGTAAATGCTTGCTAACTCCACTCTGTCTTACTGCTCCCAGCCCCTTACTACTGCTCCTTGAAATTCTGTTCATTCCTCACAGCTCCCCAAATCTCCCTGACACCTCTTCCTCTTGAATTGTCTTTTCACTGTCACAAAATTAAAAGCTGACAACATTATTGTTAAAGAAAAATAAGATTAACGTATGTCTCCTACTAGATGATGGAAAAATCAGTTCTGCCTACATAGTTCATGTTGAATGAGCTCTGATATAAAATTGTGAGGAAGTTTGTTCAGTGTCATTCAGGACAATCAAGAATCCTTATCCTTGCTGATAATCCTTTGAGCCATCTGATTCTTCAACAATTTCTTTCTTGATGCAAGGGCTCAAAATAACATTTCTGCATTATACATCACAGTAGTTTGCTTTAAATTGAAATGGAATCTTACAGTCCATTGGTACATTGGTTTGACTGTAAATCATAGTCTGAATTATACTGTTCACATAAATTTTTCAGACCGCAGGACTGAATTCAAATCTCTGAGATGTCTCTTACTGTAGATGATCAGTTGCAGTGCTTCTTAGTGTTGAACTAGTCACCTGTTTGTGGAATTGTGGTACTGCAACTTAATCTTTCAAAACAACACTTACTCCTAATGAAAAAGCTGCGCCTGTTCAGATTTTTGGTACAGCCATTTTTAGAGGATGGCAGAACTGCTGAGGTTGGAGAAACCTCTGGATGTTGCTATTCCAACCCTTTGCTCAGAGGTGGGGCTTCTAAAGCAAGTTGCCCAGGAACGTGTCAAATTTTGTTTTGAGTATCTCCATAGATGGGGACTCCATAGCCTCTCCAAACAAACTGTTCCAATGTTTGACCTACCTCACACTTAAAAAAATGTTTCCTATGTTCAAGTGGAATGTCATTATTTTTAATTTGCACCCATTGTCTCTGGTTCTGTCACAGGAAACCACTGAGAAGAGTTTGACACCACCTCCTTTACTCCACCAGGTATTTATACACATTTATAAGATCCCCTTGTAACCTTCTATTCTTCAGTCCAAACAGTTCCAGCTCTCTCAGGTTTTTTTCATATAATAGATGCTCTAAACCTGTTGTCATCTTTGTGGTCCTTCACCAGAATACAACATATCGTTCCAGTATGTCACTGTCTCTCTTCTACTGGAAGCCCAGAATTGGGCACAGCACTCTAGGTGAGTAGAGGTGAAAGACCTATTTGCCTTGTTTGCTGCAAGGGTGCTATGCTGGCTCATGTACAGCTTGGTTTCTTCCAGCATCACCATGGCTTTTTCTGCCAAGTTGTTTTCAAGCTGGTTGGAGCCAGCCTTTACTGGTAAGTGAGGTTATTCCTCTCCAACTGCAGGACTCATCATTTCCCTTTGTTGGTCTTGGTTTACCCTGCCCATTTCTCCAGCCTGTCAAGGTTGCTCCCAATGGCAGCATGACCCTCTGGTGTATTAGCCCCTTCTCCCAGTGTTGCATCATCTGAAAACTCACTAAGGGGTTTCCTTGGTCCCATCTTCCAGGTTGTTAATGAAGAAGTTAAGCAGTATTGTTCCCGATTCCCCTGTCACTGGTACCCCTGGGACACACCATTAATGTCTGGTCTCCTGCTCAACTTTGTGCCACTGATTATGACCTTCTGGGCCTGCACAGACAGCAGGTTTGATTCCTTTGTTTTCCCTCTTGCTTTCTTACACCAGTGCAACCTCCTTTCTTCCTCTTTCTTCTGCCTTTCTTTCAATTATGGTATAAGATTATGAAATGCCAAAACTGAAAATTTGCTTTATAGATCTTTCCAAAGTTACGAGTTACAATTCTAAATATAAAGAAAAACAAAACCCAAACATTTTGTTTTCAGTTAGAGAATCACAGTGAAAGAATTCTGATAGTTTATTGGTCTTGGTAGCCAAAATACAGATCCAGTATCAAATATTATTGCATGGAATTGTTGTTAAGTCCAAGAGCAGAAGTCATGCTTTCTACTCCTCCAGCTAGGGTCTGATTAGTAATGAGTATTCTCATTAAACCCTTCCAAAAGATGGCAGTCTACAGTTATATTTTGGGATTCCCTGTCTTTCTGAGAGGAAAACAAGATGATGCATTCTGCATAAAGCTGTAGTTCAGTGTATAAGTAAGTAGGCCCACTGCTGTGCACATCAGGATAACTCTCATGATACATGGAGGTAACACAATGGAAATCGCAGTTTAGAAATCCAATTTATCTTGCTGTGAATAGAATTGCATCCACTACAGACAGCAATTAGTTTTGTTCTATAACACTGTTATAGAAATGTGACATTGAAAAACTATTTGCAAACTACTAAGCATTCACATAGCTTGAATTCATGGAGTTTAGAAAAATGCTAATTCTTGATATGTGAAGAAGAACAAAGGATTTTTTACCAATTGCAGACGAAAGATCAGATCACAGGTGCTGAGGTAATGAAGCAAAAGCTTCCTTCAATTTTAGTTGCTTTTACAGTTTTATATCTGTGGATACTTCTTTCTTGCAGCACTGAGTTGCTGTCACAGCTGAATTATGAATAGCTCTATTTTAATGCTATACCTTCATACCAGTGTCTATAGCCCAAAGACTGATAAATAAATGATGCTTAATAATAAAGTACTTAAACTTTGCAAAGGTCATCTAGCAAGTTCATTCATGAAGTAAATATATACCAGCAGTCCTGGAGAAGTTTTAGTATGTTAATGTTTAGGTAGGTGTTTCCTGATTACATTTAAGACAGAGTCTGATGGATTTATGTATCAGGTCTTAAGAGCTCATTACCTGTGATAAAAGGAGATAGTGCTTAATACTGTAGGAAGGTCCTCATACTCCCCTATTTTATCTGCATATGGACCATCCTTCTAGCAAACATTAACTTCTTTTTTAAGGAATGGATTTACACATTTTTCACTGCTTTCCCCTCTCCTAAATTCATACTCAGTGTTATTCCTCAAGGCAGCCAGAAATGTATAACATATACTGTAGAATTCAGCAAACCTAGCTGCTGGGAAATATAGGAACCTATAAGAGCTCATGCATTCCCATCATAACAATTAGAAACTGTGTCATTTGTTTTCCTTGGGAAAATTCATTACCAGAAGATTGTGTTAGTCAGAGTTCTTCTATGCTTTTGCCTTAGAATTACCTCTCACTTGAAAATAAATCTTTTTAAAAAAAGTTAAAAAAAATAGATTCAGAACTCATTTGTTTCTCCATAAGAACTTTGCTTCACAGAAATATCTTCAGATCCAGTCTTTTGAGGATTGCATCCTGTAATTTTCTACCCCTGTGGACAAATGCAGCCTTCATCTGAATGATGGATGGAAGGAACTGTGTAGATGTTTGCCTGAATCCGTGCCATGTGACTCAGGAACATGCGCTTATTCAGCCAATGCGAATGTGGGAGTATCTTTGCTCCTACCCACTTCCCTTCAGTTTAAATCTGCCAAGAGTCCCTGCTGCACAAAGTCATCCTATTCTAGAATAAAGACACTGTAACATGGAGGGCATCTTTTGCCTAAGAAGTTATGCCGAAGTATTTAATCCAAGTCAATTTCTTTGAACAGAGATGGATGACTACACGTTGGTTTAGTGTGGTTTAATGAGTTAATGCTTGTGGTAAATAGGTCTACTTACTACAAGCCTGAAAAAGTCTGCACTAGTACTAATACTTCCTACATGACTTTTCTAGCCATAAGTCTTAAAGAGGGGTGTTGGTTCTTTGTTTTACAAGTAGAGGAATTCTTAGTAGAAAAACTGAGAAAGAATGAGGAAGATGGGCTGCACACAGTTTCCCTCTGTAACCAAAGGTTGTGTTCCCATCAGTTTAAAAGCTTGTGATGTTTTTTCCCGATGCTTTTTACATAATCTGAAAGCAAGATGACGTATAAAGATTTAGAAAAAAACAGGTTATCACAAACCTCATCCAAGGAACATTGAGGGGAATCACCTCATCTTTCTGAGCTGTCTGAATGTCACCTAGAAAAAGAAAAGCAGCTGCAGTCAATAACAAGAAAAAGTCACCTCGGAAGGATGATTTACTTATTCTATTACAGGTAGAGAAAGACATGACATGAATTCCCCAGGGGATGGGTCTGATCCAGTCATTTAAAAATAAGGATTTAGTACCTTTTGAGGTAGATACCTTGTTGTATCTGAGAACATCCATATAAGGTTGGCAGATATAACCCCAAATCCAAAAGTTATTCATTCTTCTGGCTATCCAAGTTGGATAGCCTAAGACATCTAGAGTGCTATTAGAGACCTGTGCATCAGCAACCATCAAAGTCTGAAAAGATTTTTATTCTTTCATAAATAATAAAAGAATTTTTGATCTCTTAAAAATAGTTCTTTGGTGACTAAAGTTGGATTCAGTCCACTCAGAACTGTGACACATTGCATAGGTTTATAATGTGCCAGAGCCTCTATTCTGCAGTGCATCATTACCGTGGAGAAGGTAGTTGCACACCTGGCTTAACCACTTTAAAAGGATCTGTCTTGCACTATCTTGCACCTACAGTGCAGCAAAGTAAGATGAGCTTGTTGAAAAGTCGAATCCAATACCTTTCCCAAACCAGCCAAAAGTGTGTCCATAATTCAACACAAAACAACTGAAATAGCTGAGGCATTAGAGGAAGGTTTAAAACAGATGCAGTACAGCAAATTGAGTGATATCATTTTACTTCTCTTTGCTGGTTTATCTGACAAGCAGGCAAAAAATCTGAAAGTGCTGAGTCTCTCTCAGGACTTAGGCTTTAATTGGGTAATGAGATGAACTAATGGTCTGATATGTGTTAGTTTGGGCATAGTTCACAATGCTGAGCTCAACATTAGCCATGTTTCACTTGCTGCCAAAGTAAAAAACATCCAGAAAGCCAAGACCAGAAGGCAGGATTTCAAGACTATATATGTAGAAAAAATGTTTCCCATCCATACCTCACAGATTGTCTACCAGGAAATCAATGGAGTTAAATAACTTGTGTCGATTTTGTACACCATTTACATTTTATAGGGTTGAATTTTGATTCTTATATTGATTTTATGCTGATATAAATCCTTTACTTCAAAGCAACTAGTTGATTTAAATCTGTAGCAGAACATAACAGGAGCTATTTGCTTTCATTAAAGGTCTTTTAGCTTCACTAGTACCAGTATTAAACAGGAATGGTCAAAGGACTCCACCATAAATTGTAGGAGTACTTAATTTCATTTTAAGTCCAGGCCATGTAATTACATTGCTAAGACAAATTCATTCTGCAGACTATGTTGCTGCTAATTGCAAATAAAAAGAAGGCAAAGAGAAGAAAGCTCAGTAAACATGTAAATCTTGAAAGTGAGAAAAAAAGCTAATTTGGGCAACTCAGCACATATATAGAAAAATAAGTAAATTCAACCAGATATTCCAAATTTTCCTTTTATGTCCCTTAGAGCAATGACAGCTCTTAGGTATGCACGTAGACACAGCATACACTTAAAGTGAAGGAGGAGGATTAGTGGATCTAGGTAGGAAAAAAAGACTGCTAGAACTCAACTCCTTAAGTCTTTGTTCCATCTGAACAAAAAAGTATGAGTGAAGTTCAGTTAGTTTACCATTTGGTAGTGGCATTGGTGCTTCTCTTAAGGGAAAAGACCATTTTGCCTTGCTGGGTTAAATATGAGAAACCGTTTAAGTCTTCCAAAACTAAATTCCAGTTTTGTGACTTCAGAAGTATTTGGTAACTTTTTTTTTTTTTAGAATCAGAGAACATTTCTTGTGCCATAAGCAGGTTTTGCACTGGAACCTATTGGGCTTTTGCAACGTGAGGCTGTTTCACAGCTTTGCCGTGCACAATTGGCAGGAGTTTTCCTCTCCTCGGTGACTCCTCAGGCTGCCCAGTTCTGGTGTAAGGAGAGGACCCTGTTGTCATCAGCAGCTACCTGCTCTTCAAGGATTTCACTACCTATTCCTTTCTTCCATACTACCAGTACTTGGGAAATTCTGGACAAGGCACTTTGTTTGTAATTGGAAGAAATCCATGTGTAAAATTGTAGAAAACTCCAGTGAAGAGGTACATTTAATCTTTTTCTGTCAACTTTGATGGTCTAATTATTACCTCTCCTGCTGTCCCCTCTCCTTTCACCAAACCCTGCTTTTTTTCCATTTTGCATGGCCAGCAGGTTTTTCCAGTTCTGCTCTTTAACAAGCTTATTTTCTTTTCCAGCTAACACTTGTCCATTTTTTTTTTATTATTTGTCTACCACACTACACAGGTTTATACTTATTGCTTTCCCTGAAAGGTGGGCCTTGGGTAAGGACAAAAAGGCCTCATGAGGGCAATTAGTAATAGTCTGTATAATTCCCCCTCAAAATCTCTTTTCACAAGTTACCCCGTCTGGCTGTGTCTGCTTTTGGTTAGATGGCTTGTGAAAAAACCTGAATAGGTTTGTCTTGCAGAAAAATATCATTATTTATAGCCTGGTCCTTAAGGAGGAAACAGAGAAAAAGGAGAAAATATAAGAGAGATTGAAAATTATTTTAGACGTCTCTTGTACTGCCAATATAATTCTGCGTTAACTTCCATTTTGCAATTCATTACCACTAGTTCATGAATTCACAGGTGTTTACAATACTAAAAATGAGCTAACGCCAGCTTTGGTGTGCACTGGCAGAACTTTAGAGCCACAGAGTGGGAATATCCATCATTCTATAGATTTGTTTCAGTAGGATCTTGGCAAAGGCTGGAAGAAGGACTGATGACCCCACACTAAATGCTTTTAAGTGCTACTACTCAGCTGTGTAACAGTGTGTACTTACATTCATTCTTCATCATGTTTGTTGTATTTTGGAAGATAAAATTACTTGCCAAATCATTAACACCCTGTATGTCCTATTATTGTGTCTTCACCTTGGAAATAGTGACTATTGTTTGTTGTAAGGAAGCCTAGAAATTAAAACAGTTTCAGACTCATCTGTGATAATAGGAATGAGACAGCTGAAGCCTTGCTGCTCAGGATCTCCTACTCTTGACAAAATTGTGTGTTTGGCGGAGGACATAATATCACCATTGATGGCAGTCCTCTCAGTGACTGGCACATAAAAGGTAATGTAATGTTCTAATACCAATGAACATTGATTAGAGTCTTGAAAGAAAGTGATGATTAGAACCTCAAAAGATAGCCACAGCTCAAAGGAGAGATAACAACAGAGTGGGACCCTGGGGTATGAAATTTTGGTTGGTCTTTCTAGGAGACAAGATGCTGTGTAAAACCAGATGAAAGCTTCACAGAAAAAAATACAATACTCTAGAGTATAATGGAAAAATAATTTAAAAATTGCACATCGATCACAATCAAGTTATTCCATTAATATGATTCTTGGAACTGTAGTCATGCCTTTACACTGTTAAACGATGTCTTTGTGGTCAAAAAAGAGAAGAAATGAGCTAGAGTACAGGACTGTGATTATACACGGTGCTGAATAGCTAGCGTGCAACTGGCATGATAATGATCCAGGCCAATTAGCATTTTCTGAGAGACAGCTGGGCAGGATTTGGGGGAATTCAAGCACCAGGGAAAAGCTCTATCATGGCAGGTCTGCAAAACTGTTCCAGGAGTTTCTCAAACACCTATATATTCTCGTAATCCATAATTTAGTGGGGTAAAACACACCACACACCAAAAGCAAGGACCATCATTTTCGCATTGCTAAAGCACCACTGTGAGGGGCTGTAATGTAACCTTTGAAATATTTCAGATCTTTAAACTTAAGAAAACAGCAGAAATGTGAACCATAATTCTGTAGCACAATGTTCTACTAGCATGGGCCTGGAGGGTGCCCAGGGACCAGCACCGTGCAAGATGAATGTAGCCTTCTTGGTCTACTTGGCATCTCTTTTATTTAACCATGAGTGGGTAATCTTGGAGGCTTTACATATTTCTGCGCTAAAATGTTCATAGAAATGCTCAACTGTTTGGTAGATTTCTTTCTTATCTTCTCTCCTAATTACACTATTGTTATTACTATTCTTTAATTTCAGTTGTTGCATGCTGATTTATGCAGATTTAGGCAATCTTTAGGCGTAAGCATACTTGAAAATTGCATTTCACTAGCAAGAGATATAAGAACTTATTTTTATATTCCTCATTTTTTCACCTAAACATTCCTTATGCTATTCTCAGTGAACATAGTGCTGACATTTTAACTATAGAATCCTCTTTATCACTCTCCTCTTTCTATGTTGACAGTAGTTTGCATACTAGTATCACATATCCTAGCAGTTCCTTCACTGTTTCTGGAGAAAAAAACATTATGATACCTCAAATCTTGGCACTCCCCAGCCTTTATTGTCTTCAGTCTGCAGAGACAGCATTATAGCGGCTCTACTCAAGAGCACTTTTCTTTGTGAGGTGAGAGATCTAACATGGATTGGTCTGATAAGTTCTCCTAGGCTTGGCCTTTCAGCTCAGAAAAGGTCATTACCAGTGCTTTAAGACACACACACAGAAAATTCTTCTCATGTGGAAGAATATTTCCTGACTGCTATACCCTCATTTGCCAACATGTAATACTCAGAAACTAAGTTGCATTACCATGCCTATAAAAAGAGCAATCATAGCAGTGCACACAGCCTTGACTGCCAATATGTCTTAGTAACCTTTTATATTATAGCAGTGTTGTTACTGCCACAAAAGGTTAGGGTATGTCACCATTTCTATTATATTTGAAACAACATTTTTCAGGGTTTTTGTACTGTGATAAACTCTAAACTGAATCTTAGTATATGACTTGTCAGATGAAAGAGATGAAGACATAGTGGCTGGAACTTGTGTGGTATATTACAACAAAATGGCAAAAAAAAAAAAGAGAGTAAGTGGGTTACTCTTATTTTTGATAGCACAAAAGTTAAATATTCTTAAAAAGGAACATAAACTCTACTCTGAAATTAAACTTTCTATTTTTGATCCTCAGAAGAAGAGGAGGTCCAAGAGGTCTCAAGGCCTCTGATGATATTACATTTTTACCACTTCTGTAGATTAAATGAGGAAACTACTCTCTACTGGGGAATGTCCCTTGCAAGAGCTACCAGAACAACACATACAGAGTATGGGAGGGTGTTTCTGGGGGCCGTCTGACAATACTGACAGGAATGCTAATAGACAGACTGACAAAAAAATATAGAAACTGCATATCTGATTCTATGATTCTGTGACATAATCTGAATACGTTCTTGTAAGAGGGTCATGATATTCCTTCTTCCCATGGGAATCTTTCTGCAGAGTTTTCTGTGCAGTGCATGAACTGATACAATAAGGCAAGGTTACGAATAAGTAGCCCTCCTCATCAAAGATGTCAAAGCAAGTGCTTCCAGCTAAGGTATTAATTTTAATTCATAAGTCCAGGCAACAACTGAAGACAGGAAATAAAAGATATTTAAGCAGGATTATCAGCATATCATCAGCAGCATATCTTGATAGTAACATCATGTCACCAAGGTAGTTATCCATGTCAACTCATTAAGAAGGCCAATCTTGCAATCAACTGGCTGATAGACAGATGATTCCTCCTGCCAGCAGCTCCTGACCCCATTTCCATCACGTTGCTGTGTATCCATAGGCCCTGTGTCAATTCCCAGCCAAGAGAAGGAGCACTCAGCTTGCATTCCCTTTATTTTTATGTGCTCATACCCACGCTTTGAGTATCCATCAGTATCTCTTAGTATGTTCAGGGCAGCAAATGAATTCCGGTATTAAATTGAAGTGAAAAAATATGTCTGTTCACAAGAGCTGCACAATGCACACAATGAAAACTTTAAAATGACACCTTTCTTTTTCCAGTATTTGGGCTGGGGATGTTTATTAGAGACAGATAGATAACAGCAAGACTCAGGTGATGATGTGAACCATTCTTTAACCTGCAATAACGTCCCAAATACACTGACAAGATTATAAAAGAACTAACTTTGCAAGGCTCTATGAGGAGATGTCCTTCCTACCTGAGATGAAAATCCTCACATGGTATTAGGGCGTTTCCTGAGATTCACAGGCATTATCATGTACTAGTAAACGGCAAATATTAGTAACAGACTTTTAACAAATTACAAATACAAATACAAATAAACAAAAGGAGATATATTTGTTTTATCTGTGCTCATCCTTCACCTTATTTGCTTGTCCTGATTTTTTAAGTATTTTAATTTATTCCTGCAAGTCAATGTGTAAATTTTACGTTTGCAAAATGCACACTGTTTTTAAAACGTGAATATTTACACCAGAGGTATTTCATGCTTATGTAAGAAAAGAAAAACGAAACAAAACAAAACAGTGTTACCTTGAGCAATTACAACAAAGCAGTATAGGTCACGTCTAACCCAGCAGGCTTTTCTTACTCTTGAACTGTCATGCACAGTCCAGCCTTGAGTCCATGCTGGGGCATACACCCTTCTATCTCTTCTGGATCTTGATTTCAACAGAAAGGGTATTTGCATGGATGAACTAGGTGAAGGTTAAAATAAGATCCAGTACTAAATGATGTACTGCAAAAACATCCACTTTGCTGGTTAATAGATGCACATTTTTCTATTTGTTTTTTAAAAAATCACAGGGAGAGATTACAAGAAACCCATAGACTTATAAGCCATAAAAATTAATTTTTTTTCAGTAATGGATAAGATTTAGGAAATGTAATCTACTTATAGATAAACTACAACACAATCAAGATAAATACATTATATATATATTTATATATTTTTACATATACTGTTAAATAAAGGTTTATCTCCAGTTGTGGAAATGATTTATAGAAAATAATTTTTTAATTTAAAAATGCATTTACATTGGAAAACTAAATGCAGAAGTAAAATTAATCAAATCAAATAATGTAAGTATACTCTGTGGGTAGTACCAATCAAAAATGCCTGGTTTTATAATATTTTTAACAAGCTATTTACAAATGAATCACATAGAAAAATCATTCAAAGAAACTGGTTGTTTAGTTTAAAATAAATGTGTGTTTTACATATGTTTACATACATTTTGCAACCTGCTACAAACAGTATATAATCTGAGAGGAAAACTTTAATTATTACAGCTACTGAACATTATTCACGTACTCCAGCAGTCATCTGATTTTGGAGTTATCTTCATGTAAAAAATTTAATCTATCTATGCAGAAAAAAAGCAGTATAATAAAAACATCAAAGAAAAAAAACCCTGATGTGCTCAAAACATATTTTTGCATAACACATTAATGAGAAATGATAGTTAATAAAAATCTAATCATTAAGGAAACAACTCAACAGAAAAACAAAGACAAGATAAAGCATCTGAGAAAACTAGTCATATGAGTTTATAAGATTTGTACAATTATGTTTGTTTCTTTGGTTTAATTACAAGGTGTATATTAGTATACATCATTGTTATTGAGCTGGAAAGAAAGATTTTCTCAATGTGTTGTATGAAAGAATAAGCTGTTCTTGAACTTCTGTGTGTTTGTAGCTAAGAAAATACACCCCTGAGGTTACTATTGTGATTTACAGCAAACAAATGTGATCAGATTAGTTTATGAAAAGTTATATCGTGTCCGTTAATATTTATAGAAGTAATAATGCATGCTCTGCAATTTTGCAGTGGAGAGGAATAGAATGTTGATGACCATAACAGAATCACTCTAAAAGCTGGACTGATGACAATAAAGAAGGTACAAAATGCTTATATATACTGGCTTAATGAGATGACAGCATGCTAAAATATTAAAACTATATTACTGTTCCTTATTTCCTCAACCTTTTCCACTATTAGTTTAGTATCAAAGATGGTGGTGTTCTGTACTTTTACTGACTCATTTTTCATTTCCAGACTAATGGTGTTTTTGTTCTGAAGCTATTAAACAGCCTTTAATTCCAAACCCACAAATGTTATTGCAATGTTATTGGTAATTATTGTAAGTGAAGCCTGAAACAACATCTGGATATTGCAGCCTTGGATATTTCTTGGATATATTTTTTCTGAATCTCAAGGACTAGAAAAATTAGAAGATTAATATTTTTAAAGAGAAAGATTTCTCAAATATATGTTCTAGTTGATTAGAACAGTGTTTATTGAGAAATATTGACCTTGAATCCAAGCATGAAAGATCAAAATTGACATTTTATCATGCTTTCATTCATCATCAGCTAAAGCGTACTTACATATTCCAGGCATAAAAATATGTGAATTAAAAAACATTAGACAAAATGAATGAACACGTTTTCTGAAATACTGGCCTAAATTTCACAAAGTGTTTTCCTTGCACTTTTGTTTAGCAAAAATAAATAGAAGACTCATGATTTTGTCTATATTTCATTTTCTGAACATCACTTTTGCCTTGAAGTTTCATTGTTGGGTATCAATGCCTGAACATTTAAAATGAAGTAATATGTAAAAGGAGAATTCACTACAGTGCTATATGTAGATCAGAAGAAGATGCTTGTACCATGCACACTTTTTATTTTATCCTCAGAAATCTGTTTTGAAGATCTAAACTTTTTGTCCCAGCCTAGATATTTATTTATTTTAGATATATAGTCATTAATTTGCAAAAGCTTGTACTAATCCTTTTGTACCCACAGGCTCTACTCACTTTGCAAGCTCAGCACGTTACTTAGTGTGCCAATGAAAATAAGTCATTATACCTGTGCCAGGGGACTGGCACATTATATGTGCTGCTTTGTGCCAAGGGACCCTGAGGGTGATGCCAGATGTGCGCTTCATCATCACTGAGCACCTTTAACCTTGACAGCACCAACACTAGGCTCTTCCAGTTCGGTTTCTTCAATTAAAAAAATCCATTTTAGTAAAAAACTGCTAAGCGTCAAACGCTTTTATATAAGCTATACAAAAAGACATTTATTAAGTTTAAACAGGTGTTGGTGATGCACTCTATTCCAATAGCTACTGGAAGTCAGGTCCTGAAGGTGCGCAAAGGTCTGAGCTGCTGCTGCTGCCAATTACCAGAGTTTTTTACCTGACACAGAGGATTCCATAAAACGGTATTGACGTTCCATGAAATTATATTATTAGCTATAAGAACTAGAACTGTACAATGCTGGTGTTAATAAATATTTTATTAAATATAGAGACAAAAAAATGTCAGAATCTAGGAGACTATAGAAACACAGTGTTGGTATAACTGCTTCACCATTAAATGTTCAGAACTGTATTGAGTCCTGTAATCACTATCCCACTTCCTGAATTTTATGTTCAATAGACTTCTGTGTTTCATAATGTGAAGTAACCCTGGGAGCAAATGGTGGTCTACTACTCCCTGGCATAACAGTGGTCAGGAGCCTGGTATTGGTGCGTTGGGTACATTTGTGAGCACTCATTTTGGCTGATCACAAATGCTCAGTCTTTGTGCACCTGTTCGTGTAGGTAGAGAGGCTGGGTCAAGGGTTTTTGGAGATTAGTAGGAAGCCTACCATGCTAATCACCTTAACTGAGAGCTGAGAGAAAAACTTGTCACTGTGCTTATCTTCTGTACAACAGCACAGTATCAACAGTGGATAAGGAACTCTTTATAGTTCTAGGAAATAATAGAATGGTTGGATAATGGTTGAAGAAAATTTTCTTATTCCATATCACAAGCAATTTTTGAAGGAAAGTTTAAGGAAAGGTGCACTTAAGTTCATAGAATCATAAAATGTTCCAACACAGAATTTGGTAAAACGAGTACCTTTGGAAAATGAAAAATTAGCCCGCTCCAGTATGTTAACACTGCATTGAAGTAATGGATGGTTCCTGTGCTTCTATCTGAAGGGAAATTTTTGTGCAAAGATACTTTTAATGATTCATTTCAGAAAGGCCAAATTATTTTTTCAGCATATATAGTCCAAGCAAGGCCTCAAGTATTTAATAAATAATTAAAACCTACATAAAAAATGAGAACTTGGAGGTACAACTGATTCTTCATAAAATGTTTTATTAATTGAAATGCTAACCAAATTGTCAGACTGTATGAATATCTGTGTGAAGACCAGAACAGCTGCTTAAGATGCTGTGTGGGTGATTAAGCACTTGCTTTTCCTGTTCCACTGCATCAAGGTCAAAGCCCTTGTCCTCACCCTCAAAGCCCATTACAACGGTTTTAGAATTTTGTTCCTTTTATTTTTATTAGTTAACATGATTTGCCTGCCTTGCCCCTCCCAATTTAGTTACTTGTGCCCTTGAGGTATCATCTGCTGCCTCCTTGTTGCATTTTCAGCAGTAACCCTTGTAAGACATCTATTGCCCTGTAAAGCTGCCCTGACAGCTGCCAGCTGGCCAAAACTTAAAAAGTGGGGAAGAAAAAGATTATCAGCATATGCTTGACTTCTAGTTTTGTGATACAGTACATGACTACATCCTTGTACCAGCAGTTGTCCTTTTATGTTGCAAACACTTTGGGGCTTCTCGTGTGACACATTTAACTTCAGACAAGAAACCTCCCAAAAAGAAAATAAATTATTAAGGTTGCAAAGTGAGGGATTCAAAAGCTATGAAGCTCCTTAGTTAGCTTAATTTTCTCAGCAGGTTATACACACCAGGATGCAGCCTTTTATTACAAATTATTTTTTGTACAGTTGCTCCTTTAACTAGTGCATTGGATGGCTGGAGCTCTGAAGATTACATAGCTTTTCCCTAAAATATTCTTGTTTCGCCTTCGGCAAAAGTTCAAAGACACGTACCAAATAAAGCAAGAGTTTTGGAAAGAGTAGCCAGAGGAGGGCAGATGTATACTGCCTTGCAGACCCGGATGTTTTAACTCCGGCAGCTATAGGGTTCCTGTATGATATGAAGCAGATGATTTAAGGATCAGATCAAATGTTCCAATATTTTTCTTTATTTTTCTGAGTTTCTGGCTTGAGATTAGTATTTTCGCTTGTATACTGTTAATGCTCATAAATTCCTGCTAGGTTAGAGCTTCAGCTACTTACTGACTCTCAGTCCCCATTTTCCTTGTGCTCCTTGTTTAATTTTTTGCTCCACTTTCAGTTCCCAGTTCCTGTCTTCTTAAAAAAGCCTTGTTCTGGCCTCCCATCTCTCCTGTTAGCTCAGTTCCCCTTTCAGGCTCAGATCTCATTTCCTTCCTTCCTCTAATTCACTCTCCTGTCTCTCTGCTCCTTCGCCTCCTTTTATTTTCCCTCTCTGCTGTCAGCCTGGCAGCTTCATTGACCACACTGCCTAGGCACCCAGCAGAGACTTGCAACTAGAAGAGCAGAGTTGCGGGTCTGGGACCTTGTCCTGATCTGGCCTTTCTCAGCAAGCACTCTTCTAAAAGTGATGAAGAAATGAAAAGATTTCATGCTGCATGGAAATACAGAAAATGACAGGTGAAACTTGCTTAATATATTAATTTGGTTACAGCTGCCATTCAGGAAGGAGATCACCCACAAGAATGAAAAAGGGGCCACTTGGGTTTAGCCTTGTTTTGTTTTGTTAAAGTCAGGATGATCCGGACAGAGGATCAGTGAAAAGACATGCCTGGTTACCTGAGGAGTCACCCTGTTGAAAATACCAGAGACTTTTCTGAAAGTGTCTTCTTCAAGCATTTTTTAAAAAGCATTTAATTACCCCCAAATTCTGTTTATTCACCTTCAGAGGCTGCACTTGTGCTTGACTCATTTATCCTCTGGGTATAGAAGAGCAACAATGAATTCACAATGATTACTAATGAGTCAGCAGTTTTACAAACTCTTGCTGTAATGAACAGTTTAAATGAGAACTGAGCAGAAAGCTGTATTGGACAGTCTAGCTCCTGCCCTAGCTGGGATCCATTTGTTTCTTTAAAATAGTTAAGGAGCAGGATGCAGCTGGCCTGCTTATCACAAACACCAGATGGCTGTCTCAGGCAAAACCTGCTCAGTTCACATAGTTTAAACCAAATCAGAATCAACGTGGTTTACTGGGTTATTAACAATATATAATGAAGCAGCAATCTGTGAACCATGTAAGCAAGATCAGTATTTTCAGTGCAACAAATAAACCACAATACAAGAGGTAGAACACAATACTAGATGTTTAAAAAGGTTAATGTGCATCTATGAATTCTAAATACCCTTCTATAATGCATCCTAGAATGTTCTAATCTGAATAAAAAGCCACAGTTACCTATCCCAGCAGCAAGGATTACAAGCACATCCTCTCCCAGAAGTGTGGATTCCTCCTTGCACACACATCCTGGAGAAGGTGGGTGCTCCAGGTCTGAGTGTGCCCATTGCTCCCAACAATCTGCAAACAGTGCAAATGCACGTCCCAAGTCACATACACATCCCTGAGGTGCGGGTCCCTGTGTCCCGCCTCCTGCCCTGCCACCCCTAGCTGGATGCAGGCTCCTCACAGTGTCCATCTAGCCTGAGCAGAGGCTGTAATGCTGGCAAGGCAACTTTTGGCAGGTTCAGACCAGGAGATTTAATCATTCATACTGATGGGAAGACAGGAACACTCTGCAGACCAAAGACCCAAATATAAAATCAACAGCCAAAATCCCAGTTTGTTTTCTGTGTAATGAAATCACAAAAACGTCTGCTGACATTGTTCGTGTCCTGAATCTGAATGATTTTCCCTCCCATGCATATTTTAGCATTTTTCATCTTACAAAAAAATTTCAATTTTCAGCCAAGTTCTCAAATATGTAGCTAGGGATGGTGTAACAGTACCAGTTAGTAAATATGGCTATATAGAGATCGTCTAGGTAGGGAATTTAGGATATGGTGAGCTTGAGGGTGAATTTACAATGGAATAATGACTTTCATTAGTAGGTACAAGGAGTGGTGCTGTGTGGATCCATAAAGCACAATAGCAAGTGCACTTCACATTCACATCTTAGCTTACCACTGTAAAGGTTTCTGTAGTTTCTTAAATCCCACTGACAACACATGATTCCTTCATAGCTTATTTATGGCATCAGAGAAGCAAGCAACAACTGTGATGAGATTTTAATTTAGAAATACTGGGGAAAACATATGAATCCACAAGCTCCAGGCTGAACACTACAAGTAAAAATAAATCTTTAATAGCTCAGTAAAGGACAGGATTTCCCATGATTGGAGCCTACAACGTTATTAATGTAACTAGTGAGAAAAAACCTGCAATTTTACGACAACTGGTAGGACATAAAATTCACACTCAATTTGATGATTTCATAGTCCTCATTAGGTACCTAGAGAAAGGAATAACTGATGTGAAGGCATCTTACAGAATAACTTGTTCCCAAAGCAACTGGTGATTACAAATTTTTTGAAATGAAAACGTGAAACTGTTTCTGAGGATGTAGCTAAAATAAATAAATCAAAGCACTGTTAATTTACAGACCACTTAAATAATGTATTAAGAGACTGAGTGTACTTTATTTGCAAAACAAAGTAATTTAAAGACTACTGCTGACAGACTGAATAGACTCTATTATTTTAATGATGATGACTGCTCTTGGTAATAGCAGGTGGAACCATAATCTTAATATAACCTAAACTACTATATAAAACATGTACAGATGATATATGTCACAACCTAGATGACAGATTAGCTTCAATCAGGCACAGCAGTCAACAATGCCTGTGCATGTTCATTGTGGGAAACAATCTTTCATGCATGGCATGAAGACCAATATTTTAGGAAGCTGAAGCAAACTAGGGGAAGAGGGAAGTGAAAATCAGTGCAGAAAACACAGTGAATAAATGATGAGCTTGATTCAAACTATAGAATACAGCATAGAGTTTGTGAAGCATCTATAAATGCTTAACTGATCAGGCAAAAAATTGAGTGTTAAAACTGAATTTCCTCAGAAGTGGGAAAAGAACTTTAAGTAACAAGATGATATGGATTCAGCTGTTCCTGACATAACTGCTAGAAATTAGGAGGGAGATTCCAGAAATATTCACTGATATAAGAAATGCAATCCTCAACTTTGAATATAATTAGATGGGAAGCTGTAAGACTGCAAATGGCATATGCTAAAACTCTACATGACAAAACAGAAGGATCTTGTATTATCTGGGAAAGAGAATGCGAGAGATATTCAGAAGGAATAACAAAGTACCTACTGTTTAAAGTGATAATATTATTTACAATATAATTAATATAAACCCAAAGGTACCCAAAACTGCACAGAACACTCCCAATACAGCTTCCTAACTGGCAAAGACTCATATACCTCCACCTGATGGCTACACTCTTGCCAAGGTAAGTGTGTTAGGAGATGTGGGTACCTTTTAAGGACAAAGAAGATACAGAAATATGAGCAATGAAGAAATTATCCTATACAATAAATCAGAATGAGAGACCTATAAATCACCTTTGCTGGGGAAACCATCTGTATTTGCTTTATGACAGGGGGGGAAAACAAATCTGCAAGAGCAACTTGACCCCATTTTGAGCTCTGTGAACAGCCTTCCATTCATACTTAGGAAAAGTCCATCACTGATTGAAACTTTGGATTATAGAGCTTCAGTTCTGCACTCTGGGAGTATTTTACATGCAGCAACATATGTGTGGAGCGGGAAAGAAGGAGGAGACCAAGCCCTGAATAACAGTATCTTCAAGTCATCTGTTCTGACATGTTAGTAAGTCACAGAAGATAAAATTGTGCACGTAATCTATTGTTGCGGTGGGTTGCAGATGTCCAACCCACCTCCTGAAGGGGGAGGGGATCGAGGGCAAAGCGAGACACCTTCCCACCAAGCTCGTAGGTAATTATGAGACCAAAGAGTATTCAACAAGTTTATTACCAAATATATTCGAACAAAACCCTATCTACTCTACAGAAATATTACAGTATTAAAGGACGCCACACCCACCCAGTCACTCCCCCTTCCCTGAGGAGAATTGGAAACAACAGAGAGGATAGGAAAAAATAAGAATTCAATTATATCAAAAAATATAACTTATGTGTGACTAGTGTGGTGTGGGTGCGTGTGTGCATCTGTATATGTCGATTTCTACCCTTTTCCAGTGTGTGGTGATGGTCCCAGTGGGGCCGGGGTGACAACACTCGGCTGGCAGACTTGGGCAGTTCTAATGATGTCAGCATCTTGCAGCTTTTTGGTGCGATCAGAGTCTTTCTCTCTCCGACAGCGGTGGCGGCTCCTAGCCCCAGTTTCTTCAGTGCAGCGCTCCCAACTTGGAGCAGCGGCGGCTTCTTGCCGCGGTTTCTTTTGGCTTTGGCAGGGGTGTGCGGCTGCGGCAGCGATTGCACAACTTGCTGCCAGTGGCGGCGGCTCTGCCCGGTGCAGTTCCAGCAGCGGCCAGTGGTGAAGCGGGCTCCAGCGGCGTGCAGCTTGGCTCAGAGCAGCTGGAAACGATGTGCGCCTGGGGTCTTCCCGGGTGCGGCACAGTGCGGCAGCCCTCTGGCGGAAACAGCGGAGACAGGGGTGTGTTCCTCGGCTCAGCGTGGGGAAGAAAAAGAAAGTCTTCTTCCTGGTTCGAGCTTTTATATCTGTCACATTATCATGACTTCCGGCTTCCGGCTTCTGGAGGACTTCGTAATAATTTGTGGGTAGCATAGTTTCTCCATCGCTGGGTTAAATAAGACGTTTCTTTAATATGTGGGTTGGTCTCCCACATCTATTTAATCAGTGTTCCTCCACACTCATCATGTCTAGTCTTATAAACCAAATAAATTCCCAGCTCTACTTCAATTTCAGGAGGCCTGGTGGTTTCTTTTCACTCAACTTGTCCCTAACTTTACATCTATAGACAACCATTTTCACTTCATTCACCTACAGAAGGTGAGAAATAAGTTTATTGAATTCTAAAATGTCTCTTCATGGGTAGACTTGGCAGCTGATTGTTCATTTCATGGCACTGGGATGTATAAAACACAAAGGAAATACGAGTTTTATGCCTTCATAAACTGTCCAAAATTCCTGCTGAAGACATAGCATGTTCCCTGATGTGTTGCTGGTGATCTTCAAGAATGCAGTAAAGAAGTTATTTTACATGTAACTGTGGTGGGTTGACCTTGGCTGGACGCCAGTTGTCTGCCAAGCCACTCTATGACTACCCTCTTCAGAGGGACTTCTACCAACATCCAATCTGTGTGAACTTAAAAGGAATCCTAGGGAGCCACCTGATATCCTCCCTTGGGCTGTGGTAAAGCTTGTGTAACAAGTTTTGTTTTGAGTGAGACATTTCAGAAGACCTGGGTAACTGACATTTTTCAGTGAAACTTTGTTCCTGAAAAACTTTTGACATCCAAAAAGAATAAAACCTGCAGTCGCTTAGATACAACCTCTTAACACAAAAGTTCTGTACAAACTTCCAGCCAGCATTTCAGATATGTAACCAAGGCATGCAGGGCACAATGGGCTATCACTCTTTCGAGATCAGCTATCCAGCTGTGTGTTACATCTCATCCATCTCTAAGCTGCAGGTACTGAGACAGATGAAACAACAATAATCACTCTAGACAATTGAAACAAATAGCAGCTTTTCTACTTTGCACGCTCATCTTCAATTCATATCTCTGCTGAGTTTGTAAACACTACCTGGAAATCAAGCCAACGGCTTTCTGTCAGGAAATAAAAATCTATTATCAATTAAAAGCTTTTGGTCTACTGTGGCAGTTGACCTTTTGAATTACTGTAAAGGTACTAAAACTAAGTCTTAGGGGAATTAGGTTGTTTATAATGTCTGGGAATTCAATTAATTTAATAGTTTGTAGGACATAACAACCATCGTACGAGAAAGCACGTTGGAATAAGTAATCCGGTATGCAGAGAAGAAACTCATTTTGCTTTGACACCTCTTCTTTAGCTCAGAAATTATGATCTGTGCCCTAGGCTATCAAACATCAATGCACAAAATTATTCACAAAGGGTTTATAGTTCAAGTGGTAAATCCAGTCATTTGCAAAATGTTGACCCAAGTGAGTCAGCACAGAAAGCTTGATCTTTCAGTTTGATGAAAATGTAATTTTATGGATGTCAAGTCGAAGTTCAAAAGTGACATATAGTGTCATACAGATAAATAGTTTTGCCGACAGCAATGCCATACTTCATAAGTACTTGTCTGGCCAAGAGTAACTACTAGGATGATTAAGAAGGCTGCTAGTAAATGCACATTTTATCTCATTTTACATATCATGTAAGTCTCTAGAATTAAAAATTAAAACAGGCCTGTTTAAGAACTGCATTTAACATTTCAACTCTGTATTTCATTTATATCCTATGAAAATCTATGGAGATATTTTTTAAGGTAGGATTTCCATTACTATTATTTTATATGTACCACTTTCACAAGATTAAAGATAATTTACTGTCACTTCAGTTTTGAATTAATGACAAATTGAAGTGAAAATGCTGTGTAGAATTATAGCATTAGTTGTACTATAGTTGACAACAAAAACTGAAACAAGGGATCATTATTATTGTCACAAAAAAACTTTTCCATTTTTCTTGCAACTTGTGAGAACATTATTACTCCTTATAAATGTTTCCTTTCTTCTCCCTAAAATAAGTTCATATGTAACAAAAAAGCATATGAAAAGTAGTATGTAGAGCTTTGTGGAAAGTGCAGAAGAATGTAACTGTCCTGCCACTACTTTATGTATGACAAAGAACAACAATTTGCTTTTTAAATTATCTGTTCCTATTCAAAGCAACTAGGTAAAGCTAGTCCTTCAGTTCAAATGTAAGCTTTCTAGACAATTTCTTAAGTATCTTCACTCCACACAGAGAAAAAGAAGAATGTGGGAGTCCCATTAATATTTAGGACTGAGTTCCATGTTTACTGAAAGATGTTGCATACCCTAAATGAGTCTTATCCTTCTGAGTAACTGAGGCTACTTAAGGGGTTTGTGGCCAAACACCTCCAACTCATACTGAGTTTCCACATACTTTAAACAAAAAGACACAGAAACCTGTTAACCTAGTCTTGTCCTTTTTGTACACCTTTCACAAATGCCTTGAAATAGGAGTAAAGGTGATATGTTAATTATTCTTACCATATTTATTATAAGTTGCACTTGTGCTGAAGCCAAATATTTGTGGTTCCTGCTGCACAGCATGCAAGATCAGTCCCCAAAGGTAACATTCAGTGCCAGGCATTCCAGGGTTGAGCAAGTCTATGTTATCATGTACTAAAAATGTTCAGAAAATTAGAAAATATGCATAAATGTTATTTTATGTCCTTTTGTTTGATTGTTTTGTTTGGAGGGTAGGAAAGGATACTCGGCACAGTTGGAGCAAGGTGACTAGATCAGATAAAGTCTCTTGGTCTATATGTTTAAGATGATCAGTGTAAAAAGTGATCATCCTACACACATCAGAGGTTATAAATCTGGATGCAAGACTTCAAGTTGCACCTTGCACAACCATGTAGAGGGAAGGGTTACTATTGTCTCTCTATCCACTATCACAATTTATGTGCTATCTACATATAACAGAGAGAGCTTTTCTGTCTTTTTCTTTGTTCCATCCCCCCAAATATTGGTCTTGTTCTTTCTTCTCCAGATTCCTGTGATCT
>VZZY01010565.1:0-32071 GCA_013400335.1 Eurystomus gularis
TATCCACCAAATAGTCCATCCATGAAAACCATATCTCTCCAGTTTAGAGATCTCTCTGTGATCTTCCCAGGCACAGAGGTCAGGCTGGCAGGTCAGTAGTTCCTGGAGCCCTCTTTTCTACCCTTTTGAAAAATGAGTGTAATGTTTCCGTTTTTCCTGTCAGCAGGGACTTCACATGACTGCCATGACTTTTCAAATGTCATGGAGAGTGGCCTGGTAATTACATCAGCCAATTTCCTCAGGACTCTGGGATGCATTTTGTTAGGTCCTATAGACTTAAGTATATTCAGGTTCCTCAGGTGGTCACAAACCTGATCTTCTCTTACTGTGGGAGGAACTTTTGTTCCTCCAGTCCCTGTCTTGTGGTCCATCCACTCAAGAGGTGTGGGAAGAGAGATTGCTAGTGAAGACTGAGGCAAAAAAGTTGTCGAGTACCTCAGCCTTTTCCTCATCTGTTGTTACCAGCTTGCCAGTCTTGCTCATCAGGGGGGTACGCTTTCTTTGACCTTCCTTTTCTAGCTGGAATACCTGTAGAAGTCGTCCTTATTATTCTTTGTGCCCCTTGCCAAATTAAACTCCAGGTGATGGTGCATTCCTGACCACATCCCTACACAACTGGGCAGGATTCTCATATTCTTCCCAGGACACCTGTCCCTACTTCCACTGCCTGTGTGTTTCCTTCTTGCCCTTCAGTTTGACCAGCAGGTCTCAACTCAGCCATGCTGGTCTTTTCCCTTCCTTGCTTGATTTCTTACACCTGGGGATTGAGAGCTCGTGTGATCTATGGAAGGCATCCTTAAAGATCTGCCAGCTCTATTCTGCTCCCTTATCCCTGCGGGCAGTTTCCCAGGGAGTCCTATTGACTAACTCCTTGAACAGCTTGAAGTTTGCTTTCCTAAAATTTGGGTCCTGATTTTGCTCTTTGCCTATCCCATGTCACTCAGGACTGTGAATTCCACCAGTGCATTATATTATAGAAAATCACAGAAAATTATCAACATGGAAATACTTAGCATTTTATAATATTAGATTGCGGTATTTCTTTAATAATTATTTAATTGAACAAATGAAAATAGGCTGGTTTGAAAATGTATATACATAAATTTTTATATTTCCTTTGTAACTAACTAATGTTGCTTTGAACAACATAGAACTGTCTCACATAAAGCTTTCATATTTGTTTTGAAATACTGCTTCTCCAAGAGACTTACTTTGGCAATCACAGACAGCCCTTGCTTCTATGAATCAATATAGGAATATGGGGAAAATCTATCACGGATTCATTTCGGAAAGAAACATGCAATATTGTCTGGTCTGAGTTACGAACTTGGAAGAAGCTGCAGGTGTTGTAAGTTGGCCTTAGTCAAATAAGTAGTATCTGAAAAAGATTACTTGAATCCCTGCTGAGATGTTCTGAATCTGTTTTCCTTCTCTGTGTTTTCAATTTTTTCATACATACTTCATATAAACTATGGTTTCATTAATACATCTGTTTGGTGTATTTATGGATATTCCAGAATTAACGTATGCTCCGGATAAACATGTGACTGCTAAGATCTACAGAAGAAATTGAGAACTTCCAGATAAAAGCTTTGCACAACTGTCCGTATTCTTTTCTCTCTCTCACTTTCCATTATTCCATGTTGCTCTTATGCATATAATATAATAGTTCTATACTTGTGGACCCTTTCACTTCGGCACGTGTTGAAGTAGTAATGTTTCCCCTCTCTGCCTTAATTCATGGGAGAGTAAAACTAGCAGAATTAACTTGGAGTGTCAGAATATAGATGTGCTGAATGCCAAGGAAGCCATACATTTTACTGATTTTTGAGTTAAAAGACCCTGAAGAAATGCTGAAATCCATAAAGCATGTTAGTTATTACATAATTACAATTGATCTCTAGTGAGATATTGTATCAGTTAAAAATTGGTTGACTTTAAAAGTGGAAGGAAAGTTTTGTATCATAGTTTTTTGTGCTCTTGCCTATAGATTTTCCTGACCATCTGTTTCTCTAAGATTTAGAAGGGATTTAAGCTGAGATGGGCTTAGTGTTTCCCATCTCCTGCGAATGAAGAAAGGAAGGATTTTTTTGATTAAACAGGGTTGGGAACTGTAATGGAAAGTTTTAATATTGGGAAAAAGTCTGTAAAATAGCTAAGGCTAGAAGAAGGAAAAGTGGGCATCCTCAAGGAAAGTTGAGCAGGGTGAGTTTGAAAGTAACTGTGTGCTTTAGTTGTGGATGTTAAGATTTGGCTGTGAGTGAGTGTATCAAGATCATGTAAACATCTGATGCGAAACTGTCTGGGAGAACTCGTGCTGCAGTGTCCGTTGCGGGTTTTTTAGCTCTTTTGTACTAATGCTGGAACTAGTAAGCTAATTTCCCGTTCTTTTGTGAGGATTTTTGTTTGTATTTCATCAGTTCCTTACCGCTCAATCAATCTTTCCTCTGCTTTCTCTATATGCGCCTACTAATAGTCTTTATGCCTTTTGCAAATCTCTGCATCTCTGGATCCCTTCATGTGCCTCCTGACTGGAATATCTGTCTCTTACTATACAGCATCTACTTTTAAATTTCTCTTTAAGCAGGAGGAAACACCCCCACTTTTTATCTGAACTTTGAGCACTGCTGCTGTGTGGAATGCTGCCTGTGTCTGCTCTTAGATTTGACCTTTAATTGCATTTTCTCAAGTTAAAATACAGCCAGAGATTTGTGTACATTGTAGTGAAGTCTGCCCCTGAAGTCTGTATTAAGATTCTAGAATTACTTGAACTTGGTTGGGAAGAACCAGAAATCTGCAGCAGTAATCTTATTTATATTTTAGAGTAAATGGCTTTAACCAGCTACATATAAAGACAAATAATACAGCAACTGTAATGCATGTTTTTCATTATTAACTTCTTGTATTATATATGGTCTACATGTTTAGGCTATGCAAAAGATTAATACTGATTGCTGAAAAGAACTGCATGTGTTGGAGCACTACACTGCTTCTGATATCTTAGAAGAAGATATTTTATCAAATTAACAATGACAGAATATGTTGATGTTTGATATGCAAAATTTAATGACAGTTTTAGTAGCTACACCTCTAAGTTTGCTTTCTGTTTGCACTGCAGAATTGTAACACATTTTGCAATCAAATAAGCATTTGTAGCAAGTGGGTCTTAAGAATGGCATCTTATGCATACTTTCCTGTTAAGTCCAAATGTTTTCAATAGTCTTCTTCCACTACAGTTCGCAGGGGTTTAAAAAAAACAAAAGTGGCTTCCATTACTTTTCGCATGAAAGTTCTACGTGGTTGCAGTTGTGGCTGCAAGTGATATGAATTCATATCTGCCCACTTGAATATATCACACATCAAGCTATATTCTAGTGATTTCAATGTGTGGAACAAGCAAAGCCTTTGTTTAAAACAGTGTTATGATTACATTTTACTGACCACAAATGATTCACATTGTCTAGGAGATATGAACTACTGCTGGCCAAGAGTTACATTTTGTTAGAAAGTCAAAGGTAACAGAAAGAGTGCAAATGCAAAACAAATTAAAAGGAAAATGCATGCCTCAGGATGAAGAATAGCTGTGTAGACAGTGATGCTGATGAGTGGGACTAAGGTTAGGGGCTTTTTCTGACCACAGGTGCCTCTCTTCACAGGCGATTGCCCCCAGGGTCTTTCAGCTGCTTTCAGGGACTGATGTGGCTTCCTGTGATTCTCTCCAAGTGACCTTGTGTAGCTTGAACATTTTTAATAGTTACAGTGGTTTTGGTATATTAATCCAGATGATTTTTATGGAACGATGTTAAGAGTACGCGCAATGCAATTATACCAGCCTTTTTTAGGGACTGTTGACCTCTTGTGTGATCTGAAAGCTTTTCATTAGCTTAACTCTTTAGTTTAGTCAGAGCCAAAAGAGCACATATTGCTGTAGCCTAAGGCAAATGAGGAGAGGGGCTTTGGGAAAATGTGGACCTGAAGACCTTGACTAATTTAATGGGTCACTTATTCCATAATCCTGAGAGAATGTTGAAGCTGGACTTTTGAAGAATCAGTAACTCCTTTGCCAAAGTGAGAGTAGGGGGAAGATGGGACTTCTGTACTCACATATATGAGTTAGGTAGTGGTTATTCCGGAGACCAGAAGTATGTATGAGAAAGATAAAACTGCAGCTGTGGAAATTGAGAGACCTCACCACACCACCATCCCCTCTTGTCTCACCCTTGTTTACAGTGACCCTGCCCATTTGACCGGAACAGTAGATATTTGCTACTGCAAGTTTTTACTGAGCGGACTGAGGGAGGATCGTGTGAGTGGTTTCATAAATAGTATGAAAGAGATTATAAATTCTGACTGTTGGTGGCATCAGGGATAAGAGGCAATAGTAGGCAGACTCCTTTTGCAAGCACAGGTTGAACCATAAAGTAGATGTTCCTTATGGCTTTAATATCACTACGTTAGATAAGGAATTTGCAGAGAAAAGGTGGTGAGATGCCTTCTGAAAAGGAAAGGATTAACTTACTTCTGAAGTGTGGGTGTACTGGGAAACATTTGGCAATGCAACGCTGAAGCTGTGTTTATAGTGAAATAGAGTCTTTGAGTAGAGGAATCTGTTAGGGCATTATGGCTATTTCTGCTTCTCTCCCAGTATCCAGAATGGAACAGGAAACCAGCTAACCTGTGAAGGATGGAGTTTCCAGGATAAACTTTCTACGGAATGATTATTAGGCACAGAAACATTAAAACCAAAATATGCAATTTGACTATTCCTTTGAAGTCCACAGTTGTTTCCATTGTGTATATGAACAGCTCCCCTTTGAAATCACTGAGAGTTATATATGTGTATTTGAGGACTGAATGTGGTCTGTAAAGCTAGATAGTTGCCAAGAGGAGAGGTTTCACAACTTCAGGATTCAGGAAATGTGAGAAAAAATGGCAGAGAGTTAAAGGATGATGATGTTGGCGAAAGGTTGGATGGATCTTGCCAAGAGGAAATTGCTGGTAACCTTACTGAACTATCATGGTGTCTTCCAGGCATATTGCAGAGATTAAAACATGGGAGCAATTAGAAGAGGGCATGTTGTGGCATGCAACTGAGGAAAAAAAAATCATGAAGTTGGAATAAAACAATTATTTAGAAATTTTTTTTTTTCGTTTAAGTGCTCCTTGTTGTCACTCAACTTAATGTAGCATTGATGGGATAAAATTAAGAAAGGGGAGAGTATTAGGTGGTCCATAAAAACTAAGGAGTTTTCTCTTTATTTGGAGAAAATGGGTTCAGTTTTATCCAGCTTCATATCCTTAGAGTCAGCAGTGTGTTATTCAGCCATTGTTACCCATCACCCAGCAAAGATGTTAAAGAAACAAATAACAAGCAAAAAATTACTCTGAAGTACTCATTCGGCAAGTATATTCTCTGCCATTTCCCCACCTGGAAAACATAATCTGTTGAAAAACAGACTGATGAAAATTGGTTAAGAATGCTGCTTAGATCATTGAATGGAAAGAAAATTATTTATGTAAACTTGACTATTTCTCTTTATTGTCTTTGTTTCTGTGTCACCATACTACCTTATCAAATAATCCCTTTCCTCCTCTGTACAGTTGATAGCTTTTAGCAAAATCTGGGGTAGATGTTGGGAGAGGCTTGGACTTTGCTGAATGTACCTGTACAAGATTGATGCATTTTCCACCTTGTCCACGCACACTGAATAAACTCACATGTTTCATTTAACTGTCATCTCTAGAATGAAACTGCCTACAGGAGACAGAATAGTTGCAACTGATCACAAAGTAATTAGCCGTTTTCATCCCCTCTGAAGTTTGAGACTAGTGTTATAAAGAACGTTATTTTCTTTACTCTTTTATTGATGTATTTGATTTAGACAAAGGTCAGATGGAATTTCAGTGTTTGTGGTTTATGTGCTTGGTGTGAGTGTTAGCTTAAGGATGCTTGCTTCTTGCTAAGATGCATGCTGTCCGGCATGGCAAGTAGTACATGAGACTTTTTAATGTCTTCATGCCAGCAGGCATGTTTCTTTCTGCTAGCTAATATGTTCTGGGTATAACTAGGGCCCCAAGTGATTAAAAACTTGACTCTCTCCTCTCTAACAAAAGTGATGTGAAAACCAGATATAAATCTGTCCAATTGCTGGAATCAAGTCATAGCTTGCAAAGCGTAAAGCCAGTGCATGTGCCTACACTTAAGAAGAAAAAAAGACATCTGGCTCATAGCAGATGAAGTACAAAAGTTGTAGACACACAGGAGGGGTTGGTTACTGCAGGATGACCAAGGATCAGCCGAAATGCTCCTGACACTGAGTAGTGACTCTGCCACTCCAGCTGTTAGGAGCAGACTTTGTATTTCCCAGCACTGAGGTTTCTGCTGTTCCTAGGCTGGCTGGAGTGTTTCAGCATGGGGCAGTTTTCCCTGGCTGCAGGCAGTGTTGTTGGAAGGTGCTCATCTGCACCAGCTTCCTGTGCGCAGGCTTGGCTGCACTGTGCACTGCGCTCTTCTTCCTCTCCAGCCGTTCTCCCAAAACCTCCCCCAGCTGTATCCTGATGTGCTAAACTGCTTAAATTAGCTCCAGATCGCTCTGTTTATTGCATGCCAGAAAAGTGGCAGAAGGTAATTGGAGCAGTTTCCCCTGGAGTAAACAAACACCAAGGGCTACAGAATATTGGGATGGGAAATGTAGGTTCTGGGTACAACCCTGAGGCTTTAATGCCTGTGTATTAGGTCATTTGTCTCTGCTGTTTGCATGTAATTCTAAGTTGTAGCAGCTTCGTATCCCTCGAAGTGGTTTTTTTGTTTGTTTGGGTTTTGTTTTTAAAGGTGAAAAAAAAAAGGTGTGAGGTTAAAGTAGGAATTCCTTCTTTCTCCCTCAAAAGCTGAAACTGGAAAAAAAGTGAAATAATGATTCACTAAGGCTGGAAGCCTTCCCTGCAGGCCATGTACACCTTAATGCTTCTGCTGCATCTGAAGTCAGGGACATCTTTTCTTGTACATGACTCTGATCAGCAATAGGTGTAGAACTAGTTTTCCACTCATTCCTATCCTCACACTTGGAATTGGATTCTCTTTTCCTAGCTTACAGCTGCAGCCTAAAGTAGAAAACCAGCAGGCCTGAGATCAGGTATTTTCCATACATCTGCAAGTATGGATGCCTTAGTTTTGGGTGATTGCTGCTTATACAGGGTGTCCGTAAGCACAGTAACAGTGACCTAACTTCCTGCTTTTTTTCCTCCAAAAGCTGCTATAAATACGCCTGCTAATTAGATCCATAACGTTGTTTGGATAACAGCACTAGGTTTGTTCTAGAGAGTCATGCTGCTTCCAGAAGCAGTGGAAGAAACTCAAATGTATTAAAAATAAACTTCCCAATGCTTTTACTGAGTAAAAAGACCTGGATGTTACCAGCTATTGGTCAGTCTCTGTACTTAGAAAATTTAATGCTTGAAATTCAGTGCTTCCCAGCATGCTTGTGGTCATTTGTCAGTGCAATCCAGTCCTCCTTTTATTGAGTGTCCCTCTACCATATAGACATTTCTCTTTGGTAGGGAGAGAGAGGGGATGCACTTGGAAACTAAATATTCTTCTGAGTTACATTTACAACACTTATTTTAAAGGGAAAGAGGGAGCTTATAGGAAGGACTTTGTTTTGCCTTTCAGAGAAGAGAAACCACCTTACTTCCATTCTCATCTTCACAAAGCAATTCATCTCTTAATCCCAAGAAAGAAACTGGAAAAAGTACTAGGAATTATTACTGACCGTATTTCCCCTTCAAATGTTTTGTGCACATATTTCAGGCTAGATTACATGCAGTTGTTGGCTTTAGAATGTTTAGTTTCAGGGGTAGCAGGAGCTTAAATGGTTCCTCTTTCTCATTATTTTGAAGATGCTTTAATTTGATAATGTACCTAAATTCCCAAATCTGCATTATAAAATAAATCAGATTTTTTTCTTTTCTGGTTTGTACTCACTTTAAAAATACCATGTGGCTTTAGACAAGCCTTTCAAACAGAGCTTAGCGTGGTTTACATGTCAGACAGATGTATGCTAGCTCAGCTTTCTGCAGGGGCCCATGAGGAGAAATTAAAGGGTATGGCAGTTTTCTCTTGCAGCTTCAGAAAAATTAATCAATTCAGAAAAGCAGGAGCTTAAGCACAGGTAGAAAACAGAAAAAAAGCTGGAGCATGCTGATGTTGGATTTGAAAAGTACTGTAGTTACAGTAAGAGTATTTGGCAAGTATTTTGCAACTGTTTTCAGGAAAAAAGGAGACCTGGGTATTTGTAGCCAGGAGCCAGAAATATTAGGCTCAATCTTTACAGACTCTAATGACTGGTTAAAGTAATCAAGCACCAATACATGATAAACAAATAGTGAATTGAATTGTGATGTCTAATTGTATTTCTATGACCCTAAATGCTTAAAGTTAGGTTAAAGTAAAGATAAAGTTAAATTCTCTTCTACTTTGCCCTTGCAGATGTGTTACTTCAAATGCTTTCTTTGTGCTGTTTTCTGAATAGCATAAAAAAGTAGCTGCATAGACAAAGACTTTCTTGGTACAAGGCACTTGATTTTTCTCTCTGCACTTGATTTTTCTCCCCTTTTTTTTTTTTGTCTGATTCCTAATTAAATACTTCCTTTAAATGTCGGTTGTTTATTTCTTGCTCTGTAGATATATATTATATACATACAGATCTGTTAAACTTCTGGATGGCTATTTTTAAAAATGAACCTAGGTATCCAAGAGAAGTTAGCTTTTTAGTCTTTCATTGCCTACTGCTAAAATGTATTTATGCAGAATTTTTTAAGCAGTGAGACATACAATACAAAACACTTCAGAAATACTTATCCTATTGGATTGTTGTGCTAAAAGAGAGGTTTTTATTATCTTTTAAGACTGGTATTTTTCTTACAGGAAATAATTAATTCTGGCTGTATTTTCCAGAGTTATTGTTGTAAATATTTTCCATATTCTTGGGTCACTCTTTGTTCTACAAATGCCAAAACCAGTCCTTAACATCATAATTAGTATTACAAGGACCTGTAGGATTACAGCTATGCCATTGTAACCAAAGTTGTATAATAGGTATCACAAACTTAAACTCTCTGAGTTTATCGTCTGATAATAATGGAAGGCTTAGAATAAATAAAAGTTAAGGACAGTTAATGTAAACCCTGCATATTTTTATGAGGTATTCTTGCTGCCCAATAAAATTTGCATGCTAAATGTAGTCAGCAAGCGTGAGGTATTTTTTTCTTTGGTAAGGAGTTTTATAAATAGCTCCTTATTTGAACTAAGAAAATATAGAGACACTTCTTTCTTTTCAAGAAATACTGGAATGAAAGCTGCTTAATAATAGCACTAAATACAATCCTGAATGACTGTGGAGAAATTCCAGGAAGCCCTCTCTGAGGAGCTTGTCTAGAATAATTTGCAAGACACATCAACAAGACTTCGGGGTATAGCTCAGTTGTGGTCATAAGAAGAATGCAGCAACCTGAGTGGTCACAAGGGAGATTAAAAAAAAAAATCTTTTTCTATAGTATAATTGAAACAAGATCTAGTCTGTTAGAAGAAAATAATTAGCTATACCATGAGGCACACTTGCTTTTGAAAAAAAATGCAGAATTATTTTACATATTATTTATCATTTTAATTTTACCTTCTTAAGACCTAGATGAGAAAAAGCAGTGAGGGAAATCTTTAAAGCAAAGACTAGTTTCTGGCCTATTTGCAGAGAAAATAGTTACCTCTGTTCTCCAGCATTAAAGTGAGGCAACATCATGAGCAGAAGTTGCTAAGATAGTGTGTGCAGGTAGTAGAAGTTGCAGAAAGTAAGTCACGTGGGCCACTTGTCCACGTAGTGAGGAGAGTTATAGCATGTCAGCCATGCTGTACTTAAGTGTTCTTTGGAAACTCTTCTTATAGTGTTTTTCGCAGTATCAAAAAAATAAAACACAAATGTCTCTTTATAGCGTTTAAAATAAGTTTTTCATTCCACTACGTAGGCAGTAGTGATTTTTGTGTGTACAATGGGGGGGAGATAAAAGCTTTTTTCTCAGGAAACAGGCCTTATACAGCATTAGAGGACTTATTTCCATTTAATTTCTTCTCCCACCGGTAACTTTCGAGCCCAATCATCATTTTTAACTGAATTTGTCAGAGTGAGCTCTAATGCGTGAAGTTTTGACAAATCTATTAATGCTATTAATATTGCTGCTGAATTCAGTAATCACTCTGGATTTGTCTTAGCAAGGAGTGCACACGGGCAAGAGATACTTATGATCCTGGGAAGGACATTTGTCAGGGTTCACTCTTAAGTCAGTGCTTTTGCCTTTTTTTGTTTTCTATCGTCTAATGAGATATAAATCCCAAATGAAGCTTTTCCCATAGTTAAAAGTATCTGTTGCTGATGTGGGTTGTCTTCATAGTAAGAAGCAGATTATTCCTTCAGATCCAGGGTAAATCAGTTTAAGAGTCCAACTGAAGACTTGAATCCATACATGATTCATTAGTTACTGCTCTCAGAATTGGTTTATTGCTGTTTTTAATTGTCCAACTGCTCTTCAAAGAGGTTTTATTCATTAAACTGTTTACTAGTTACATATATCCCACATCACTGCATATAGATACTGCCCTAGTCAAAATGTTTGGCAGCTGGCAACTCTTCAGAGAAGCGTTTGGGAGAAACAGAAGGGCCTCTCTGTTTAGTTTTGTTTATGTATTCCTTTAAGAACTCCTGCAAAACATCTTTTACAGTTTACAAATTACAGATTTAACAAATTAAACTCTTTCTCATGTATATGACAATGAATATTAATTGCAAAAGCAGATGTTCATGAGAAGAAAACATTGGCCTTAATTTTTAAACGTATATTCAAGAGGCACAAGCTTTACTTGGCTTTTATTTTACTTATGTTGAGAGGTTTTTATTAAANNATTACCTTTAACAAAGAACTCACAGTAGTTTGGAAGACAGTAATCTTCTGTTTGAAAACAAATTATATTCTCTTATTTTCTGTGTGGGAAATATGTCCTATTTTCATCCAAAATCTATGGGGTGGGAGGTATACAGATTTTTGTCATTTCAACTTGCTTCGTTGAAGTATCTTAATGTGAACAGCATAGACTTTAAGATGGGTGAGAAAGTGATTAAATGTGAATAGGTGTATGAGAGTGAAAGAAGGTAGAAATAGTCCTATAAGAAATTATTTTTTTCTTGAAGGCGTATTTAGATAGTTGCTACAGGTAGAAGAAAAACATTTGGTTATTTTGCAGATATTTTAATCAAAGCAAAAGACAGAAATTCCCACTTCAAAGTTTTATTTTTGCTATAGCAATGCATGGTATTTACTGAGGATCAACTTTGACAGTACATTAAAAATTATTCAAGGGTACTGTGCATGACTGTTTTGAAGACAAAAGTTATTTCATCTGGAGAGCTTTATATTAATTATTTTATCAGGATGCATGTCTCACAGATACCCTCATATGGAGAAACTAACAAAATGTGATGCTTTGGGTTTCGAAGTAATGCATTGGTTTTGAGGGGGCAGATTCAGACCTACTAATTTTCTTACTATCTGTTTCAATGAAATCATTCAGTGTGGCAATTTTATTTTATTTTTTTTAAGATACATTCAGATTCTATCAAATTCCTACTGCTTAGATACTGAAGGACAACAGAAAATTAGAAGATAATTATGTTAGTTGTGTAAACTGACAGAGAATGGTAACATAAGAGATGAGGCTTGCTTTTGTACTTTTTTGACCAACTGCTGACCCTCAGAAATATTTATTGCTCTTAAGAAACTGTATTGTCTGTGACTCCATGGTTCCCTCAGATCTAACTGTTGTGGGCTCCTTCCCCAGTGCTACAACTGTCAATGTGCTTCGTTTTCTGTTCATGATTTTTGCTTTCTCTTCCATAGTAGGAATGACACCTCTTCCTAAGTCAGTGCAGTATATCATTCGTGTTTATGATACAATTACTACATTATACAGATTTCTCCATAGTCAACAAGACTGATGGTAATTCAAGGGTGCACAACTTTGATTGAAATTTCCTTTTAAAGTGGCTGGGATGCATCTGTTTCTCTCCTTTATTCTGTCATTCACCCTGCGTATGTCTTCTGTGCATTTTTTCATTGTTGATAGTAATGCCTGCTTCAAACTCTGTTTCAACCCATTCCTGTATCAGCGAGAATGTCTCTCCTCGGTGTTCTCTTTTATTGCCATAAATTTCAGCTTGTAGAAGAAAATTCCATCAGAAAAGAATACAAGCATCGTGGTACCCCCCTGCTTAAAATAACACAGAGTGATGGGAGTGATAAAAATACTGTGAGAAAATGAAGGTAGCTTGAACACCTATCAAAGCAAGCCAAACCAAGCAAACAACAAAGCTCTTTAAAAATATGTGTTTCCATTTAAGAAAGCAAACAAAACTGAATAAATTAGGTAGGTAACATTTATGCCAAGTCCCATAGTTTCTAAGTATAGCCTTATTCTCTCCCCTTTCATCCTTCCTTTAGGAACAAGAGCTGGTTTGTTTTATGATTTTTCTAATGTACATAGTATGTTGTGGGTACTACTGAAGTCTAAATTATATGGATGTTAATTACAAAAATGATTCTTACAGATAGGAAAAATATGCTTACTATATTTTCCAGACTATTTCACTATTATTTTTAATGAAAATCATGTTTGATGTTTGTCTCCAGGAAAGAGATAATTGAAGTATCATGCTTAGGAGAGGCTTGTGTTTTCAGCTGAAGCAGCAAGGCTGAAGCTTTAGTAATAAGAAATGTTATAAACCAGGGCTTCTCTTTGTAGGTACCTTAATTCTAAAAGCTTTGCTCTGGAGACTGTCTGCTGAGATTAGGTATTAGGATGAGTCATGGAGAGAAACAGTTGCAAAAATGGATGATAGATCGTTCAGGAAATACTGTCTTAAAGTGGATTTAGGAATTGGATGTGAAGCCAGTGATTCTATTTGTCTCTTACCTAAGTGGATATTGTGTGTTTTAAACTACTGAGAGTTTTCATTTGGCCTTTGGAGTTTGCTCCGTATTTGAGATACTTTACTGAAATAGCTTGAAGAGTTAAAAAGGAATAGCTTATTTGGGTGAACATGAGAATGGCTGTACTTCCGCAGATAAAGGATCCATCTAGCCAAGCATCCCCTTGCCACAGCAATGCCTGGTAGCACATGCCTAGGAAAGGGTATTGGGACTCATTTTTTGTACCTTTCACAAAAATTTTGTGAAAACTTTCAATTCTTCAGCATTGTGGCTGAAGAAATTCCTGAGACAGAGATGATGTCTTTTTATTTAAGAACTATTAATTATTTTTTCATCTTCAACTTCTGCGGTGGCTTTCTGAACCCATGCAAGCTTTTAGCATCAATTGTATACATCAGCAGCTGTGTCTTAGGAGAAAGGTATCTGAACACACACACAGCAAGTACCCATTTTGTCTCTTGCTGTCTACACATACCTTCATAGGTAAGACCAACTAGAATTCCAGCTACAGTTCTGTAGTGGTTGTTCATGCCTGCCTTTCTGCCGCATCTGTACCTCATGCAGTCAGTGGCTTCTTGTTTATTCCCTCACCTTTATTATTTAGTAGTTAGCTTAATATTTCATCAATACACACTTCATTATGATCTTACATTATTTTGTAACTTGAAGTCCAAGATAATATTTCAGACCATACAGAAGTAGTTATCTGTAACTTTGAAAAATGGTATCACTTATGTATAAACCATCAGTGACATATCAGCTTGGTTCTGCCCACCTAGAAAGGAAACAAACTTCAGCAGTCAAAAAAGAAACCACCCTTTTCCCTTCTTCAACACTTTCTTGATAACTCAGTCAAGAAATTAAGCAGAAAGGGTTTCCCGAAAATGAATTCCTGAGGGAGAAAAAAATAGTAGTGCTCTAGCAATGTGAAAATGAGTGGGATGAACCTTGTTTCACATATTGGGTTTTTTCATTTACATATCAGATAAGCTATCAAAACAAGATTCCCCCTTCCTTCCTTTTTAAACAGTGCACTCTGTCTGAATGCTGATATCATACATGAGTTTTTACAGAATGTATGTTAGATAGACTCCTTGTTTCAGGGAATCTATTGTATAATGGAACTGGTACAATGTGAATGTCTTCAACTCAACTACAGAAAGTAAAGAAAAAGTAAGTAAAATAAATATTTGACTGCAACCTGGTAAATGCACACTTTTCAGTCTCTATTCTTCAAAAAGACAGTCTACTTCTATAATTTCCTTGCTACTTTGTTGCTGATATTGAAGACTAAAAAAAAATGTCATGTGCTAGTATTAAACTGATGTGGACATTAAGGATCCTGTGATACAAAACACAGACAAGTATTCAATGCCCTTAAGATTTGATCCCACTGCACGTCCAAACAGTGCTCTAATATAGTGTAGATAAGATACCTTTTATTCTAAGGCCACCAAAGGTTAAAAGCTACTGAAAGCTCTGTCCCATGCATATCACTGACAGGAATTCCTGTTTACAGTAAGAGACTAAGAGTAGAAGGAATTGTTGAAACTGTTTTGTTTTTTTTTCTAACTGGCAACTGCTTAAATTCTCAGATCTCAGTGCTCAACATTGTTGTGTGAGAAATGTCGGTAGCTAGTATTTGCTTGCCTGCATTTCCTATTGAAGACAATAAAGCTCCTAATTTATTTTTAACCTGAGAGAGCTGGACACACAAGCAGCCTTACTGGGAGCTAGCTGAGACACAGATCACTTTACACTTTTGAAATAATGCTTTTTTCCCCAAGTCCTTCATTTAGTTTAGGCTTCCACTTTTTAAAGTCTTCACAGAGACATGCACTAGTTTATTCTTTAGTAGAACAAAAAGGGGCTTCTGTGTGCAGTAGAAGAATGTCCACAGTGGGGTTTTACATTGAGCCCTAATTAATGAAACAGAAGAGAGATCATTTTGTTGTGATGTGGTTACAGTGAAGTTCTTCTGCAAGGGGCTGGAAGTACTTTTGTTTCTTCCCTCAAATTCCTGTTTTTTTTTTAATCTGAAATACAATATAAACATGTTAAATTACACTGAATGTCAGTTCAGCAACTACTAATTCAAATAATTTTAACCTCATTAAAATACAGAAAAATTATGCTTAAAACAGTTGCCATCAATGACTCTTCCATGGAATCATAGAATGTTCTGGGCTGGAAAGATCATATAGTTCCAACCCCCTGGCATGGGCAGGGACACCTCCCACTAGAGCAGGCTGTGCAGGGCCACATCCAACCTGTTCTTGAACACATCCAGGGATGGAAAATCCGCAACTTCCCTGGGCAACCTGTTCCAGTGTCTCACCACCCTACTAGTAAAGAACTTCTTCCTTGCATCTATTCTAAATCTACCTTCTTCCAGTTTGAACCCATTACACCTTGTCCTATCACTACAAGCCCTTGTAAAACGTCCCTCCCCAGCTCTCTTGTAGGCCCCCTTCAGATACCTGAAGGCTGCAATAAGGTCTCCCCGGAGTCTTCTCTTCTCAAGGCTGTACAACCTGAAATTCGCAAGATCATTACAATAGGGTTGAACAAGAACACCTATACAGCAGTACTAAAAGAACTTAAAAGAATAATTAATTCTGTTAACTGAAGGAATCTGGATTTTATTTGAAGTGTGGAAGATTGGTCAGAGAGAGTTAAAGAGTTACACGAGCTATCTCAAATTCATGTAGACACTTCTGAGTTACTGTGGTCACAGTTTAACTTTTTCTGTAACCATCTTATATGTTGTTCTCACCAAACACAATAAATTCAGTATATTTCTGAATCAGTTCAACTATTCTAACTAGTTTCCACAAATGTTGTTAGGGCTTTATCTTTCTGCCTGAGAAACTGCCTGTTTTGTGTGGCATTGCAAATCAGTGTGGCTGCCTAAAAATCCAATAAAAAAATGTTCTAAACTAGGAGTACAGGTGTTGTCCAGACAGTGGAATACAGTTTTCCATTTTAAATATACTGTACTGCTTTGGAAAACAGTGTATTCTAATGGTGTTTAAGAATCAACATATGCTCTTAACAAAGTCTTTCTAAATCATTGGCTTGCAGTATGGTATCATTTCTGCCTAACAATAACTTTTCATTGCAGTAATTTATAAGACTGGCAAGAATTAACATGTGTTTGTTGCATGTTCGAGCATGTAACACATTGTATGAACACTTAGCAGCACTATGCCAGTACTTGGATGACGTGCATGTATTGTGAGAAAATTTTTTCAGATGGATGCATAAATGTTGGGGTGGGGATTGTTCTGTTTGTTTCTTCCTGATAATTCCTTTTAATTACTTGTTTTTCAGATAATGGAGGACAGACTTTGGCAGGTGGAAATAACTGGCCACTCAGAGGAAGAAAATGGACCCTCTGGGAAGGAGGAGTGAGAGGTGTAGGCTTTGTTGCAAGTCCTCTGCTGAAACAAAAAGGTGTAGAAAGTCATGAACTTATCCATATCTCTGACTGGCTGCCAACATTGGTGCACCTTGCTGGAGGACATACCAATGGCACTAAGCCTTTGGATGGCTTTGATGTTTGGAAAGCTATCAGGTAACTTGCATGTCAAATCACTGAGTCAACTGAGTCAACATTCTGGTATGAGAAGAATTTAATCAGCCCAGGGAACAGAGTTGGAACTGGGAGGGATGGGGAGGGGGTGGGCATGGGATATTACATGTCCTTTTCCTAAATAAAGGGAAGAGAAGGTATAAGTGCAGTTAACTTTGCTATCCATGAGAGAATTATCCAGGTTGCAAATTAAACCTGCTCTCAGATGCAAAACCTCCATACAGCTTTAACTTGTATGTTGAATTTGTCAGTGTGGACACAGCAGTGCGCAAATATGGTATACTTTTTCAAGAATACTCTGTGATCCAGAAGTATGTTAATTGATTTTGCACAGCATGGAGTACAAGTTAGTAAATTTTATTAACCTATCCCTGCTCTCCACAGAGCCCAGCTGCATGTCTCTGCAGTATGCATCTGGAATTGTACATGTGGGAAATCTATGCAGACATTAAACTCATGGAGCATGGATTCCACTTTGATGGTTTGTTAGCACAGTACAGGACTTGTCAGGTTGGCTCAAAGTGTATCCATTTGAATAGGTCCATACCGTGCTGTCCAGTGTCTCAAAAAGCTTGTGAGGTTGAGTACAAAAGCAGACTTGACTTGGTTCCTGAGAGGTCCTGATGTTGTGCCTGGTTTAAGCAATCTGGAGCACAGTGCAGACATGTGTAGCAATGATTTAGGACAGAAAGTTTGATTACTGCTAAAGCAGAATAAAAGGACTAGCAGTTCTATTTCCTACATGCCATTCATTTGAGGATTAGCGTTTGATTTCTCTTGATAGTCTTTGTTCTGATTTTTTAGCAATCAGACAAGATTATGTTTTTGTGTGTTACAGCCTTCTGTCCATTTCTCAGAGTTCCCACACCAGCTTTCAGAAGTGTGGCTATTTATGTAGCAATTGCTGAATTTTCTGCAATTTTCTACATAGTGCATTACATTAAACACTGACTTTTGTGTGTCTTAGCATCCTAGACTGTGAATTATGGGAGTTAGTTCCTAAGCAAGCATGAGCTGGTGTGTTGTTTGGGTTAGAGACTGCAATTAGAAATTGAGAGTTAGACCAGGCAGAGTTGAACCTGTCTACCTGTCCCTGGTTAGACTTATATAGACCTAGAAGCAAAAAATAAAAAACCAACACCCCACCCACAAGAAAACCCAAAGCCATTTATTGAATTTGTAATTGTTTTGTTTGTACCTTTAGTAGGTTTACCTGTTTTGAAACTGCTAAGCTTGGTTTCTTTCTAGAGCTGCCTCTGTTTCTGAGGAGCTATGGGGTAGTTTTCTGTACTAGCTGAGTTTGCAGAGAGCTCATGGCTTTGTGCCCAGGTGTACTGTATGGCTCTCTTCCAAGTGGAAGAAGATAAGGATGTGTATAATTAAGGCCAGGAATCATTAACTGCCAGGAAGGAATGGAGACTCCTGTCCAGCCAGAGAAAGTAAAATGTTCTACATGCAAGTGTTACTGTGGGAAAACAGCATCAGTGAGATCCTGGGTACTCTTAAACCACGGACTTTTCTTCCAGCTACCAATGGATTTCCTGCCTGCTTTAGGTTCAGTTCCAACCAGGTGTTCTTTGTCATAGACTCATCTTGTCAGATCAGGTTACTTCAGCAGAAAAATTACATATGGGGAAGCACAGGTACAGCTCTGCATCCCCTGCATGCTCCTGGCACTTGAATCTTACCTCTTTGTGGAGGGACTAAATGCAGTGTTTACTGGCACTGCTAGGGAATAGGTGACTTCCAGTGTTTTTAATTGTGTCAACTGAAGGGCCCCTGTCCAGAGAGGAAAAAAGCCATTTTTTTGTGAATTGTGAGGCTGCTCTTTGGCTGACCTCCAGCCAAAATGTCAAATTTAACGTGATTTTCCCATGTAACCAGGAGAAATGAGTGTATTAAATTTCATGATCATAACTCAAAAGGTCACTTGAATATTGGATAGCAAACAATGAAGGCATAGTGCCCTTTTGGTGACATCTGATGGAAAGTTCAAATATCTTGCTTTTCTTGGACCAGATAGCTCATAATGAGTGAAATTATAATATGCTAAGATTCTACCTCATCTGAAAAAAAGGAAATTAATATCCAATCACTGTGTTACATCTGTATTTTTTTCAGTACAGTCTAATACAAATATCTGCATATGCTTATTATGATTTATTTCTTCTGTGGACTTTAATCCTAAGCCCACTGTTTCATGTGTGTAATCAAAAGGAAAAAAACATTATAAGTTTGGAATCTTGACTTAGATATTCAGAAGAATATATGGGACAATGCAGATGTCTCAGAATTCACAAAACTATTGGATCCATTCCATTATGTGTCTGATATCTCTGTATAAATGGTTAGTATTTAAAGGATGTGTTCTTAATATTAATAAACAGAAATAATATGGTCCTGAAAATAAATATGTGTAAATATATACATTTTGCATATAGATTATGTTATAAGTAATATAGAAATCAGATATAAATTTTGAAATCTGAATTAGAAATTTGAAATCCTCGTCCAAATTGAACTTTCTGTCATGTTTTCCAGAGGCTTGGGAGTCCAAACAGGACACTGATTAATACTAAGTTCTTGTTATAAATAGAAGTGCTGAAAGCTACACGTGTATCCAACTGTTCATTTCAGACCTCCTCTACTTAATTTTGACCTGAAGAACCAGAAGAAGGTTAATGGTTAAGAGCAAATGGCATAAAAAGAGCATTCAGGAGCACATGTTTCTTGTGGACAATTGTGGACAAAAATATTCTCTGTTGCATTCTTTTTAGCTAGCTAAAATGCATGAAACTAAGGAAACACAATGTTCTTGTTCTCGTTGCTTGAACTTTTCTTAGGTAGAAATTTGTATGCTGCTTAAAAGCTCTTTGACAAGGACTTTGAACTCAAAAGCTTGTCTGCTCTTTCTAAATTGATCTGCTGACCTATTAGTGTAGGCAATACTGTTGCAACACTGTTATCAGCAAGAGACCTAAGAGAAGCAGAATGTGATTTTATTTGAAATAGAAACTGAAATAAAGCAGGTTATACTTGCACTCTCACAAGTCTGACACTCATTCACCAAAAGGTGTGTGCCTAGGAAGTCTGCCCAGCAGCCAGGCACCAGGGCAGAGGTTTTCAAGCCATCCATCTGGCAGTCAGGCACCACAGTGTTTGTGACCAGATGTTAGTCCCAGGATCTGCTGCTGTGGTGCAGAGGTCCAGGAATGCCAGCTATGAAATCCTTCTAACATCTTCTGTGTTCTTCTTAGATTGCATGTGTTCTGGTTATGCCTCTTGGTACCTTTTTGGTGCCGCTTCTCTGTCCTGGTCCCACCTTTGTGAGTCACCAGGTGACATCACTATTTTGTCTCCAGATGCCCTGTGAAATTGGACTACACATGCTGAGGTCTAACTGACCTGAATCTGTATTTCATTAACACAGGTTATTATGAGAACCCTTTCCCTGCTGTGTGTTCATGTTTTTGTCTCCACATGCAGATCTTCCCAGTCTTTCTCCATTCATACTAATCTTGGCCTTTGTGCTAGAGTTTTCCACAGTAAAAGATAGAAGGGCACCAAAAAACTTAATTTTCCAAGTACCTTTGGAATGAAACTTAGTTTTACCTTTAATGTCTCTGTCTTCTTTTCAAAAATAACTTAGGATGGTATCCCTGTACCAACTCTTTTTTGAATATTCATCAGACCATTCCAGCCTTAGGTATAAACCTTCTACTTAAATCATAATAGACTGTGCTTTTCTAATACCTTAGATTATCATGGGTAATACTACAGTATAGCTAGAACTTCGAAACCCACGTACATATTATAAATTATTTCTGACAATGCAGTGATAATATCACTAGTACACTTTACAAAAATATAATTGAGAATACCAAGAACAATTAATAGAAAACAACACTAAAATGCAACTAGTCAAGGAATCTAAACTGTACTGCATGCTTCCAAGTATGTGTCTCAAAAGTCACTTGCATTTCTAAGAAGCATCTGTTCTCCACGTGCTTACTATTGAAACTGAACACTAGGCAAAATAATTTTCCTTATGTATAAATCTGCCCTGGTTTATACATTGTTTTGATGTATTTTGCTATTCAGCACTGAATATCAAGTGTGTCCATACTCTCAGAAGCATTTTATGCTTGCCAGTGTGGCACCCATCTATAAGAAGGGCAGGAAGGATGATCCGGGGAACTACAGGCGTGTCAGCCTGACCTCGGTCCCGGGAAAGGTTATGGAACAGCTCATCTTGGGGGTGATCACACGGCAAGTGCAGGACAATGGGGGGATCAGGCCCAGCCAACATGGGTTCATGAAGGGCAAGTCCTGTTTAACCAACCTGATCTCCTTCTATGATCAGGTGACCCGGCTAGTGGATAAGGGAAAAGCGGTGGATGTTGTCTATCTGGACTTCAGGAAGGCATTTGACACCGTTTCCCACAGCATTCTGCTGGAGAAGCTGGCAGCTCATGGCATAGACAGGAGGACTCTTCACTGGGTTAGAAACTGGCTGGCTGGCCGAGCCCAGAGGGTGGTGGTGAACAGAGTGAGATCCAGTTGGCGACCGGTCACAAGCGGGGTCCCTCAGGGCTCAGTTTTGGGACCTGTCTTGTTTAATATCTTCATCAATGACCTGGACGAGGGAATTGAATGCACCCTCAGTAAATTTGCAGATGACACAAAATTAAGCACAAGTGTCGATCTGCTTGAGGGTAGGAAGGCTCTGCAGCGGGATCTGGACAGGCTGGAGCGATGGGCTGAGGTCAATTGTATGAGGTTTAACAAAGCCAAGTGCCGGGTCATGCACTTTGGTCACAACAACCCCCAGCAACGCTACAGGCTTGGGGAGGAGTGGCTGGAGAGCTGCCTGGCGGAAAAGGATCTGGGGGTGCTGGTGGACAGCCGGCTGAACATGAGCCAGCAGTGTGCCCAGGTGGCCAAGAAGGCCAACGGCATCCTGGCCTGTATCAGAAACGGTGTGACCAGCAGGAGTAGGGAGGTGATTGTGCCCCTGTACTCGGCACTCGTAAGACCGCACCTTGAGTACTGTGTCCAGTTTTGGTCACCACAGTACAAGAAGGACATTGAGGTGCTGGAGCGGGTACAGAGAAGGGCAACGAAGCTGGTGAAAGGGCTGGAGAGCATGCCCTATGAAGAGCGATTGAAGGAACTGGGTTTGTTTAGTCTAGAGAAGAGGAGACTGAGAGGAGACCTCATTGCCCTCTACAACTACCTGAAAGGAGGTTGTAGTGAGGCTGGTGTTGGTCTCTTCTCTCAAATTAGTAATGATAGGACGAGGGGAAATGGCCTCAAGTTGTGTCAGGGGAGGTTTAGATTAGATATTAGGAAGAAATTCTTCACTGAGAGGGTAGTTAGGCACTGGAATAGACTGCCCAGAGAGGTGGTGGAGTCACCATCCCTGGAGGTGTTTAAGGAACGAATAGATGCAGTGCTTGAGGATATGGTGTAGTGGTTAGAGTGATGGTAGGAGAAGGTTGGACTTGATGACCCTGGAGGTCCTTTCCAACCATAATGATTCTGTGATTCTGTGTGATTTTGCATTAAGAGAAAAATGGAAAACCAAATGGTAGTACACATGGAGCAGTATGATAGGCACTGAGAGACTCAGGATAAAATGCAGTCAAAATAACTAGTATTTCTTCAAAGCTTGCTAGCAAGTGTAGACTTTCAAGTTTTACTCATTCGTTTTGCAGGGCAAGTTTTGGTTTGATATTTTTGTAGTTTTGGAAATATCAGAATTGATTGGATTAAATAAATGAAGCAAGATCAGCTTGAAGTCTTGTATACCAAATGGTTACATTCATTTCAGGAATTAAGCACATGTTTGAAAAAATTTTCATTGTTGTAGTATAAATTAATGCTGAAGAAACAGCAATCTAAAGCTAGGAGTAATGTTTATTTCCAGCATAGCTGAAATGTAACTATTTTAGGAAAGCATGTACAGATATGACCCAGAGAAATACAATATATGGCAAGATTATAAAGATTTAGATTTTGCTGAGTGACACTGAGGATGTTTTTGTACGAGATAAACATATTTACCCTGAAAAACCTTGGATTCCTTCCTAAGGACACTTTCTGCCTATTTAACAACATCAAAAGTGAAAGATTGCATCTAGATGTTTGTTCACATTCACTAAGGAGGAATAGATCTTTCTGTATGTTTTAAAAACTTTGCAAAGCAGAAGACGGAGTGATGTTGTCAGCATAAACTACCTGATTCTCATACCAACTCTGAAGTTAGTCCACATGCTTTCATCAGGATGTTCTTACATAGAGGACTTTCTTGGAAAAAGAGTACCTTTTAACTGCTCAGTTAAATAGTCGGATGTGGTAGTATGATAACCAGACAAAATAAAAGGTTCTTTATTTTCAGGGGGAGGAGCAATGTTTTAGAATATTGGAGTCTAAAATTAAATATTCTAAAATTAGAGCATTGTAGGATATGGTTATGCTGGAACCTACTAAAACACAAAGGCAGGATTCCCCAGAGGGTCTTACTGCTTTCTTATTCTAGCTCTCTTGGCTAGACTATATTCCTGATGCAAAATATCCTTCGCAGATGTTGAGATTGTGTCTTTTGAGAGGACTAAGGTCAGTGTGGAGCTCCATAAATAGGAAGGTGGACAGAGTTTAGGCACAGGGAAAGGGAACTCTGCTACAAGTGTAAATGCTCTACTTGTCCCCAGGATGTTGTTTATATTTTCCTGATGTCCTTTTCTGTCAGCCAGCTGCTTTCTTCAGCATACAATGCCAACTTTTCTCTGGCTATTGTTCTGTGAATAATATATGCTGGTTATAAACCTCCATGTTGTGTGCAACAGAATTACTGGAATAACACCCAAACTGAACAAGCAGTTCGGTGCCAGTTAATAGTGCTACAGAGCTTAATGCAGTAATGCTATAAGCTTCGGGGAGTATGTCTCATGATTATATATAAATCACATTTCCAGGTTACTATTACCAATATTCTATCCCAGAAAAATGATCGATTCAATAAAAATGACAACTGCAGTATGAAAATCTTAAATTAATGTTTATAGCCATGTTTATTATATGGTATTCACCCTCCAGAATAAAAGCTATGAAGGAAATCACCTTTAGTGATATGATAGTAATACTACTCTGCTCGAATCACATGAATATCCTTAGTTCTGACTTTCTGCCTACTGTGGTACTGTATGAATACTGAATGTATAAAACAGGAGAAGCACATGGGAGTAAGTTACTTATTTCTTCTGTATTTCATCCTGGTGGAAGATAACTACATTCCTTAGTGCAACTCTGATATTTGCTTACTTTTAAAAGGGTACTGAAAAGTGCAGACACAGCTCAGAAACTGCAAAATACGATAATTTCCCCAAGTATTTACTGCGGAGTCATTCACATTATATAAATTTGCATCCTAGTTTAACTTGTGCTGACTGGTTCATGTTACTGTTACGTATGAACGAATGGTGAAAGGAACACTTCACCACAGCTGTAAATAGAGCATCTAGAGACATTAAGAGTCTATTAAATCTAAGCTAAAATTTGGTCAAACAAGGCCAGGCATTCCTCGGTTAAGAGTGTGACTGCTATAGATATTAGGACACACACACATGTTAACCTTTCCCTCACATTTTGCGAAAAACATTTTTGTTGCAGTTTTTATACACTGAATTACTAACACTGCAGGTTAATTATTGTACTTCTTCTGTATTAATTGCAAGACTGTATTATCAGAACACATTTAACCTTTCATCCAGTCCTTCTTGATAATTTTGTACTTATTCAAATGTGTAGCATCCAGAAATGGCTTTAGAAATGGAATAGAGCAATATTAATTTTCATTAGTTGTTACTGAAAATTTTAAATTACAGGTGAATGTTGTTTAATTATATATTTTCTATATTAAAATAATAGTAATCTTTGAAGTTTCCACCAAGTTTTATATTACCTGATTTTTTTATTCTTAATGTCAAGTTGTTTAGGGGGCCTGATTGAATTTTTGAATCTTAAATGAAGCCCCTTAACAAAAAGAAACCAAGTTATTTGGAACTTTCAAAAAAGATATGTTTATGTTGACTGTCAAGTAACAAAATCTTGTAATGTCATGATGTAGCCAAGGTTCGCTTTAATTATGTCTTCCTACTCATGTTGCCCTTTATAAGGAGTAAATTTGCTTTACTGTTTTTTTAGGATTAGGATTTACTTGACTCAGAAAATTTATGGGTAAATTCAGAGGCTCAATCCACACTATTCCCATGTAATCAATGGCTAGAAAAAGTGATTGTAAAATTTCTTTTTTCCACAAGAAGATTCAGAATATCTAAATAATCCTTGTGACCAATATTACAAGTTGAAGGTGGGTTTTTTAAGGGGTGGCCAATGACTCTAGTGTTTTTTGAGAGTCTCAGCCTTTCAGCACTTGCTCATGTATGCAGAGAGCTTAGCAAATTCCATGCCAGCTTATGGTGCAAAATTTGATTTTTAAAGTTGATTATTGTAAAACCCCGCTTTGGTAGGGCTGATTCTGTACTCTGTAAACTTATGAATAATCCCAGTAAACACCAGTGCAGTCAGGGAGGACTGATGGGGCACAAGCTGTTCATACTAGGCTGGAAAAGAGCATTCAGATTAAATTCGATAGCGACTAATTTATGGTTATGAGCTTATTTTGTATGAGGATGACAAAACCCCTTAAAATAAAATATGCAGAATCCTAATGAGCTTTGGAAGGAAATTAACATTTCCTTTTGGAATCTCTCCTAGTGAAGGAAGACCTTCCCCCAGAGTGGAACTGCTGCATAACATAGACCCCATGTTTGTGGATGACTTCCCATGTGAGTATGTTACTGATTGTTCAAGACTTACTAAACCTACAGTTTATCTTCTGAACACTCCTTGTTTTCCTTAAGTAAGTATTTCCTTCTAGGTAAAACAAAATAGACTAGGATGCCTTCTGCTTTTCAGTAAATAGCTTTAAAGTACAGAAACATCATCCCCCAGGTGCTGTAAGTACTTACTGAATCATGACCAATGCATGCTTCCTCTTTTGGAGAGCTTTGAAGCAGTGCTGAGTAATGAAGTACCTCGGGGCATGGAAATGTTGAGGAGCAGCCATGTGCTTGAGGTGCACAGGGAGGCACCCTACCAAAAAACCCTACCAAACCCTGTCTTCAGTGTGCCAGTTTGGTGAGTAGCTCCCTAGTTATGAGAAGCTGAGAAGTTCCAAGCCTTGTGTTTGCTTTTGTTCCATAGTCATATGGGTTGGTTCTTGAATGTCATAATCACAGAGCTTAAGTTTGCCAGTTCTATAGCTCTTTACACACCACCTCTTTTATGATTCAGCATTATTAGTTTTCTAAGGACTACAAAGTTTTGAAGTGGAGATTTTTTTCATACAGAACATTGGAACAGGTCTTTTCCAGTGTTTTTATGGCACTTCTGTATTTAATTAAATGAAGAAGTAAATCCAGGCAGAGGAAGAGTAGCGCAGTGGGGACAGTGATCTGTTGTTTGCAAGACAGAAAGATGTTGTGCTGCAGTAACTGGATGGAAAGGGATATGTTGGCCTTCTGCAATGCACAGCTGGTTCTATGATGATTTTCTCAGAGGGAGTATTCCTTCTAAGGAACATTATGCCTTTCTAGTGCTGGCTGGACAGCACTGCTTGCAGATAATTCCTACATAGTGGGGGAATTAAGGTGTAGCTACTCCAGTTTCCCTGCAAAGGGTGCTCAGCGAGTCGTAGCATTCCTGTACGATGTGATTGACCTCAGCAGAGTAGTCAAATTCCTGGTGTAAATAGGAGGGGGGTGAGTAGAGTAGGTTTTCAGGAGCCTAAGGAAATATCCAGATTGCTTCTGTGGTGCCATGCTCTGATGATACCTCACTGTTTGCTACATGTGGTATGTTCATCCTTAATTTTTATGTGCGTTGTACGAGATGTGGGCAGGAAGCAGGGCAGATGGGCTGAAGCTGTAGTAAGTGAAGCTTTCATGCTAGATGACATGTGACTTCTAAGCGTCACAAACAGAGGAAGGGGTATGTATACCTGTAAATTTAAAATGTTTTTATGCACCTTTCAAAACTAGAGTCATTAAAAACAAAAATGTAACTCTACACTCACATGTCCTTTAGGCACCATACAGAATTTCCCTGTTTCTTCTCACCAAAGGCCTGTAATTTTGGCAAGTTACTTTGTGCCACCTGTTTTACTTTCTCCCTTAATTGCACTTCTGGTCATGAACAGGTAGAGTTGATCTCCAAATTAGTATACCTTACATTTTTCCTGGGTTTGATTTTATGATTATATTAATGAAGGATCTAAAAGTAAGTAATTGCATTTCTGATAGGTTTGACAAGATATATCACTGTTATACATGAAAAAATATACATTAAGCTGTGCTTTTTCAGACCACTGTTCTTTTAATTAATGTATTATTTCCAATGCAACAGAGCATGTTAATTTATAGGCCACTGTTGGGAACAAGAAATCCAGCTTTCTTTGTACTTCATCTGCTGTCATAATATGCTCAGTTTCTTATAAATTAACTGGAAATTGAGATGAGTTTGTGCTTTGCAGGATGAGTCATTTTATTATTTATGAATCTGTTTTTGACCCAGCTAGTGAAATTATGCTTTGTCATATAAAGATTAAAATTTCTGTTTAGCAATCTGAGTTATTAGGAGTAACTGTATATGTATGTAACTCGACTTAGTGTCTGTTTTTCATTTGTGCAAACTGAGTAATAAGTTTAGAATTAAGATGCAGATAAATTATGTTGGTGTCTGTATTATGGATAGATTAGGGAGACACAAAGCTTGGAATATGTAATTACTTCCATATTTTCAGCAATCATGTCTCTCTTCATGCTTAAAAAAAAAAAAAACAAAAAAAACCCCAACAAGAAACAAAACCGTGTTAAACTGCCCATACAATCTTCCGATCACCAAGGTGATAAACTGTGTGTCATTCTGAACTCTCACTATTTCCTTGACTGTCATTGTTTCCTTGTCCTAACTGTTTTGAGATGAGAGAACTACAGTGCTAAAAAATATGTGTGTATATTTTGCTGGGTTCTTTCTCACCTCCCATGTAGTCTTTGGCCTTCTTTATGCCCATCTTGCCCTTCTCCAGTCCACTTAAAAAAACCACGTGACCTAAATCATCTTGTGTCAGATGGAGTACTCTTCTTATACTAATTTGCTCTCCTTTTTTTGGTAGAAATTGAATTAGAAAGTAAAACAATGACTGGAAGATAGAGATTAGCCAAATCTTTATGTTTGCAGAGTACTGTGGAAGAGCAAAGACGACATTAAATCTCAAGATGCTGTTAAGTATAACCAAAAAAAACTTTCAGAGCGTTGTGGATGATCAAGCAAGTTCTGATCATAATATTATTATTAAGGAAGACACAGAACTGTTGTAATTGTGCACACATAGGGCATTAAGTTATTGTTGTATTTGCACTCAGTGCAGAATCAGTGCTTCTGAACTCTTGAGTACTTTTGCATATAATGTATACATTCCCTCAGCATAATATTTTTATTTAATGGATGCATTTATTTTCATCTCAGTGTGAATAAACTGATACTATATGTTTTTAGCAGCATGAATGATGAGATGTCTTATGTAATTCATTGAATTTTTTACTGAAATAGTAAAACCGAACTTTATTCTGTTCAGATATTTTGCAGCAAAATAAGCATTCCTTCAGGGAAGAACTTAGGCAAAAGACATTAATTAACCTAGTGCCAACTCAACTGTTACAACCAAGAATTCAACAGAATGTTAAGTTAATGGTAGGACATGCTATCTTGATTACAGAGTTAACTACACCTTTGCTGCTGTAGTCTGTTAGAACTGACCTTGACCTACATGTTTACCATTTCTGGGTAACATCACGCAACTTTTCAAGTTCTTAGACTGAGCACTGGTTTCTAACCTCTGGGCATCAGCCAGGGTTACTTCAGCAGATCTGATGAATCTACTGATCAGCATCTATCTGCGTTTTAATGACCTTTTAGGAGCTCATGTCCAGTGGTAAATACTACAGCTCTACAGTAGTCTTGTATCAAAGTACTGCATATCTCTCCTATTGTTAATACTAAACAGCATAAAAGAGAAAACAATGTAACCTTGTTCATTTACAGTTCCATTTTACAAAAATATGCTGACAGGTCTTATTTCACTGGCTCTTTCAAGTACTTGTCTTCTGTCTCAAAGGGCAGACTTTCTTAAATGAAATATAAACCTCTCCAGTGGTCTGAAACATCTTGCAATGTTTTAGACTGAAATCCTCATTTTTCATCTTCAGTGCTAATAAAGGGGTTCCTGTCTCTGACCACAGACTTTCCCCACAGGGTCCCCTGACCTGTGGCAGTCCAGTGGAGTGGTTGGGATTAGAAACAATATCTTCTGTCAATGAACTGATCTGGTTTGCAGTGCTGACCTACAGCAGTTGTGGTTGTGTAACGGAGGAGGTGATGGAACGAAAAACTGGGGTGGGATCTCCAAAAATTAGAATGAGGAGGTGGGGTGGGTTGTAGTCTTCGTAATGAAGCCAGTCTGATGGTGAGCTATTGCCAAGATGGCCAGTCTGTCCTATTCCCTTTCTCCTACACTCCTCTCCTTCCTTGGGTTGGATCTGGAAATCACATGGTGACAAGATGAGTCTTCTGCCAGATCAGTCTTCAGACTATTCTGGGTGGTGGGTGGAAAGAGGATGAAAGGTTTCAACCACATCAGCCAGTGTAATCAACTTGCCCTGTGGCTGTATGACTGGGAGGGGGCTGGAGGTGTGTGTGGGAGAGTTGAAGTGGGGGGGTGGTGGCAGTGGCCACAGAACCCAGCAGCTAAGATCAGCCCAGGCCACCAGGAAACCTCAGCCAGAGGCAGTAGTTTAATGGAGTTCAAGCTAGTGTAGGTCACTGCTGTTACCAAAGAGGAAATCCTGCCTCCCACAGCACCTTACTGCCACTCTGCTCTCTCACAAATCACCAAAACCACTCATGGAGCAAGGTTATGAACCAGGTCAGGATATCAGTTCTGATTTTAATAACCCCCCTTTTTTTTTTTCCTTTGGATATATGTTGGATAGCCAAGGGCTCATTTTGACACAAAGCACTAGACTGGAAGGAATTTCAGGGTACAGGTGAGACTGATCCTGTTGGCTCTGAAATTAAATCCAGAAGTTTCTGTCTGTGTGACAAAGTGATCCAGCAGGTTTCTGCTGGAGAGGTGCTTCACTTCTTCCCCTCCCTAATCTCAGACAAACTTCTCCTGATGCTTATTTTGCATCCATTCTGGCACTCCTCGAATGCCTCCACAGTCTGATCCAACTTGCTAGCCTGGTTTTCCTCTTTCAGGAAGGTTGAATCTGCTCATTGGGGCTGATGGTTGCCAGAGGCAGTGCAGGGTGGGGCAAGGAGGCTCTGCACTGTCTGGTTGCTCCTGGAGCCAGAGCCCCAAGGGGAAGGAGTGGGGAACCACACCTTCTGTTTGGACCTTGCTGGTCTCAACCAGTCTGGGGAGCTCTGCAGATCAAGCTGCACCCAGGCTTCTCAGAAGAGGTTGCTCCTCTCCCTCCTTGCTAAAAGCCATCACTTTTGACTGTCTGGTTGCTTCTTCATCATCCTGTTGTTTTCAAAAGTGATAAATACGTCTCAATTGCTGGATCTCAGTGTAGATTTGTAATTTATTAGGGAGTTTGCAACTGTGTAAAAGCAGGACGTTGGTATGAAAGATCTTCTTTCTTCCAGGTTTGGGTCTGAAACATTCACATTTTCTGTTTGTTTTGAGAGTTTGATAGTAAAACAGGAAAATTCAAAGTGAAGCTAAATATATGTTGACAAAGAGTATCATTTTCTCTGTAGTATATAAATAAAGTACAAACAAAAGGCATAAATTAACTTAAAAGTTGCATATATCAAAAATCTGATTTGCATGTATTGGTAAAAAAAAAACAGACTGGGTTTGTCCCATGTTTGTGACTTTGTCTTTAAAAAAAAAGCCAGTCTGGCAGCTGTATGGGTGACATCAGCACTTCCATTGTGAAAGATCTTATTTCTTTTAGACAGCCTTATGGCATTTCATAAAGTTTTGGCAATTCAACTGAATTAAAAAACAACGGGATTTAAGTCTAAATTCCCCTAACTGCTAAACCAAACATATTTCTGACCACACAGTCATTGCTAGATGGCCTGTCTTGAAGCAGCATTGAAACTTTATATCCCACAGAAGGCAACTTTATTTTGAGAATCAGGACTAAATGACATGGTGAAAAGAAATTTACCCTTTAATTCAGAGTTGTTAATCAGAGTCTGTCAGTACGCTCTGTTTTATTTTTTAATCTGACTTGCTAAGTTTATTAATGAATGTAGCGAATATCACAAAATCTTGTAGACTAGAAGTATAGCATCACTGTATCTTCAAAAAGAATTTTAATTTCTTTAAATTAGAAGGTTGTATTCAAAATAAATATGTTATTGGGTGGGGCTGTTTTAGTCCGAAAAGACTTTCACCTCCATTTAAAATTCCAGACTTAACCATAAGCTGAAACTTCAAAAGCATAATAAAAATGTAAGCTACTAATTGTAGTCAATTTATTTTGAAGATATATATTCATAGAGGCAGACATCCAAGACAGAGAACTTGTAAAAACATTTTGTGATTTCTCTCCAAACTTTTATTTGCCCTGAGCAAAATTAATCAAACCTTACATTGCTCTCCTTGAAATCTGAACAAAGGCATTACCTCATGTATTACACTATTAATTGCCAAAAGAAATGATTGCTTATAAGGGGCTGGATCTGCTCTATGCAGAATGAACATATGACATATTACAACAGAGAAAACATTTCAGTTCTGGGACTGATGTACCATTCATGGGCATTAAATTTGTATTATAATGGCTGTAGCAGTTTGTGTTATATCCATACATATACCAAAATGTTCATCTTGATTAATGAACAGACACTCTAGGCAACTTTAGGCCCCATTTATTTGATACCGTCTCCCACAGCATCCTCATAGGTAAACTGAGGAAGTGTGATCTAGATGACCTAGTAGTGAGGTGGGTTGCTAACTGGTTGAAGGGAAGAAGTCAGAGAGTTGTAGTCAATGGGGCAGAGTCTAGTTGGAGGCCTGTGTCTAGTGGGGTCCCTCAGGGGTCAGTGCTGGGGCCGGTGCTTTTCAATATATTCATCAATGACCTGGATGAGGGATTAGAGAGTATTGTCAGCAAGTTTGCTGATGATACAAAACTGGGAGGAGTGGTTGACACACCAGAATGATGTGCTGCCGTTCAGAAAGACATGGACAGGCTAGAGAGCTGGGCGGGGGAGAAACCTTATGAAGTTCAACAAGGGCAAGTGTAGAGTTTTGCACTTGGGAAAGAATAACCCCATGTACCAGTACAGGTTGGGGACTGCCCT
>VZZY01010565.1:36054-47311 GCA_013400335.1 Eurystomus gularis
TTTGCAGAGGATCAAATCAATCCTGCCAGAACTGATTATACCCCAGTTGACTGTCTTGTGTGCACTGGGTATCCCAGAGTGATGTGGCACTTTGCCAGAGCAATAAGGATAATTTCTTAAAACTCCTCCCGGAGTTTGCTTTGTCTTGTGCATTTCTCAATAACACTAAGGAACAGGCTGCTTCACAGAATCAAGTCTAGCAAAAGGTAATTTTTGTCATTTAGTTTCCATTGTATAAAATGCTAAAAATCAATTTCCGGTTCAACACCATCTACAAAATTTCTAATGCATCTATGTGAAGCACAGTACAAAATTTTCTGTTTAAGTGCAAATGATAGTTTTGCATGGGAAATTCACATCTGCTTGTATCTAAGACTTTTTATGCCTCTCTAGCTATGGGGGAGGGAAATACTCCCTCCTCCTCTCCAATTCTGTTTATAAATGTGTGGAGGACAACCATGTATTTCCATACTGTTGATAAACCTTAAGGCATTTAATAAGACCTTATGTTTATAAATAGAATATATATAAGGTCTAAGTGTGTCTCCTAATTGTAAAAATATTAACTGTGCCTTTCATTCATTTGCTTTTTTTATTTCTCAATAGATTTTTGTTTGAAAATGTAGTCTTACTCTTAACTTGCAGGTGAGTAGTTAATACATCTGACTGGTGTAAGATATTAGGGAGTATATAAATTATATTACTACATTAAAGACACAATTTTCAGAGTGTTTGGAAGAGTCTTGATTTAATATTCATCGTTGGAAATGAAAAATGTAGTACTTCCACTGCTCTCAATTCTATAACTACTGTGGTCTACTGTGTATATCAAAAACTTGAACCCATGTTCAGTATATTATTTCCTGATATTTAGGAGGGAAAAAATCTCATGTTAAAGTAAAGCATACTGTTGCTTAATCCAGAAACATAAAGCAGAGAAATTCAGATAGAATGGAAATCCAGTGTTATTTCTGACCCCGTCCACAGATTCATACTACTTCTATTATGTGTGCAGATGAACAATGTGAAGAGCACAGCTTTCCAATTGCTAAAATGACCTTCACTAGAAATGGTGTGTGCTGAAAGGTGTTTATGTGTTCTTATGTTCCCACATTAAACCTTTCTGTCACCTTCTGTCCGCCCCAGATCTAGGTAATTCCAGACTGGGAAAAGCTGAAGGAAGTCCGTTTGTTTGTTTTCATATACCATTCTGGCTTTTTTGGTGTAACATAAAGTCCTGAATTTGGATGTATTTGTAGACCGCCTGCAAATTAAACTATAGACTACACTGCTTGCAAATGAGAACCACCCTGTGCCTACAGAATATTTTGCACATATAGATGCTGGAAAACCACATAGATCATTGAATTAAAATGTAGAAGATAGTAAAAAGTTAAGAATCTGTTCCAGATGGTATACCAACTAAATTTGCTTACTTTCCTAAGTAAATTCAAAATTTTATGTACTAATTTGGTATGAATGGAAATCAAAATTACCAAAACCCATCTGAATATCCCATCACCAAATGAAAGGCTTATTTTCTGTGTTGTCATTCAAAATATTTGTATGTAATATGTGATGTAAAATGGAAAATATGGAGAAAATATCTGTCCTAAAGTTTGAGTCTGCTGGGGAGAAATCTCTCCTGAAAGATGGACGATCACTGTTCGAAACCGTTTGTAACAATCAGGGTAACTCAGGACATGAATTTGGGTCCCCAGAGTCCTGAAATGTATCCCCAGTGTTTGGCTGGATTTTTTGGAAGAGGGAGAAAAGTTCTGATTTTTTCAGGTATATCTTCACGTGAATTTAACCTTTAGTTTACAGTTTATTTTTATTTTTATTTAAAATGTATGGAAGTTAAACATTTAATTGGTCTGATCCTTTTCTTTATTTCCATTTTACTGAAAAGTGAGTAAGCTCAGCATCAAATTGCCATCTGTTTCTGATTGTTTTAGTGGACAAACAATAATTTATAGAGCATGCAGTTGGCTATGGCTTTTGATGTGACCTGAGAATTTCCGTCTTTAGAGAGGAAACTATTGGACAGTTGGAAAAATGCCGCCAGAGGAAACTTCAGAAGATGTGGTTGTGGGAAGCAGCGCTGGCCACAAAGAAAAGTTATAGGGTGGCTTCCTGAGTTTTACTGCAGTGAAGTTATGGTTCATTTCTTGACTTTGTGTTTCCCTCTCTGACTGTGTGCTCCTATAAAGAATCAAGTGTTTGGGTTCCTGTTACCTGAGGTCTGCCTTTATTCTGCTGTTTCAGTGCTGCAGGGAAGATCAAGCGATATGTTTAAGTAAACAGTTTCTAGCTCTTAACTTCTGAGCTTAGTGACATGGATTTTGCAGCAGGGAAAACCACTCTGGAATTTGGTTTTTTCTCCTCATCCATAAGCCTCAATTTTTGGTAACATTCACGGGATTGCGTGCTGTTACTGATTTATTTTTTTATTATTTTCTTAAGCTTTTTCTTCGGAGGATTGGTAAATCGCCTATTGGCACTTCTGTTTTGTTTTTGTTCACTTTAATCACTTTAATTTGGGGATCATTTAGAGGAGTGGTTAAAATGTATATGTTGTTGCCAGAAATGATGTGAAAACAAATGGGAAAGCCTTTCATATAAAGGTTTTGTGGAAAACACACTGTGTGTACTGAACTGTATGGATAAAGAGGAATTTAGCTTCATTTGTTTAATTAAGATTAGTTGGTAAATTGCTTGTATGTTACTACTGATGCTTAACCAGTCTGAACCAGAGCCCACTGGAATTAATGGAAAGGTTCCCATTTGTTTCAGTGTGGTTTTTTCCACGCCCTAACAGACCTCCTGCTGTTCCACAGTTGGGCATTAGTAAGGGACAGTGAGTGTGACAATCATGCAGATTTTGTGTGTACACATGTGGTGAGATTTCTAGGAGGTTGAAGACTGCTTTCATGTGGGTAATTTTTATGTGGAGTTCCATAATATTTAAGAAAATCTGTGATTTTTTTGACCTATGGCTTCTGCTACTGTACCACAAAAACAGGCTAAGGTGATTTGAAGGAGTCTGCAGTGTCCATTGATAGAAAATTGATCACCTGTGATGTTTGAACTGCTTGGGGTTTTTTTCTTTTCTGTTTAATGGACATCATGTAAGTAAATGTTTTAAATCCTGTTAATAGAGTCAAATGATTTGCATTAGAACAGAAGCTGTAATTTGCAAAATCTCTGATTTATTGAATGGAAGCAGTAGGAAAATCACAGAATCACCATTACCATTTATCTGACAATATAGAGAAACTGGTGAATACAATAGGAATTTCTTGGATGATTAAAATAGTATGTTGATTTTAAAGATGATAGTGAAAGTACTAGAAAATACTCTTTTTTTCTGTTTAGGTTTCATATATAAGTGGTTTTTCGTTCACCAGTCCCAGACTTCTGTCTGAGGATCTCCTCCGTGGTTTTTATAGACTACTAATCAGATCACGAGAGGCAGGGAGGCATATGCTTTGCCTTACCATGAAAATAATACTGGTTATTGTTTGTTGCTTTTAAGTTCTAGTAGAAGTAGCCTGAGTAGATTTTTCCCAGTGTTTGGTTCAACTAGTATGCAGAATTCTGCTCTGTGAGATACAGAGTTGTTCACTTTCTTATAAAAACATTTTTACAAAGCAAAGAAACTTTTTTTTAATCACTCATAAGTTTTATAATATAACCACAGCAGAATTACAAAAAAAAAAAAATTGAACATCTAATTTATCCCCTTGAGACTTTTCATTACCAGGTGACACTACCTTTTGAAAGCCTGTCTTCCTAGAGTGACACACATCACTGAGTTGAAAATCTGTAGGCACAAGATGGAATTGTTTTAAATGCAGTATCTTTTTTTGGACATATGCATAAGTGCCACTTCATTCCCTAAAGCTGCCTTACTGCAAGCACCAGTTTCTGCTGTTCAGTAGTTTCTTGCTTTCTGGCCATGTGATACAACCTTGGTATGGCTGTGGTGGTTGCTCTGAGGGTATAAATGTCAGAACCTCAAGATGGGTGCTTCTTGTCACACCTATAGCTCTGTATGTGTCTCCCCAGCAGAAATCTGCCTGAAAACATGGGTGGTCCCAATGGTCCTCCCAAGAGGCTTTGCAAACAGGCAGGACTTCATTGCAATGCTGTCTTGGTGACAGTTGTGGCTTATGTGGTGCCTACTGACAAAATGTAATCGCTTTTATCATACGGGGGTGAGGATGGCAGGAGACCAGCAGATGTGTTCTAGCTGTTGTGATAGCAACAAGCTGAGAGGCTATTAAAAGGAGATTTTACGAAGTGGTAGAGTAACACGGAGGTTTTCCGTGAAACCTCTTCAGTGGCTGAAAAAAACCAGCATGTAATTGAATTTGAGGATGTAGCCAAGATTATAGTTGTTCAGAGAATGTAGTCTAGTCCAGTTGGAACAGAACTGTTACTGCCAAAAGCAGATGATTAATTTCCTGTGTGAAGAATTTGTCTCAGCCAGTGTTTCAGCAGTGAGTTTTTCTCACTGTGGGTACATGCTGTGTAGCAGTGGCATTCATTGTAGATGTTGCCTAGTCAGGTCAGGTAGAGACTGTAGTCATCCTTAATGTACTAACAACTACCAAGATGATGTAGTTAAGTTGAGTTACGTTGTAGTTGAGTAGTAAGCACTCAAACTATTTGGCCTTTGTCTTATGTTGATGGGTCTCCTGTCAATTAAAACAATAAGATTTTGATTATTTGATTGCATTTGGCTCAACATCAGACAAGACGGTGAAAAAGCTTCCCTGAGTAATGGAGGGTATGGAAGCAGCCTGGTCCCTCTAGTTCCATAGAACATACAAATTTATTTAAGCAGAAGGTACATCTAGCAGAGGATTTTAAATCGTGAGGGATTGCATGTCATGTTTATAACTGGTTTATGAATATTTTCAGTTGTACTGTATTCTTTTTAAGAAGACTAGAACTACAGTTTTCCAGTTGCACAGAACTTTTTGCTTTGTTCACAAATCCTTTTTCAATAATTCCTTGCACTTAGTTTTCTTTTTGACCAGTGCTGGCATAATTCTGAAAAAGCATCAGCTCAATTTGTCATGATCCCAATGTTTCACTCTTGGACAATTATGTGTGACATGACCATTATTTTATATGTGAATTTAGGATTGTTGCTTCACACATGCATTACTTTACCTGTATCTATGTTAAATATTATTGCTTATTTTAATGCCTAGTCTCTCAGTCTCATAAGGGCATTTTGTTTTTCTACAGGCAGCTTTAAATAACTTACCATCATCCACCAATTTTGTAATCTCACTGTTCAGTCACTTTTCTAGGTCTTTCAGAGTATGTTCAACAGTACGGGTCCTAGCACAGATTCCTTTAAGAATCCAATGGTGTTTCTTCAGTGTGAAATCAAAACTTATTTTCCCATTTTATTAAATGCTTTTCTGTCTACATGAGGGTCTTTCCTCTTGTCCCATGGTTGTTTAATTTCTTGGCCTAGATGGCCACATGGTATGAGAAGTAAACTTCTGTTCTGTGTGGGTCTTGCTATGTATTATTTAAATATTGGAGTGGAGTAACCAAATAGGGAGTGGTGCATAGCCAAACAAAATTTAGACTGAAAAGAAGTATTGAGAACAGGAGAGATAATTTTTAGTTACTAAGAGAATATCTAGAGAATCCTTTTGTGCGGTATACATTGTAAACTGCTATGTATCAAACTACTCAGACATACAAGTAGTGTAATATGCACACATACAGGAAATGTTGGTGATATTCCTGCTTTGACTGAAAGCTCTTATATATACTTTTACACCTGAAAAGTAGTAGCACTTGTTTATTAATTGTTTCAGATGTGTTCTATTTTGCACTGGAAAGAGTGTGAGCCATCTAAAATCTTAATTCACGCTGAGTTTTGTGGATTTTCTTAACGCGTGCTTTTCATTCTTTTCCATCAAGCAGGTTGCAATTAAGCTTGGAGCTTTTTTGTGATTATATATTCCCTATCATATGGCTGAATCTGCTGCTACATTATATTATCATAACTAGAAGATTAACTTTAGAGAATGCTGATATTTTTCACTTTTTTCCATTGGGAAATATACTGCAAAGTGTAGATAACTTCTAACATCCTTGCTTTACAGATGAAGAAACAAAGGCAGAATCTTCATTTGCTTCTGTTGTCCATAAAGGGCACTGATTATATGTAGCTGCTTATAAAAGAATGTTTTTGTTACTGTGTAGAGTATGGGAAAATTGTAGAGGCATACTCAGTCTGACACTCACTTAAACTGTTTAGATTAATTCTTGGGCAGGGCTCTTTCTCTCAAATAAATAATAAATTAAAGTTATTTTGTCTTTCTCCAAAATGGCTCTTCTATACCCAACGTCGCCTCCCTGCACACTAGTGTTGTAGACCACAGTGCACAGAAATACAGCATGCTTCAAGCAGTATTGCTTTGGACCCTTCAAATTTTGTGGTCGGGACCTCACTAAGTGGCACGTTAGGGAGAACTGTGTGCTCTTTGATCTCTTACCAACCAAGAAAACTTCTTCTCAGTGAGGATCATTTTCATCATGTTAATCATAGACTGAAGGCAGAATATTTTATTTTTAGTTGTATTGTTTATTTATACCTCCACATTTTAGATTTCTACCACTTGCTTGATTTTTCTCATTGAAATAAAGAGGAGAGCTAGAGGAATGAGAAGAGTGATCAATCTATACTTACCAGATCTGTGCAAATATTGTATGTATAGATATAGAATATGTATTCCCCTGTATATGCCCTTTTAAAAATCCCAGCTGAAAATTTGCAGTTTATCTTCTTTCTTATTATTAAAAATTTGATAAGGTTAAAAGTCTTAAGAAATTTATTACATTTAATAAAATGTTTTCATCAATATATCTTTCAGACTGATGTAAAGAATGAGCAATGGGCACAAACTGGAATACAGGAAGTTGCACCTCAACATGAGGAGAGACTTCTTTACTGTGAGGGTTACAGAGCACTGGAACAGTCTGCCCAGGGAGGTTGTTGAGTCTTCTCCTCTGGAGACTTTCAAAACCCGCCTGGATACGTTCCTGTGTGACCTGCTCTATGTGAACCTTCTTTGGCAGGGCGGTTGGACAAGATGATCCCCAGAGCTGCCTTCCAACCCTACCATTCTGTGATTCTACGAACCTTTCTTTAAAAAAAAAAGTTCAGATTGTACCTTTTTTTTAATATTGCCAATTTACCCAGTATGTGTGTTGACTATCTTTAAATACTTGCTGTGTGAACTAGGAAGCAAAAGATTGAAACATATCATAGGAAACATTTACAAAGATGGTAACAGATCTGAATTTTCCAGCCTACCTACCAAGTGCTGTCTGTCTAGCAGTGGCTTTTTCTTGTTGTCTTTGCTATTTTTGTTTTTGCTGGCATTAAGAAAACTTGTGGGGGTTTTTTCAGTATTTGCCTTTGATTGCATACTAAATATTCCAGGGAACATCAGTGAAAACTGTCGCAAACATCATAAGACTTAGAAAAATAAGTAAGCTGGATTTATAGGCCCCATACAGGAAGAGTAGTAGAGAGCTTCTGATAAAACATCTAAAGCCATAAAATGTAGTAAAAAGGGATCAACCCTTCTTTTTTATTACCATGTAGCATTGCAGGCATCAAAGGGTCACAAAGTTATTTTGGTGTACAGCAGTAGTAGAAGAATTTTAAAGGTTTAGAGTTACACAGAAAAGAAATGGATTTTCAGATTTCTATCTTTTTCATAGTGGTTGGATAAATTAGGAGACTTTTATTTTAGGTAAGTTTCTGATAGGTAACTAGGATTGTACGAGCCAAGGAATAGATGATCTATTCTCCAGCATACCTTGATCACCAGGAAAGAAATGTGAAGAAATGTTTCTTCCTTTTTTCCAGCCCCAGAAACCATTGCCCAGTTGGATAAGTGAACTAATGAGTTAAGCAGAACACTATTGTAAGGTATGCAAAAATACATAGGAAGATGGGTTTTTTTCCTCTGAAAGAGCTACTGACCTAGCCTAAATGATGTATTAAATCAGGAGTACACATGGGATATGAATAAGGTCAGATGAGCTTTTTTCAAGTGCTAGGAGAGAAAAAGCACATTGCATCATTTTTTATGATCTTCCTTATGCTTAGAAAGTGAAGTGAAAGAACAGATTGCTGGGCAAAGTAAGCAGTTTTGGTTTATCTTTTATGTTTTACTTTGAATTTTCAGTTATTGAGTACTTCTTGGGTCACACTGCTGGAATGAATGTACCAAATAACTTTTCCAGTATGGCAAAACCTGCCGTCTTTTAACAATTCTGTAAACGGTAGGAGCTTTTTTAAAAATTTTAAAATTATTTAATTTAATGGAATTGCCAGCAGGAAATAAGGTAGGTATCAGATTCTGATCCCAGTTCTAGTTATATAAATCTGGTGTGAATCCATTATTTCAGTTCCTTTATTGATGATTTACATTCTGGTGTAAGTGAAAAACAAGCCTTAAGCAAATAATTGACTTGTCTGCACTGATATGGACTGCTCTGTGCATTGGAAGCCATTGCTGATACAAACTAATATTCTCATTTCTTTATGCTGCCTCTCCTTTTAAGAATAGTACTGACAGTAAACAAGAGGGAATGGTAGAAATTGCTCCTGGTGTTCAAGTATTTGTAAAACTACAGTTAAACTAGAATCTCAATCACATATACTTATGGAGCTGGGCAACCAAGACGGTGGAAGGCCTCGAGGGCAAGACTTAACTAAGAGCTGCTGAGGCCACTTGGTTTGCTCAGTTTGGAAAAGAGAGGGCTGGTTTTGACTGATGTTTTCTGAGCATCTTGCACAGATTTTTCAGAGCTGATGACATTGACCTGCTGAAAAATCAGGTCTCTTAAAGATAGAAGTTAGCTGTTGAAAATTCAGGCTTTTTTTTTTTTGAATATATGTGTATGTTATAGAGACAATGTATGTTAATGGAAATAAAAGGCTGAAGTTTTCAAAAGGGGCAAAGGGCCAGGCTTTTACTTAGATAATAAACTGCTTTTGTGGGTAGTGGGAATTGGCCACCTCAATTCATTTTAAAATCTGGTTTTGAAACCATTTTCAGACTGCTAAGACTGAAAGATTGTTAAGGCTAAGGATGGTCTTGAAATATGATATAAACTCCAAAGTCACTTACCAAAGGCAACATTTTCTGAAGGACTTGTTTTTTCTATATAGCTATGTGGATAATTTTTGGTGACTACAACTCCAAACAAAACACTAAAATATTTAGATAAATTTGTTGTAGCATTAAATATTTGAAAATAAATATCCGAAGGAAATTTCACTGCTTTCTTCCCAAGAGACTACTTAAAAAGAAATACAGCAGCTGGTGAGGCTCCGAAGTTGGTCTTCAGGAAACAGTGGCTTCGGTTTAAAAATAAGCAAATTCATGGCAAAGGCTGTGGAATTTTTCTTTTAAAGTAAAAGCAAAGCCACTGATACACTGATGATCAAATGACAGAAAAATAAATGTCTAGCCTCTTTACACAAGCAAAAGCATCACACTTTATAAGTCTGTAAAAGAGTATGCAGGCATGTGAAGGCAGACTTGATTACACAAATCAATAAAAGGCATCTATCCTCTTGACTGCTGAATTAGTCCATGGGGCTGTTCTTACTCCCTAGTCAACCATAATGGGAAAAAAAAGGAGAAAAAACCCCCCAACAATCTAGAACAGATGCAGAGAAAACCTGCTTAGATGCTATGGGAATGAACATTTTATCTTGCAAAGGAAACAGAAAGAATGTGTTATCTTTAGTCTCCCAAACTGGAAAAGGAATCCCTGTGAAATTAATACAGTAAGGGAGAAGAATGCCCAGATATTTTGCATTTCACCTGCACTAGCAGAAGCTGAAGAATGAAGACAGAGGTAGAAAATTAACAGCTGGGCTGAAGAGAAGGAGAAAGTCAGGTAAATGCAGGGGGAGGAACATCTGAGGTTAAGGTGAAAGTCATATAATGGGAAGACAAGAACTTGTATCAAACAATGTTTCTGTTTATTTTAGCTCTGTATTTCGTGCTTATATAATGTAATAAACTGGCAATCTTATATCATATGTAAAGAACGTTCAAACAATCATCAGTCTGTTTTCCATGGCTGATATGTTTGATTAAAGTTGACCTGTACTGCCTGGAAAGAAATGCACTTGTCTGAAAAATAGATGATGCATTTCTTTGGCACAAGACAAGTGCTTGTGATGGGTGAGTTAACATGGCTGATAGAGTTCTGTTTATAATAGCTCAACGTGAGGGAATTTATCTTTTTCTCTTCAAGAAATTTTGCTAAAAGATAATATTCTACCAAACAACTTCATCTACAAGCTCTAGTAAAAGCATTTCTTAGTTTAAAAGTTTGGTTTTGTTACCTGGACCAAATAAGGCTTTTTAAAAATTACGTTATCTTCATGAATCTTACTTTAAGTCTCATGCAAAGTATATCTAAAAATACAGTCTTTCACACTATTTGAAGTATTTTAAATAATTTATCCTGTGTAAGTGAAGCTCAGCAATCAGAAGCATATTCTCTGTGCTAAACCTTAAAACCAGGAATGCAGAGTCACATATTTTTCCTTTAGACTAAGCCTTAATATTGTAATTTTGAGACATAATGTTTAAAAAACATGGTTATATTTTTCTGATCTGATGAATGTCTTTCATTGCGGTCTTTAGGAAAGTAGATGGCTAAGATGACTATTCCCAATAGCAAACAGTATGACAGTTTAATCTATAACATAATGATGTTGAAAAGCAAGCAATATTAATCTTTAAACTTTTTCATGTCTGCTGTGGACAACACATGTCTGTGTGGGGATTTATCGTATCTGAATTTACCCTTAGATTCTTCTGGGGGTATTTGTGAAGTTTTCCTTTGTTTTATGGGGGTTTGTGGGTTTTTACCATCAGCTTAAGTACTTCATGATCTAAGATGAGCTGAGTCCTCCTCATTCTGTGTATGCATATTCATAGAATCATAGAATGTATTGGGTTGGAAGGGACCTCTAAAGGCCATCTAGTCCAGCCCCCCTACAATAAGCGCAGATGTCTCTAACTAGGTCAGATTGCTCAGTGCTCCATGAAGCCTGACCTTGAATGTCTCCAGGGATGGGGCGTCCGCTGCTTCTCTGGACAGCCTGTTCCAGTGATCAACCACCCTCATATATTAAATAACTTTTTCCCAATGATTAACCTAAATCTACCATTTTCTA
>VZZY01010566.1:0-14599 GCA_013400335.1 Eurystomus gularis
TGCCCAGCCCTTCTTCCAGAGGTAGTAAACTCTCCCCTTTTTCCTCAGTTCCAGCCAAAGCTCCCTGTTCAGCCAGGCTGGTCGTCTTCCCCACCAGTTTGTTTTATGACACATGGGGACAGCCTGCTCCTGCACCTCTAAAACTTCCTTCTTGAAGAATGTCCAGCCTTCCTGGACCCATTTGCCCTTCAGGACTGTCTCCCAAGGGACTCTCTCGACCAATGTTCTGAATAGGCCAAAGTCTGCCCTCTGGAAGTCCATGGCAGGGGTTTTGCTGACCCCACTCCTTGCTTCACCAAGAATCAAGAACTCTTCCATTTCATGGCCACTAAGCCCAAGACAGTCTCTGACCACATCATCCACCAGTCCTTCTGTTTGTAAACAGCAGGTCTAGCACGGCACCTTTCCTGGTAGGTTCACTTACCAGCTGTGTCAGGAAGTTCTCTTCTACATACTCCAGGAACCTCCTAAACGGTTTCTTCTCTGTTGTGTTGTATTTCCAGCAGACATCTGGCAAGTTAAAGTCCACCCCAAGAACAAGGGCTGGTGATGGTGAGACTTCTGCCAGCCTCTTGTAGAATGCTTCATCTGCCTCTTCATCCTGGTTGGGTGGTCTATAACAGACTCCCAACAGGATATCTGACTTGTTGGCCTTCCCTCTCATCCTTACTCATAAGCACTTGACCTCACCTTCACAGTTATTGAGCTCTATACAGTGAAAACACTTCCTAACATACAGAGCCACCCCACTGCCTCTCCTTCCCTCTCTATTCCAGTTGTGCAAGTCATCCCACCATGTTTCCGTGATGGCAACTGCGTGGTAGTTTTCCTGCTGCACAGTGGCTTCCAGTTCCTCCTGTGCGCATTGTTGTAGACGCACTTGAGCTGGGCTACTAATTTCACCCCCAACATTGCCATGCCACCCCTAGACTCATCTCTAGTGAGCTTGGTTTTATCTCCTTCCTCCTTCAAACCTAGTTTAAAACCCTCTCAATGAGCCCCGCCAACTCATGAGTGGGAGTCCTTTTCCCTCTTTGAGACAGCTGAACTCCATCTGTTGCCAGCAGGCCCAGTGCTGTGCAAACCTCCCTATGATCAAAAATCCAAAATTCCACCAGTGGCATCAGCCTCTGAGCCATGTGTTAACCAGGTGTGTTTTCCTGTTCCTTTCAGCGTTCTTCCCTGCCACTAAAGGCATTGAGGAAAACACTACCTATGCTGTTGAGACTTCAGCCAGTCAACCCAGTGCCCTGAAGTCCTTTTTAATCGCTTCTGGACTTCCATCCGCAACCTCATCAGTGCCAACCTGCATGACCAGTCACTACTGGTAATAAGCAGAGGGCCGCACCGGACCACGGAGTTTCCTGGTGGTGTCGCTGACCGAGGCCCCAGGGAGGCAGCAGATTTCCCTGTGGGATGGATCTGGTTGGCATATGGGGCCCTCTGTTCCCCTCAGAAGGGAATTGCTGACAACAATTACCCTCCTTTTTCTCTGAACAGCAGCAGTCCTAATGCATGGGGCTGACTGACTAACCCTAGGCAATGCCCTGGATGGACCTTCATCTATGTCCTCATGTGACTGGCCCTCAAGTTCTAGAGCCCCATACTTGTTGTATAAGAGCAACAGGGAAGGTGAGGGAGGCCGGGAGAGGATTCGCCTGCCTCCCAGACCAGGGACCTGTATCCGTTCCCCACCTTCTCTTAGGTCCCCTCCTTCTGCCTGGTGGCAAGAGTAGGGGGGATCGTCTCCTTTTAGTGGAGCCTACACCTGCTTCCCTTGCCTCAGGGTGTGGTTCCACCAATCTATCTCCCTCTCACTCTCCCTGATGTTCCTTAACCTCTCCACTTCCTCTTTCAGCTCTGCCACCAGGCTGAGCAGATGACTCCCCTGGTCACCCTGCCCACAGGGGTTGTCTCTGCTGCCCTGCAGTATGCGGGACAGGCTCAGGCACTCCCTGCAGCAGGAGACCTGCACGGCTGCATGTTCAGGGCAGCAGCAACATTTAAACTGCCAGAGTTATCAATGGCATATGGAAACACAGTCTTAGCACCTACCCTGCTGGAAAAGGAGCACACATCAGCTCAAAAGAATAGTCTGGATGGGGTCAAGATACAGCATGAGATGTCCTAAGCACAAACTGCAGTGATTTTTCTCTTTGCTCTATGCTGCACAGCGTGGCTAAGCATCTTACTCCATTTCTAAGCAGAGGAGAACAACTCTCACCTGGAGCAAAGCCGGCTGCTGCACTGATTTTACTGTATCTTTGAAATTAGGATCCATTTCAGACTAGTAGAAAAGTAGAACAATGTTAGACAACACTACAAATCTAGCACCTAGTCTTTATCAGCTATCCATTTGGACAGGGATAATTTGAAAATACTTATAATTCATGTTCCCTGATTTTATTTTTTTTTTTCTTAAAGTAGCTGTTTGAATAATTTTCCAGTAAACTTAATTGGGAATTTTCCATTAATGCCGACTCTCCCAAATGTATTATCCTATTCATTATAGCTGGCACTTTAAGTTCAGCACCTAGAGTTATGTGCTTGTATGAAAAATACAGTTCACATTAAAAAAAAAAAATAATCCAAACCAAAACCACGCACACCCCCTACATAATTTCTAGTGCTCCCGATCCTGAGAATAGCACTTGGAAATGTAAAACTTGTGTAGCCAGAGCCAGAAGGTCAGAAAAAACCAAACCAAACCTAAAATGCATTGTTAGATTTTTGATCATTAATAAACCAAGCCAAAGCAGTTGCACAATGCTTAGGAGCCTGATTTATGACTTTGATTGCCAGAGGGAGTAAATATGAAGTAAATATTAAGCAAACTTCTCCAGCAGATTTGTTGACACTGTGTGCTAAGAAGAGCTCAGATGCCTGCTACTGACTCTGAGCAAGGACACTGCTGCTGACACTTGGCTATTGTTGCAAGGTGCTGCATCTCCTCTTGCTCAAATGGCAAATCAGCACATCCACTGCCAGCAACGGAGCCCAACTAACTAATAATTAGTGGTCATCCAGGATTACACAGTAAGGCCACACTAGAAGTATGAGAAATGTGTAATCTTAAAACCAAAAGGAAGTTATTAAACATCTGAGCTGCTCTTCTGCTCTGGCAATGGCTGTGCTGCCATGTGGAAGAGTTGGGCTCTACGATAACCTGAACGCTGAATTCCTTGAGATGCTGGGAAAAAAGCCTTTGGCAGGCTTATTCCCCAGGAATGAAGAATCAGATCTTGGTTCAGATCCTAGGTTAGGCCACACAACCTCAACTCCTATTAATGCCATTAATCAGTGAGCAAGCTAAGCACCCATCCAGGGTCGTTCAGGGTATATCCTGGCTTTTACCTACTGATTCACAAAAGGGCAGTGACTTGGTGTTGGAGCTGGTATTTCCTAGCATACCTGAAGTTTCTATAATAGAGCATATCTTCCAAATGACAGTCAGACATTCTGACTTTGAAGGCATCTTTTATTAGGAAAACCTCTCTGTTCTCAAAGCAGTTCTCAATCTTCCCTTTTAAATTAGAGGCCAACATTAGCTTTCTACTCTTGGAGTCTAATATTTTATCAGTTCAAATAAATAAGCCTAATAAAGTCCTTTGAAAAACGCCATGAAAATTATTCTGACTTTGTGTAACACTGCAGCAGATGTTTCATAAACAGCTTCTATTAGCTAAAGTTGCTGAATTAAACTGAAAAATTGCTAAGAGAGTAATAATTTGGTTTTAGTGACTTTCAGAGGTATATTAGCTGTCATGCTAGAGCTCAATAGCTTCTTGCCTGTCATCTTATTTCAGGAGCAACAGCAATTTCTAAATGCTAAGCTTCACAAGATCAGGGAAAAGTTCTCTTCTAGGCTGAACAGAAAAAAAACCTAAAACCAAATTGAAACCACTCTAGAATTGGTTGAAAAATTGACCAAAATTTGCTTGAAATTAAATCAGCTGTTCAAAGTTAGAGACAAGGGGCAGATGAGGACATTTTCATGAGGCTGTCTCAGCTTTTCAAATTCCCACTACTAAAAGACAGATTCATGTTTATATAAAGTTTAATATGCAAGCTGTTCACCCATAATATTAAATTGCCCCTCTATATTTAATATTTGCTAAAATTGCTGAGTTATTTATGCCACAGATAAGACTGCTGCACATAGCTGTTTTATCATAATATATTTTAGTATATGTTTATTATGAAGCTGTTGCCATTATAATGCCTAAATTTCCATTGCTTCCAAGGAGAAATACATTATCTCTGGAATATTCTTATATACACAGCACGTAGCTAAGGAAAGACAATGTCATATGCTTCTTTAACGCTGTTAAGTACAGCATAGATTGATGGTGAGCCTGCAGAAAACCTGCTCTGGAACTCCTATGTTTCAAGAGTACTGATATCCCCACTAGTGACTTCTCTCTGATAAATGTCACACAACATCCCAGCATTCAGGCTCAATGGCATTATGAAAACCAAGATGAACTTTACAGTTCAAGTAACTGGAAATTAGACTGTGTACACATGCCAGCATGTCAGTGCTTTGAATGACTACAAAACAAAACCTATCAACAGTCTTAGGGGCTACATAATTCACAGTTCAGGCTATTCTGATTGTTATTAAAATCCTCTGTTCTGAACACAGCATTGCTGCTGTATTTAGTTAGCATATCTCTGTGAAAAACTCCTTAAAAGTTTGAGTAGGGTGGGAAATAATATAGAAGAAGTTAGTGCACTAAGTCAGATCAATGGCACAGTTTCATCCAAAATTCTATGGTTACTACAGGTTGCCATCTCCTAGAAGGCTCAGAGAAGTGCCAGGAGCGCATAAAGGTGTGGAAAAGCTACGGTAATAGAGACTGAGATTGCTCACTTTGAAAAAAAAGATTAAAAGACATGACAGCAGTACAGAAAAATATTAAAGTTGAGTAGATGGAGAGGTCAGGAATTCCTCTTTCTTTTCCCACCAAAGAAGGGGCCTTCAATGGAATGTAAAGATGGTCAATGAAAAAGTGATAAAGAAATACTTGTTAATCCACATGTAATTAGATGGCAGAATTCATACCATTACCCCCGGCCAAGAATTCAGCAAGACTCAAGAGGATCTGGGCATTTCTATAGACAACAAGTGAAACCAGTTACAATAGCAAATGTTAAAAAAAACAACCATGGGAAAGAAGTCAAAATCTCATGCTTTAGGGGCCATTGATTTATGACCTTACTGTTAAGGATTATCCCAAGACTTCAGGAAGAATAGAAAACTTCAGCTCTGCCTACAGTAGGGACTCAGGCCTTCTGAAGCATCTGGTGATGGCCACACAAAGAGACAACACTCTTAATCCTCTGGTCTGCTCTTTGGCAATCCACATGTGTTTAAAAGAGAACATGAAGTATACCAAGTCTATTTGTACTGGATCCAAATACCAGCACAGTGCAATATAGAGAAAAAAAAATTGAGAAAAGAGAAATCTCTGATGAGGAGACAGCCAGAGCAGACCACCACAGAGACCCAAAATTATCAGGCGGTACCCTACATTCAACAGGCAAAAAGCAGAAATGCCATAACAAGTGGGTACATTACCACATTCTAACATGAAAAAGGTCTGCATCTTTGCCTAGCAAAATACTACTTTTCAATGTAAAAATGATGGCAGGTAGAAACACTTTAACTTTTGAAAAAAAGGTAGCTTCTTAAAGAGAATATCTAGGCTCCCTTCTTCAGCAAGATATTCTGCTGGTGTTGACCTGGCTCACTTGTTTGGCCAGGTAACTCCAATCTTGTTCTTCTGCCTCCCACAGATGACTTTTCTGTTCTTGTACTAACAAAGTCCAAAATATCTCATCCTCTAAAACACTAAAGAATGCCTTTGCATGGCAGAGACAGCCACAGCATCAGACTTCTAAGTTCTGATGACAGCCTATGAACACCAGATCCCTCATTTAGCCCTAAATAACACTGCCCAGAACGTCATCGTTATTTAGTTCCTTTGATTAATTACAATGTTGCAATGACTTTGTTACATAAATTGGTTTCCTATACATATTAAATGTCTTTCTCTCTTTCTGTGAGCCCACTTGATGATGAAATGGCTTTTTGACTGCTAAGGATTGAGTGTCACGCAGATGCTTCTGCCTACATACTTAATGTCCTTCTCTGGCCTAAAATTCACTATATGTAGAAACAAGTATTAGTATTCTAGCTGTGGCATTCAGAGCTGCCAAGACTTGGCCAAAATCTTGACAGATTTATATAGTGCAGAAGGGATGATGCAGAAGACTGGGAAAGAATCTGGATTTTGTCTCTCCTGCTTTGCTGTCTTTCCTCTTTCTTCTTCCCTCTTGTCGCCTCCGAATTTGCTTTTTTTCCTCCCTGTCCCCTGGCTGTACCAATGACACATTATAATATGTCACACTTGATTTGTAGCTTCTCCCCCTCAGTAACACTGGTAATCATGCCTCCCTGTTCAGTGAAACAGCTCTGGAGGAGACTAGAAAAGGGCAAGTGAGCATTTGGGAAAGAAGCATCTGTTTAAAAGTTGACCCTGTTCCTCTTTCTCCACACTGAAATCCTTAACCTGAATACTCAGAAGAAACACACCTCATGATTTGCTATAGCAAAAATATTGGAACAGAACAAACCAAGATGAAGCAAAATTACATTGGGGAAAAAAAAAAAACAAAAAACCACAAAAGAAAGAAGGATAGGACAAGCTTAAGATGGAAGTAGTCTGGTAAATGAAAAAAGTTTTAAGCACAGCATTCAGTTTTGCCGACAATTCTCCTCAGGCTTTGGTATATGCGGGTAAGTACCTCAGACAACAGAAAAAAAAATCACTATAAATTAGAACAAAAACAAATCTTCAATGAACGTATCTCTTACAAATCAACAAGAAGATGGACAAGGAAGGAGGATAATCTTTGGAGTCCAATTCTGGAGCACTCTCAGCTACAAGAGAAGTCACAGTAAGCTGAGTACCTGACAGAGGACCTAGATGAAGTCATGTGTAAACTTCACAACATTCTTTGGTGGTAAAGTAGAAACTTTAATTTAGAATTGCCTTGCTGCAAAGCCCTTAATATTTTGAGACTGAGGTTTAATTTGAAAAGGTCTGGGCAATAGATGTATTTACAGTGGCAAAGGCTTTGTATATTGTTTTCACTAGCAGAATGCAGAGGCTTGAATGGCTAATTAAATATGAAATTCTATTAAAAAAAAAGTCGGAGACAGTGTCTTTTTAAAAATACCTGATGTCTAAAGCAGACTAAATTGAGTCAGTATCTGGGAATGTGCATGCTCTGACCTGTGTGAAAAGGCAGCCTGGGGTACCATGTACAGGCAAGACAGTTACCATGGATACCTCACTGCTTTAGGTGTAGAAGCTTAACATTACAAACAACTTTGCAGCATTAGGCTACTAGCCTCATAAAAACACTGCAAAATAACAATGAATTCTGAAATAACCATTATGATCTGTTTATTGACATGCAATACAAATCTGCTATTGTAACGGAAAAGACAATAGCAGGACTGAGAGGAAAAGCTCAGACCTTGCCCTGGCTCACACTGATGATAACGGGACCTGCAGGTAGGCGGCTTGTTTCAGAATACTGTCCTCCTGCCTGAAGTTTTACCTAAGTTAGGACTCCAAACTTAAGCCAACAAAACAGAGGCAGAAGGAGATGCAGCCAGGGTTAAAATAACTCAACTATTGATTACAAAAGGCCTTACCTTTTAAAGTTTCCCTTTAACAGCACAAGTTAGTCTGTAAATAGCTGCCACGCGGTTTATGGTATTACACATACTGACTACATTAAAGGACATCTACTTCACATTAAATGCTATACTGTATTCTCACATCCTTCAAAGATCACTGGGTTTTTGTGAGGAGATGCTAAATGTGCCTGTTGCGCAGTAAGCTATGTGCCTTCAGTAGTTGAGAGATACTAGAGATTTCTTAGCTGGACAAGCATGGCTTCATGACTGCAAGCCCATCTCTAGGCCTAAATGTCACTCCACCTGGCAGATGGACACTCACAGTAGAAAAGGAAAATCTGCTTCATACCATTGTGTCTAATAGTGGCAAAGGATATTCACTCCTGTCCACCAAACTATCTGATCTATAGATTCAACAATCAACCACTTTTCAGACAGCGAATGCATCTGTCTTCTCCTTCAACTAGAGCAAAAGTTCACAGGAAATTACTTCAGACATTTTCTCCTGCTTCTGGCATTAAATTATTGTTGTGCCAGTTCAGCCATCATCATTTGATGCTGCCATCAGTTGCCTGATCACACAGGCCAACACTGAACTCAGCAACAGCACCTCAGAAGTCTTCTTTCAGACAGTCCTGTGGGCCCAGCTCCTTCGCGGCCATCATCTCCTGCTGGACACAACTGACAGAGATGGCTCCTCAGTGGCCCTTCACATGGAAGGACACCACCATAAGAGCTCAGCAAGATGCAACCAGCCCCAACAGAAGCCACCCCCAATAGGAAGCTCCTCCAACTGATCAGCTCCTGGTTAATATAATCCTGGCCTCATCCATCACCCCAACCACGACCACCTGGGTGAGGGCAGAGCCACAGAGACACAGGTGGGCCAGGTTCTGCCTCTGGAACATGAAGACAATAGGGAAAAAAAATATTCTGCTCATCCACAGGTCAACTCCAACTTGGGGCCCACAGCTCAGGCCCCAGCACCTCAGTTATGCACAAAAGTTCAGATACAGGTGAGGCTACTGTGAAGTTTCAGGGGATGAAAAATCTGTCTCAAGATTCATGATAATATAAACTATTCCACAACTAGGAGCTCACACGGTCAAGTGCAGTGTGCACAGCTGGCTCTTACATCACTAATTAAGATGCTTCTACAACAAGATTGCATATGTATTTACTGCAAAGCTGTAATGGTCAAACCCCTTCATAAGGGCACAGCCTCTAAACAACGTGCTGGAAGAGCTGGTAGTTACAAGTAAGCAGAGAAGTTGAAGCTGATCTCAGATGCAGACAGGTGCACCTGCCAGCTACATTCAGCTCATAAGAATCAGCTGAATACAGATGTGCATACCTACAATGTTTCATAATCAAACATGTATTCCTCCAAGTTTTTGCAGATTATCTAACAGAGGAAAGTGGACTCCTTCCATGCTTTGTCAAATGCTCCTGGCAGCGGGTAAGTTTTCCACACACTGTAATAAATTTTGCACTGAAGGTACTCATAAGTTTTTGCTAGCAAATAACTAACTTTCAGCCTTCATGGCACACACCATACAAATGGAAACAGGGCATGAGCAAAAACTAAACTCTCTTCACCCAAATGACTAGTATCCTAGATCTGCACTACAAGAGATCACGTTTTAAAATATCAGCCTTTCTTTGTGCTCATAATTACAGGTAGGGATGATATAGATCACATAAATGCCAAAGCAACTGATTCTACCTGCAAACTAAGTAGGCAGGTTTGAAAGTAACACAGTGCCAAGGACCCACTTAGCTTATTTAAAAGTAGCGTGGGTGCTTAGGTCCCCCTGCAGTCAGAGTTGTTGGCAAAAACAATCCTTAGTTTTGACCTAAGCTCTTCCCATCAATATTTTAACAGTGGGGAGCAGGTGCAATGACTAATGAACCTCTAAACCAGTAAACACCAGTTTCTTGGTGGGCAGGTGTGGGAAACTTCCTGCTTGTTAGAACTGATCCTTTTACGCTGCTCATTTAACATAAAGGAGGGGAATCCAGACACCAGCCCATAGTCAACACTGAGCAGGCAACGTTATCAGCAAGGACACAAGGAAAGTGTGGCTGGAGTGATCCCATCATGGCTCTAATATCATTAGAAATCTTTTCACTGGCTTTAATGGGATTTGGATCAGGTGCAAAGGAAGCCCTGATTTGTTGCTCCTATCTGCACAGCAAAACAGCTCTGCATTTTTGCATGTCTGCACTCCATGAAGGACACAACCTCCTCTACCAAATCTACACAGGGGCAACTTCAATAATCATAAGTCAATTTGATTCTTAATATATTAATGAGAGGAATTAGTAAAGTAGGTAAGAAAAGGAAGTAAAAAATAAAATATAACATTTTTACTTGGCATCTTCCCCTCTAACAATGTTCCTTGGGTACTTTAGGTAAACAGCCATCCAAAAGAAGCCTGTAAGTGCCTACAGCTATAATTATAATATATTAATCTTAGCATCCACAAAGAGTGAAATAGTGTACAGAAAATGCACATTAAAGCCTCATATTTAACAGAAGCTATGCTACACATCCAAAACCATCGCTAACACTGTACAAGTCGTAAGAAGCACCACCTGATTTTTCTGGATTCTACAGCTTAACATCAAAGAGAGTATTTTAAAAATATTTCATTATGTGCAACGTTGGCTGAGGTTTGCTGCTATTCCTTGCCCTTCTAATGAAGAGATTAGGGAGATTTACAGCAAGACATAAACTTCTTGGTATTTTCCTAGAGAAAGAATCCCACTCCTCCTCATTTAAAAGCTGCGAGCCTTGCTGTAGGTGGTAATTATGTTGAGGGTGAATTGCTGTGGTTTCTGTCTAGCAACACATAGCGCTGGCACATGCAATCCCCACACTGTCTGGAAACAGCATTACATCAAATCATCCAAGCTAGTACCTTACACAACCAGCTAACCAGACACAACCCTTAGAAATCTGTCAGCTCCAGTGACTTGCTAAGTGTACTTCTGCTTCTCAGACATCAGTTTCATCATGTTTATCATACAAGCATCAGGCTCCTTTAAAAACAAAATTTGGAAGCATTGACCTTTAACCTAACTTAAAATCTTACAGAGGAAAAAAAGACCTGCCTATCAAAGAGCAAACAACTGCTTGATTTTAATACCAGATCTGAACTCAGCTCCTGAGAGCCTGGGAGTGTATTCATGCAGCACTATGGAGAAGAATCTCAGAAAACACAACACAAGACAGTACCAGAAAGGGAAGCCACACAATACTACTAGTGAAATCATTTAATAAGTTAATGTGGAGCTAGTCTAGGGATCCCTAATGCAGGGCAGCACCACACGCTGTGCAGCACTACACATCCTGTAGTTAAATCTAAGAGCTATGGATCAGCCTCTTAATTAAATGCAATTCCTCTGGGATCCTGGCATCAAAATCACTGAGAAATCTCAAATCAAACATAGCATTCAACTTCACTCTTCCAGCTGTCAGGCAGCAATGTCATGTTACATGAAGACCTGTGAATAAGTAGTTTCCCTTGAAATCAGTAGGACCAGACATGAATCAGGGAACTGCTCAGTCCAGAAACAGCTGTATCTGCCCCAGCATCATAGCTGTGTGTTAAGAATGCAATAGCCTAAGCCACAGAATCATTCTACATGATTTGAAAACAAACATGTTGTCCTTTAACAAGAAATGCTGTAACTACGTCCTTGGAGGATTGTTGTTCTGCACCGAAGAATTATTACCCTTCCCTCCCCTTCCCCACTTCCCTCCCCTATGAATTAGTAAATGAATTTCTGCCACAAACCCTCAAACCATGTTCTTCCCAATCAAAGAGTAAAATGATACCCAAGAGAGCAAGGCAGCACAGAACCAGTGAGATCCTGCAGACAGCTAGACTGGATGGAAAGCTCCTGCCAGAGCCACACACAGATGGGTACACACGCTCAGAAAGCCTATGGGGGTAAAACAGGACAATACCAGAGAGAGGATTACATCCAAACAACATTGCTGGCTAATGTCCTCTTGGAACCGGACAGCTGTGACCAGACCAAAAAAGATGACACAAAACAAAAGACAGTACATGTAATTTAATACATAAGCACAGATTTTTATTTTTTTTTTCTGACCCTGCACCGTAAGTTTGGAAAAATTCCTTAAAGGCAAGGTCCCTATTATAGGAGAATCCAGCGTACACAATTGTGGGCAAATATATTACAATCTGCATATATTTGCTGGGGAAATGAAGGCTGCAGTTTTGCTCAGGGTCTGCACTTCAGTGTTTTAGCAAATGGGGGATGTAACACATGCCTGTGAACTTAGCCAGAATACAGATCCAAGAAGATCGGACTCTTAAAAAGTTTTTTGTAAGATACAGTGCTACAGGGCCTAAATAAAAAGCTTTTCTAAAAGTCACTGCACATAGCCTGAGAATAAAGTGCTAGTCCCAGCAGTAGCCGCACAGCTGGTATCCACATTGTACAACAATCGCACAGCTCAAATCGTGACTATGAAAGGACAGCCCAAGCAGCAGGTGGGATGGAGCGATGACAGTGGAGTCGATATCCAACCACCTCTTTCTCCAATCTGTCTGTTCATCAGTCATGTCACATGGGCTGTTCCCCTGCAAGGAACATCCAGAGGAACAGAGAAGCTAGAATTGTGGGTCCCAGGCAGAAGAAACAGCTGGCAGGCATCTGTAATTGAATTCCAGGAGGACTTGGTCTATTTTTAAAATTCTCTGTAGGCTGGACTCTTTTTTTTTTCTAACAAGTGAATATTTCCAAAACTTGACAGAGTTTTAAAGTTTCTTTACATATATCTCTGAGTTCCAGCACTGCATAAAAATAGTGCAATAGCAGCAAAGCACAAGTAATCAGTACCAGATTCTAAAAATCTGCACCAGGGAGGGAGAAAATTAATTAGTTTTATCTTTAATTGTATATTAGAAGGATAAAGAACTTTTGAAGTGCAAATATACAAGCTTTTTCTACTATACTTACACCCTAAACTAGAGGGATGCTGCTTTTCTACCAACTCCAAAATAGAACAAATTTCATAGTCATTATTTAGGTGCTGTGCTTCTGCAGTACCTATATTAATCCACAGCTCTGAAGGCACATCGATACTGAAGGAATAAAGCTGTACAAAAACTATCAAAATGTGAAGATTTTCATTACATTCTTTCCATAAGTGGTACCTGAACGGCGTGTTTTCATTTGACCAGACTAACACCATACCAAGTCACCAGCAGTGCTAACCAGGACTCCTGACCTGGTCTTTCATAAGCAATCTGAACTGCTCAAGTTTTATTTAGAGCTTTCCGCACCTTTATTGCTCCTTTATCTCCTGTAACACCTGTTAGATGATAACTGGAGTCCTTAATATTATCTCATCACAGCTTGGGAGAAGAACGGCCATTTATTCTGAGAGGGAGCATGTTGCTCATCTCCAGCTGTCAAGACCTCTGATTCTTCTTACCTGTTTGGGCACTGCCTCTGCTTACAAGTGGCAAGGTCTGGGACCCCTTCCCTACCCTTCCTTGGATGGATTAGTGGTGGATGGTAAAATGATCATAAGTATAGTTCAGAATGGCTAATACGAAGCAGGAGAAACCGAAGACTGCTAAAGCTGCACAGAGGAAAAGTCCTCGTTTCACCCACAGCACAGTCTAGTCTGAGCTATACTCATCTATTTTCTGAGTTGCAACAAGTTAAATTCTCCGATGATAATGAGCAGTCACTGACTGCATCACCAACTCACTAAATCAACTCAGTATCCACTCATTAGCAAACTCATGTATACACCCTGGATTTAAGACTTGCCGGCTAGCAGAAACATAGCATATGATATTTGCTGGGGTATAATTTGTATTAGTTTTGTTCTGATTTGTGTAAAATTAGTCTCACGTAGCTGCAGCATGCCTCCCTCTGTCTTTTGATGGTGCTAGATTATACACAAAACCTGTTACTTTAAAAAAATGGTCAGAAGATAAAGCCAGGGATCATTTTTCAGTGTTTTGCAAGACAGGGTTATGTAACTACACATGGCAGTGTATATTTAAACAATCTCTATGTTAACTGCATATATAGAGATGAAGTGAAAGAACAGAGGTAGAGAAATAGGAAGAGAAAAACCTCTAAACAGAAAAAATATCATTTTTTGATGCTTAATAGTAAAAAAGTGACTCCAACAATAACTTCCTCCTAGAAATATAACAAATAGAGGATAACAGGACATGTATCATAGAAAGTGGTATTATTAGCTGAATATTCCCCAAATGCACAACCAGCATACCTGACCTTATCAAACAACATCGGGTTTTCTTGTAAGCACAGCTTTATAAATGTGTATTTTCTTACTATAATGGTGGCAGGGGAAACGTTTAAGAAGAACCCTTTTTGACTGCCGTCTTAACCGGGCTGCCTGTAACAGAGTCTATCTGGGCCCTTGAAGAGGAGGCTACGTACAGCTTAAAATTTCAGAGGGTCTGGCTTCTTTGCAACTTCTGGGCAGCAGTATTATTCTTTCCAAGGGGAAGAGAATGAACATTAGCTTCCACCAGAGGAGGAGCGAAGGCATTTCAAACCACACTTTTGTGAACCGGTGAATGCCGCAGGGTAAGGATGGGGGAGTCGCTTCTCCTTCACCTCTGTTATGCCCATCTGTTCCTCGGCTGCTTATTCATAAAAACGGTTGCTTAAATTTGAAGCCGCTGCATTTCCCCCACGTGTGGTTTGTGGTGGTTGTTGTTCCCTGCAGCCACAGGACCTTCTTTTTGAGGAGAACGGGACAAAAGACAAGAGGCTCACGGCCCGCGACGCCGGGGGAGCCTCCCGCGCACCACGCCGCTTACGTAAGCCCTCACGGGGCACGCGCATGCCCAAACG
>VZZY01010566.1:15131-68619 GCA_013400335.1 Eurystomus gularis
CCCCCCGGGCACCTCCCTCGGCACCGGGGCGGAGGGGCTGGGAGCCGGAGGCTCGTCCCGGCCTGGCTCCCGCCTGGAGCAGGTTCCGCGCTCGCACAGCGCTGTCTGTACCTGTCACAGGCACTACCTCGTAATGGGCAGATCTGAGCTGGTGGGGATTAAAAACCCCCGTGCTGCTGCCCCTCTCAAAGACAAGGGCTGGATTCCACCACCAGCCTCACCACCTGCGGGTCTGCGTCGCTAAACACCCCAGTCACAAGTCACGGCTGCGGGCTGGGAGTAGTGCTGGGTTAACACACGTCCCAGCCTGCGCCGGTCTCATACCCAGCTCACTGACTTGGAAGCTGCTAGCCCCCCCACCCGCACCTGGCGTCAGTGCCTGTGTACCTGGAGGGTAGGGGACTATGTACACGGCCCTCTGCTTTGTCTTGTCTTGGATCACCCTCTTGGGGTACAGATTTTTTTTGGAGCCACCCTGACCCAGAATTCTTCCTTCAGTAGAACAGGCATTGCAAGTCCAGTTGGCCAACGCAGCAGGAAGAGTCTCTGAAGTCTGTACAACTCAAGAAGTGTCTCTCTTCATGTATGCCAGCATTTCAGCAAACTTAAAAGCATGCTTTTTCCCAGTAGAAGCCAACTTCAGAAAAAGAATTTATGTAGATAATCCAAAGCCAAGCTTACTAAATCAGTGTTTGTTAAGACTTCATACCATTCTTTTCAACAAATCTTTCATTCACAAAGGCCAGGAGCACATTGTTTGCTTGATTTAAGGAGGAGAAAATGGGCACCCTGCCAACCGCTAGGTTCTGCACTGTCATACGCAAAGTCCTGCTTCCACTTTCAGAGAGACTTTCTTTGAAGGTGAGTCATTCGGTCCTCTGGAGAGGAGCCCAAAACAGGAGCTAGCTTGTGATACTTTAAAGTACCCTCTGCTGCACTGACACGTGTCCACAGCGACGGTACATCATTGTTGGGCAGCAGACTCAGGGCAAAAAGCAATGCTGTATTCCAGTAGCCCAGAGGGGAGATCAGTTACCTTCCCTCGTACTTCAGTAACCCTTTTCACAACAGAAAAATCTAGAATGAACCAAGTCCTGGGCCCAAACACAGTTCACCAAGTCAGAAACAAGCATTAGGGCAGCGTATCTATGCACCAATTTCAGAAAGAAAAAAAAAAAGACAGTTTCCTTGGGGTGGCTCTTGCTCAAGTCAGATGGGCACTGTAACTTGTTTTAGCTGCACATGTGCTTTTCTAGCAAGAACATGTCTGAAAGAGCCCCTTTGTGCACTGGTGCAGCTGCCCGGCGGCTGGTTTGCCACCTCCTGGGGCTTTGGAGGCCCCTGCTGGAAGATGGAGATGTATGTGCACGGCATAGTTGGGACAATACAGCAGCTACTTTTCAGCTGGCAGTGCTGCAGTGGGAAATTAATAGTTCAGAATCATGCAGAGGGCTTGCAAAAACACTTTTAATTTACTCTGATTTTATTACCTCATGGTTCTTGTGAGCAGCAGAGCCCCAGCTGGCTGAATAATAACATCACACTACATAGGGCTTAGTAGCAAAACAGACAGTGATCAAAGTACTGAACTTAAGGCACAGAAGCCATAAACTGTTGGCTAGTGCAAAAGAAAACACGATCACAGCAATGCTTCCTTTTCTGCTCCCAAAGAAAGTCTTTCTTCAGCTAAAAATCAGAACAAAACAGAGAGAAAAGGAAAAAGTATGTGCAAAAATAGGAAAGAAAGAGGGTTTAAAAAATAAAGGCAATTTTTTTTTCTAGTTTCAAATTGTTTAGAGTTTAAAAATTTAGTTTAAACAGATGTTGAATTAAAGTATATATCAACTAGTTGCATTTGCTACTGAGTTAAAACAAGCTCTTTCACTATCCTAGGTATGGAAATAATCTGTTTACATAAACAGCTTTATTTAAGTCAGGTGACCCTCTTCAGACCACACTGCCAACTCTTCTAACCAACCTCAGAGAGCATCAGGTAGGCCACCAGAAGAAGCCAGTTCATCTGCCTCCTCCTAGTCCAAGCTCAACAAGCGTGCTTGGCACACTCAAACAGCCAGCACTGCTCTCATTTGACTCCCTTTCCTTTGGCTGCGCGGCACAGCAGGTTGTTTGCACACACAGGCAGAAATAGGTAGCACTTTTGCCTAGACTTCTGCAATACAAATTACTGGTTTCTGAGTAAGCACACCATAGCCCAAAGTAATCTCTTAAACTTGTCAGCCTGGCTAAGGGTTTGGTTTTTTTCATGCAAACATTTCCACACACAGCAAAAAGTCCAAACTCAAATAATAAAATCTGAGTTTTTCCCATTCATTTTGTTATTCACTGTAAGAATACTTAAATGTGAAGAAAAAGCAGAAAAGGACCACTTAAACTGTTCAACCTCCATTTTTGAAAAGGCCCCTTCTAGGTCCTTATGGTCAGTTTTATTGTTATAATTAAAACGACTACATGAACAAAATGCTAGCAACAACCAGGGCAAACCAGGCTTTGTGCACAGCTCTACATCTGGAGTTAGCAGCACTAGTCCAAACCTTCAGAGCATGTTTCCCTGTCTCACAGCTCAGAGCCAGCACAGCCTCTCACTGACATCCATGCCATGTCAACACATTATGGTCGTGACTGTGTACAGTAGAAAGCATTCGCACGTGTGCACTCCCAGCAAGACCCGAGCGATGGTGAAACTGCAGTGGGAAGAAAATGGATTAATCGGACCTCACTGGCAAGGTGCCATGTGCTGCCTGTGAAAAGCTGCTGCAAGGTAAACAAGGCACAACCTGCACAAAGTGTTCATTGCCATAAACTGAAAGAACACTTTCAGGCTCTGCCCAACAAAAATGCTCTCTGCAAAAAGCCTAGGGGTCAAAGTGGCACTGAGATATTTGAGCTCATAATCCTTGGGGCAATCACCAACTCCAGAACAGGCCCCTCATTGAGCAGCCTGGTCAGTGTGTATCATTTTGATATTCTGGTCTTTTCCCTGTGAAATCCTGAGGTCAGGTAACCATAAATGAACCTGGCTTTCATTTATAAGTAAACAAACATATGCATAATTCAATAAAGTGTATTTCATGCTCTGGGATTTGTACAATAAAATTGGAAGAACAGACACTCCAAAGACTCAAAGATATCCCAAATAAACTACTTGTAATTAAAAAAACCTCATGATTTTCAAGCCAAATCTTATGATTTGTTTGTGGCCTGACTCAGGGTTTTCAGTGCTTGGGGTTGGCAATTCTGACTAAGCAGGGATATGAAATAAGAGCGAGAGTGACTGCCCGCCAGGCTTCTGTTTTCCTGGGATAGAAGACAAAGCAGCTCTGACAATTCCAGCTGGCAATACCATCCAGGCGCTCCTCCAAGTCCAAACATGCTGGGTAAAATCCTCATCAGACAAAAATAAATAAATAAATAACTAAATATCCTATCAGAAGCAGTTACTGCAGTTGCTTAATAGCTGTTTTCCAAAGTTTGATATAGCATATACTTTATTTTTCTTGAAAAGAGGGAGAGAGGGGAGATGGACCATATTATGGACTAATCCCTTGCCAGATGTAATTTCTAAGGGATTTCATTACTAATAACATCAGTATGTAACAAATCAGAAAACAGTGAGTTTCCATTTCCTTCTCCTGTCTGGCTAAACGGAGATTTCAAGATCAGCTTTCATCTATGGCCTGAAATCAACCCTCCTCTGCATCTTGCTTAGTGTGGCAGGGGTGTTAAGCAACTAACTGCAACCATTAAAAAGAAAAATAGCTCACTTGCTTCTGCTCTCCGTCCCTGTCAAATACTGACTACTCTATTAGGCCTCCCCAAAGCTGTTTCGGCACACTGCAGTGTTTTCTCCCTGCTCCTGATGGAAGTAGGTGGCTCCAGCTGCGACACACATCTCCAGCCATTACCCTTGCATCCTCCTGGTTGATGCCAAATCAGGAACCTTCTCTGCTGATAACCCCAAGTGTCTCCTCACATCTAGTATTTGGCAAGAGAGCCTAGCCAGGGAGTGGAATGTAGTTTCTACCTTCCTGCAATGCTCAAGCCTCCCTACCTACTCAACAGGGTGATAGGTAAAGAGCAGAAGCACAAAAAGAGGCTGAGTAGAAGGTCCTTGCTGGTTCTGGCTGCTTTTGCTTCCCCTAGTAAGGCAAAAGCATAGCCCATCCTGGGCTGTACTGAAAGAGGTACATCTTTAGTTCTTTGTGTTTGGACTGACAAAACCAAAATAATATAATAAGCTGAGGTTTTCTGTAGAAACTCAGTTCCTGAAACACATAAATCTTGGACTAAACCAGTTTATGTAATGCAAACTATTCACACTGCCCTAACTAACCATAACTAACCATTCCTTTATAATGAGTCCATTATCCCCTGCTTTATTGTATTTTCTCTTACAACAGAGATCAAAGATTTGGATCTAGTGGCATCATGCCGGTTTCATTTTTATTACTGACTCCCTAGGTCTGTCATACATATTCATTGGCCATCCTTAATGCAGTGCATTGAATTCTGCTCACTGCTATCTCTGGTGTGACTGCAAGTACAAACAGGGTTGTTGCTCAAACATATTAAATAAAGCAACAGCAAATTTGTGATAGTCAACAACAAAAAAACCCCCACAAAACAAAAGAACTCTTTTCCCCTTCCAAGGAAATTCAAACCCAAAGGAGACATTTTCTCTCGCCCCCTCCACGGCTGCAGACATTTGACTGCTGTGGGAATTCAGCTGTGCAGAAGCAGTGGCAGCTGACCTGCTGCCACAGACAAGAGACATTTTTGAAAAGTCCGCAGTTGCCACACAGTGGTCTCTGCGAGACTGCAGCAGTCCTCTGTGCTCACCAGGAAAAATTATAAACTTTACCTGGCAGCAATACAGAAACTGCTCAGAAATGTGGACTTTCTGTATAGCAACCAATGCTTGAAAGGGAGTGGGAGGTTTGTGGGGAGAAACATTCTCTGGTGTCACAGTCAGGAAAAAGGTTTATGCAGTTTTATTCTCCTGACTCCCAAGAAAAACTGCAACTATCCCAAACTTCAGGATGCCTGCAATTTGTTTCTCTCCCCATACCCATCACTCGCAGATTCCTTTGAATTCCCCTTCTCACCTCAGTGTAGCTCCCTCCCAGCATCAGACAGGCAGGTATGAAAACCCCTACTGCACCTGTGTGAATTGCTCCTGCTCTGCAAATAAGCACAGACACAGGCCTCTTGGGATGTCAACTAGATACTTTAAACAAGCACCAATCACTAAAATTAGGGTAGCCACAGGAATTATGTTTTTCATCATGTTAAGTAACTCTGAGAGCATTAACGCATATCAGACATTTTATATTCTAAGCAAGAACATCTACTCTCTTAAAAACAAAACAATATGGTAGGACACAGAATGCACATTCAAATATTTATCTTCTAATATGACTCCACCATGGAGGTAATATGCCACTCATTAAATAAAAGAGATGGAATAGAAATAAATAATCTAAAATAAATATTTATATTCATGCATATGAATGTATCCTCACACAAAACTCCACACACCTGGAGATGTGAACCGTATGATAAAACTGCTGACTCATTTTACATATTAACCCACAACATACCTTTGGTCATTTACCTAGCCCCTTGCCAATCTATTATCTGCTAAAACCTTCTACTAAATTCCTAAAAATCTTCAGCTGTTTTATTAATGAGTTAAAGTATTTAACTAAAATCAGACAAAAAGAAAATCTTAATCCTGATGCCTTCATGATGTAGAATTTGATTCAAATAGCTACGAGTACAGAATTTAACTTCTAGATGAACTGAAGTCTTTAGTGAGATCCATCCCACTTGTGTTCTAAACAACAAAAATAAAATCCAGCTGTTGTTGTTCACATAAAGAATCCTGATCAATTCCATTAATTTTGTACCTAAGGTGAGATTAAACATATTCAGAGCTATGTGAAGGTTTCATCTGTTTAACAGGTCCCTTCTCTTGCACCTTTTTCCATTTGTTTTTAACTATGAGTAGTATTAATAGAGAAGGATGCCAAACAGTTTGCTGGCAGTTAAGATCTTCTTGCTGGTTTGTTGTTCTGCAGATCAGACCCATAGTAAGGAATTTATATGAAAAACAAAGGGGAAAATAAGGAGCGTCCTCACATCAGATACACCATGTATAAAGGGGAAATTCCAGAGCAGAAATTAGTAAATTCAGAGCAAGGAACTAGCTACTCTGGTTTGTTACTGTTTTGGCTGATGCTGTCTAAATCAGTATCAACAGAAAAAATATTTTACAGTATCAGCTGCTTCTTTAGAGGAAAGATACTATGTAAGAAAGGCAGATGATCCAAGTTCCAAAACAATTTATCAGGATTTGTGGCTTAATATTTCTGAACTAAATTGGGATAGCATCTTCAGACAAATTGATAAATATAGGCTGCTGAGAGGCTCCGATTTTTAAGAAGTGTGTTTACAACCATGTGTTTTTTCAGCCTGCCACTAGATTTGTTTATGACTTGGAGAACAAACAAACAAACAAAAATGAAAGTTTTGAAACAAAGAAGAATAAGTACCAGTGAGTGCTCAACACTATTGCTTACTCAACTATCAGCTGAGCTAAAAGTAGCAAAAGTCTCTGGAGATAACAAATTTGGATCCCTGCTGACAGTTAACACACAAGAACCTGAATGCACTGAGTCCTGCAAAGTAGTTAGACATCTGCTTCACTCCCACCGCAGCAGATTAAAGTGCTCATCTTTCACTAGATCAGGATGTTAACACTTCATAAGAGGTCAGAAGTGCTGTCTCCTACCTGTACTTGACATATGAGACTTCAAGTTGAAAATTCTTGTCCAGGTCAACAGGAGCAATGCACTCTGCCTGAAACTATCCTTCACACAGACAACTTATAAGGACCTCACAACGGACCCAAGTAAAGTGGCTTTGAACAGGCTTCTGAACCCAAGCAGATGACAGTCCAAAGTTGGAACAAATATGTGGGGCTTGTTACTTAACAGAAAAATCTCTCCCCTTAAAAAGAAGTCATACTTTTCATATACCAAGTTCACATATCAAAAACTTGCAGGTTTTTGCACTAGCAACAAATCTCTCTATAAATGTATGTGATTGGAAAACCAGCAGAGTACCTGGGGGATGTCCTCCACCATGTACAGCAGTACTCTCCTTTAGTCCAGAACAATGCACATTACAGGAGGGAAAGGAATACTACAAAGATGAGGGATGCTACTTCAGAATAGTCTAATCAATAGTGTTTGTCAAAGCACCCGAAAGGTGTAGCACTAAAACCGTGCCATAGTGGCTGATGGCCTGAGGCACTCAGCACTACGGCTAACAGCACCTAGCTAGTACAAACAACAGTCTCAGATGCATCATGGTATCTCTTTGCTTAATTATTCCAGCTTGAAGCCTAGAGGGTGGAAAAGTGAAACTGTGTTGGTTTGTTTCCCTGTAGGTTTTATTTCTTTGGCTTGTAAATGTCAGCATATGGTTATAACGAGAAATTACCACACTTTAAGGGTTGAACCATATTTAGTGTTTAGTCTTGCGTATCTGAAAGCTCTGACACTCCTGCCACTGCAATTACTGGCTCAGAGGATTCACAGCAATAGCAAAGCTTGAATCCACTGCAATGAATCGGCGCAGGCTTAGGTTCTGCAACAGACCACCACCTTCATGTAAACTATCACACAGATGGAGGGGTTTGTCCCAGCAGTGTTTGAACTTTCTGCCATATATCATCACTGCACTGTCATGACAAAGCCACAACAGTGGTTTCCTGACCGTACCAGCTGTGCGTGCTGGTCACAGCAACCAGGCTGGCACTGCTAAAGGTAACCAAACATTCTTCCTCCCTGCACGTCCAGTCTCCTGCAGACTGCAGTCATTTTCCTAAGCAGAGAGCTTTTAATGCAGGATACTGCAAAAATGTCCTTTACTAGCATGTTCAAGTGGTTTAAAAAAAAATTATATAAGCAGCACTGAGCTTAAACGTTCTTCTATAGTATTTCTAATCCCCTGTACCTTACAGCCACACTGAGCTTGGTGAGGAGAATGGCCTACTGACAATGGGAAAAAAACAGGCTAAAAAAATGAGCACAAATAAAACAGAAATGGTGAAAAATTCAATTTAGTTCTTCGGAATGCCTGCAGTGCCACTAATCCAAAATGTGAGTAGCAACACAAACAAAGGAATTTTAGATCTTGTTCATCCTCCCCTTTAAAATAAGCATCCTTTTAAGGTATAATACACTCATCAAGCCCCACATATTCAGAATTATTCTCATTTTTCCCCTTTTTACCTACATATACTATTTATCTGAACACTGCTTAATTTGCAGATGCAAATAAGTAACATAATATTGAAAAAATGAGGCTATAGAAAAGAATGCAGTTTAAATTGAGAAGGTCTTTGATTCAAAGAGCTGTAATGCTGGGACACTTGCAGTGGCTCCCAGCAACATCTCCTGGCTTCTAAGACACATTGAGACCATTTCTTCCAGCAGAAAAAAACCTGCAGCTCCTACTGGTTTCAACTTGACTGGTAGATCAATACATTCATGAACTGGGACTATTGCTTTTGACAAACTCATTGGAGCTTTGTCAACAGCTCCACATGAAAAGACTTAGGTCATCTGGCACAAAACGTCAAAGAGCCAACAGTTGCCATATCAGGGATTACATCTTACAGAAATAAAATACATTTGTATTTATGCCAAAGCTGTACTATTTTTTTACATATATTTGTTGCTGTTGTTGAAAACAAAGATAGGATAGCTTGCATTTCATATATAATGTGAAATGCAGAACCATTAACGATGCAAAAGGAAAGGCTACAAAGCTACTTTTATGATTTTAAATCATGAAGCTAGTGCAAATGTATAAGTTCAAGACAACATTTTTCAGGAGTTTTTCCAAAAAAAACAAAAAGCACAATTACTTATTTCTGACAATTAAGCAGCTTACACAGTCTTTGTTCTACTGACACTTAAAAATGCAGTTTTCAATTATTTATACTGTAGTTCAACACCTAAAGCAGGAAAAAAGTATAAACTCTGTGTTCTGCAGCCTAAATAACCCTTGCTGAAGGCTTCAATCTATTTATAATAGTGTTTCCTTTAGGAACTATCAATTGGCGGGGTATACAGACTTGGATTTCTGCCATATTCTGTAATGCACTATCATCCATTAACATTCTGATCAGGCAATAATATTGCACTACACTTATATACACACGTTATCAGAGACAGTATTTTTTTCCCACAGAGATGCCAAACTCATTTAAAAACAGCTGGTAAACCAGAAGGTTGTCCATGCCCAAGGCATCGACATGCTAACAGCTGGAATGGGTTAAGAAGTTGTCATATGAGCACACTTAGGTCAAGAGTTCAACAACTTCATCGGGTTCACTGAGGGAGGATTTAATTCAAGCTTCTGCACTTTCCTTGAAGCAGCTGGGACAACTCACCCCTCCTGGTCCACCATCTCCATTGAGCAGGCAGTCACTTTCAACACGGCAGCAAAAGAATGCTAAAATTTTAAACTGCTGCAGTCATTTGCAAAGTGAACATGCATCAGTGGTCTACAATGTCTCAGCTGCTTTTGAAAATCTTACTCAGATTCAAACTGAAACATGTAAGCAGGTATAGAGGCAGCATTCATACAAAAATTAAATGGAAATCAAACACTGTGGTGAAGGACAAAAAAGATTTGCCTAAGAAATTCAAAAACTCAAAAAATTGAAAAAAAATTCAGAAACTCAAGGAAATTAAAAAAACAAGATCCTTATGGTTTTGTAAAATGGGTATAAAACCGGCCAGCGACTACAACAAAAAACCCACAGAGGGGGCAAATCTAGTCCAAACACAATCCAATCCTTTCCGTCTCTCCTATTTGTCCTCTTAAACAGTGTAAAGTAGGCTTTTATCTATACCATAGGAACTGTCTGAACAGAGGCAACACTGACTTCCACCACACACTGCTTTACTCAAGTGTTCTTAACACTGTTCTGGAAGCGTGTTCTGTAAGAGAGGGGCTGTAGATCAAGTTTCATTCCAGTTAGTTACCTAATCAATATGAATAGGGCTAGGACTTAACGCAGAACTCCCAGGAGATCGTAATAATCACCCACAATTACTTATGAAAGCCAATCAATGACCAAGAGGTTTTATGTGTCATTTGTATACCTTAAATCAAACTTCTGAAATTAAACTTTAATTCCTAGCATGATTACATGTTGCAGCACTAAGCAGAACAACAGAGAAGCAAGCACTGCCTCAAAGGCTCACTGCAAGGGCAGCTGAGGATGCAGTCTGGAGAGCATGAGCAGCCCTGGAGCACACCAGCAAGGGGAGGCATAACAACAGAGCTGAGACAGTGGATACAGCAACAGGCATAAAAAGTGAAATAAGCACCCACAGCTATCTTTTCTTCCTGGCCTGTCAATGAAACAGTCTACCTTCCAGTGGTCAAATGAAAGATAAAGACAGTAGAAGGCAAGGTCCCCAGACCTGGATCTCAACTGTGGGAGATAAAGGGAAGAAAAAGAGAGAGGAAGAAATACTGTTTCATTATTTCTTCCGTGTTTCTCACTATAGGAAAGTGTGCAGAAACTGGAGGCTTACCATTTCTGTTAAATTTATCACACAAAATAGGTTATGATGGATGATTAACAAAATCAGGCTTTCTGTCAAAATGTCACGTGTCCCGCTGTAGCTTTGTTCTGGTATCACCATCGTGTATTCACTATTTTTTTTTTCTATCTGCACAACATAGTTGAATAACTTGGCAAGCAGTGAGAACACAGTTCACAAACAAGTTGGAAACACACACAAGAGGCTATCCATTATGCTATTTTTACTTTTCTGAAGTCCATACCGTGAACAGTGACTCATAAGGGTAGCAAGCTGGAAAAGCACTTGCAAACCATACAAGCTTGTTCACTCATTCATTTGCGCCGATTCATTACGTTCCTCAGTATAAAATCTATGGGACTTGAGAGAAAGCACAAGGGAAAAATTCTGTTTCCTGAAGAGCTCTTCCATTCACCGTGCCCTACCGAGATGGCGGAGGCTGTGCGAGGGGTCTGGGCATACATGTTCTGTGTCCACTCCTGAAAGCCAGCGGCTGGGCTGCGCTTCCATACCAGTAGAGCGTGCTCCCTCTGGGGGATTCACTCAGTCTTGCTTCATCAGCACCCACAACAGGGTACAAAGAGCAATTAAAACTGGCAATTTTTTTGTTTGCTTATTTTAAGTCATGTGTTAGAGAGCTGTTCCCCCCCCCCCACCTTGGCCTGAGATGACAATTAACTTTTTGGTGGGTCTATGCAATTATTTTGGAGAGGTTTGGCAAAGTTCATCATAGCATGCAGTTACAAAAGCAGGTTAGTTTTTCCATGTGATGCAGTGGCATGATGGACCCAGAAAGCGATTAGAATAAGTATGAATAATAATTAAAAATAGTAATATCTGCTTCACCTGTGAAACTCTTGTTGTGATATTAAAAAAAAAAAATTGTCTGCCCAGGCTTAGCCACATTTTTCTTTGAGCGGGAGGTGAAGAGGAGGTTTGTTTTCTCAGTGTTCACTAGCTGGTTTTGCGGAGAACAGGACTGACAATTTGCTATTGCTGCCTTTGTCTTCATCTCATGGTTCTGCCTTGAGATTTTTTTTTTTCAATCCTGTCTAGCTTAGAAGTCTAGGCAGTATGTTCCCATGTCCATATGTTGAAATCAAAACAAACAACATACAGTCAAAACAAAGACAGCGACTATTTCCTATTTCTAATATATGGCTCATCTATCATAAAAGAGAAAAGAATATGTTTATACTTTATCACATCACATGACACAATCAAAACTTTTAACTTCAGCATTAAAATCTCAAACACCCAGAAATAGGCATCGGCATCTTAATCACCATAGATCTTGTTTTTCTTTACGGTAGATTGGGGTTAAGATTGAATCTCATAGCAGTATACCTGAACAGTGGATAATTTTGCCAGGTACAATAACATGAATAAGTACTTAGAAATCTGAAAATATTTGGGTGTAAAAGCCTGAGACAGTGAAACAGTGTGACACTGACTTGCAATCAATATTTTTTCTCAAGGTAAAGTGGAACCCATGAACATACTTGACAAAACATGTCAGTTGGGAACAAATGAAAATGACGGCACCGAGAGATTAAATAATAGCTGTATGATTCATATTGAAGAGTGAATAATACTGAGAGAATTCAGGGAATACTCAGAAATACGGGTAAGAGGAAACCACACAAAAGGCACAGGGATCAGGCTCAACAAGAAGGGACAGACAACACGTACACCTGAATTTAGGTACTGATACCCAAAGGCACAGGCAAGATGAAAGAGGTATTTGAAAACTTGGTTTTGCAAGAGAAAACGGGGCAATGAGGGGAGAGGGAGGAGCGCAAAAAATAATTAGACACAGGGTACAGACTATTCACTTCTCCCCAAAACTGGCAGCTCTGCTTAAACACTACATATTCCTGTCACACATTCATGAGCATTAAAAACTGTATGGAGTACAAAAGTCTGCACCACAGGCAGCAGGTAAAAGCTGTACACTTGCAATTAAAAATCCCTGTATTTTCAATTTATTTTATGATAGATAAAGTCAGATGTGACATAAGAAGACTAGTCTCCAGAAATACAGGATATACAATACATAATAATCGTAGATAGTAATACTTGCTACTGATAATTCATTTCATCTTTCTTGCCATGACTCTTGTCAAGTCCCTGATAAAAAGCTATGTAAGGCAGATAGCTTCTTCTGTTCCAATTTTACTTTCTACCTTACCACATTGTTCCTAAGACACCATGTTATCTTTAAAACATGTACGAAATTGAAATCATGTCAGATTCTGTTACTGTCCTACAGCCAACATTTTATTACCATGCTATTCGTTCTATATTTAATACTAAAATGGTAGCAGTACCTCTTCCGCAAAGTTAGTTTTCTTGTCAAGCATTTCTCGTAATGTCTGAAGAATTTTAATGCACAGCTTTTCTTCTTTCTCCATTAGCTTCTTTGTGTGATTGATCAACCTTAAAGTAAAATATTAAACCTTAAAGAGCATTGCGCATTGTTGCTGAGACATACTACAATTTCTTTATGCAAAAATTCCCTGTCACTACATTTTTCCTTGCGGAAAGGAAATAAAAGTAGACAAGAGAAATAATAATTTAAAAGGAAATGGGACTTTCAAGGTGGTGTGAGTTTTATGGGTCAATTTGCATATCTTACTGCCCATACAGAAGGCAGAAGTCTACATCTACTTCTTATGAGGGCTTCCAGATTAATATCCAAACTTGCTATTTCATCCTTTCTTTATTTAAAAGTAACTTATTTTAACCTTTATTTAAAGGTAACCAATGTTCACCATGCATCTTGCAAACTTTAAAAGCTACAACCCTTACACCTTCCAACTTCTATGCTGGTTATAATATATTCATTATATAATTAGCAAATGGCATCCAACTAAAAGGATCCCCAAAAACCTTACATGGAAGAGGTCAGAAATGCAGACATTTAGATGAAACATAACCATTCTTTACATTCACACAACAACTTTATGAGACTGTTTCAAGCCAGGAAACAAGGTACACCTTCTGACTCCAGTTAGGACTGTGATGGGAGCTTGGGTTTTACTCAGCTTAAGCCAATACCAGAAGCAGCTTTTCTGTCTCTGTGCAGAGCAGGTCCTTGCACTGGTTCACATGCTGCTGGAGAAATGTTTGTGAAAACAGAAAGGAGGAGGAAATCTAAAAGCCTTAGACAGGTTTTTTTCCTTTAGTACCACTGGCGGCTTACGGTGGATGGAAGTGTTCATCAAATTATGGCCTAGGATCAGCATACACTTGAGGCACTGTGGCCAGCGGTTTACACAGAAAGATGGCATCATTAATCCTAAATCATAAACAGTCACGGAGACAGGATTGCGAGGGCTGACACTGCATCTAGACCAGCGCTCCAAAACCGAATAGAACTGATTATCAGTGCTAAGTTAGAATAATTTAGGTTGGAAAAGACCTTTAAGATCATTGAGTCCAACCGTATACCTAACACTGCCAAGTCTACCACTAAAACACGTCCCTAAGTGCCACATCTATGTATCTTTTAAATACCTCCAGAGATTAGTGTGCTAACACCATCCTGGGCTCAGTGGAGACACTACACAGGACTCTCCCACTGTCACCTTCACCAGTTTGATGAACTATGAGTGCAAAACAATGCAGCTCTCAAATCTGCAGTACTAACAATATTTTTGAAGAAGAACATCTTTATGTTGGAATTTCTGCATATCTCTGCAAAGCATTCCATTGCCATGGAAGCTAATTAAATAAAACAAAAAACTCTTTATTGCATTACATGGGCCATGTGCAGCAGCCCTAGACTTGATTTGATGCTGACTTTGAACAGGAGTTTGGACAGAGGGCATGGGATGGGTCAAGCTTAAAATTTATCTTCTTTTTCCAAACATAAGAAGTACACTGTTATAACGCTACCTCTTCAGAATATGCAAAAATGCATGGAACGAGAAGAGCTGCCAAATGTATTCATTTTCCCCAGGTTGCCTCTGTTTCAATGACAGTTTCTCAAGGGCAGGGAGGGCATCTCACTTGAGGACTAGTAACAAAATTGCAAGACTCTATTCCAATGCACAGACTGCAAATAAAATACCTAATAATTCAAGACCAGGTTGGGGTGCCAGTGAAATGTATTTTTTAAAGAGCTGTTGGCAGTTTAAAGTAATTAAAAAAAACCCAAACAAACAACAAAACAAAACTACTATCCCTGAGCATCCCACCTCCCTATGAATTCTTGAAAATTCTACCATGGAAGGTCTAAGTTTTTGCTGTAGGTTTGGAGAAACTTAATGGCAAAATCAGCTCATTAAGGAAACAAAAGTAGGTTGAGCCTGCCACAATTTTAACAAGCTACTAACATCCCATTTCTAGGCAAGCAACCTCTCTCTACACTCATTTCCAGACTCCTAACTGCTGAGAAACATAAAACATGCATCAAAAGACCTCAGTTTAGGCTTTCAATATGAACTCAGACACCTACATGCTTAAGTCACTCTTGAAAATCAGACATAAATGCTGTTGAAAATTTTAACTCTCTGCCATCTTTTACAAAGAAGCAAACAGGCCTCTCTTTACACCACTTACTTGGACATGAAAGCACTGCATCTTATTCTGGCATCGCTCCCCTCAGGAAAAAGAAGTTCTGGACTGTGCAACACATCAACCAGTACAGAGAATTCAGCTTGCATCATGGGAGTGAACTGCTGCTCCAAGGAAGACACTACATCCTGGGGAAGAAAGAAGAATGACATTCGTAACTACAACAAAACTAGAACATCATCACTGTGCAGTTGCACAACGCTGTGCGATGGACAGTTTGACCCACTTTTCACAGCCAGCTGCAAGAGCCCTTGTTAACTCAGACGACAGTAAAGCAACCTCAAGCTTTCCTTCGCAGCACTCCTCAAGCTGGGCAAGAGGGAGAAGGTGCCTGTTACTATCTACTTTGCGCTTCTCTTTCAAATTTCTCCTCTGCAGTAATGCTCACAAAACACTTGGCAACAGTCAGGATGATGGTGTGCTGGAAAAACACTGTATGTCATACGTGATGTTAGTTTATCACCTGAGGTGTTGCTTCTTTGGTGCTTAGGGCTCCTCCATTTCTCTGGGTCCTGCTATTTTCTTAGTTCATAAGCTCCTGATGTCATTTAAGCACTACATGCACAAGGTGATCTCCATCTTATAGGCAATCTCCAGTGACACAAACCTGACATAATGGCTCCTAAGACCTCCGGTACCTCTTCTGCGCTCAAAACAGGACAGGTGATCATGAAAAGGTAGAAAGGAGATTCTTATCTGTGGATCACTTTGAGGAAAAGAACATACTTCCTACCCTTCTCTACAGACTTCTGTAGGAACTGAATTCAGATCATGGATAAAAAGACATGTTGGCTGCACTCTGAACACAAACCAAAGAAAAGATGAGCCCTCTGCTCCTCCCAGCTAGAAGCGCAAAGGACGCTGTAATCCTGCACTAAAAGTGCAATGAGTCTGTCTCTGGTGTTTTCCATGTCTGGCACATATTAAGACAAAAGCACTACCACAACTACTGCCCAAGCCATTTGCTATTTTTATACCTGTAGTTTCTCTATTATATTCCTGTAATCCCAGGCAGGCCCACCAAAAGCTTCTTTAAAACGAGGTCCGCTGCGGGCTGACATTCTCCACCCCATGGCTGCCCTCTGCACCATGTTAGAGTGGCTCTTCATGAACAAGGTGTTGACCTGGCTGTCCAAATCCACTGGAATTGCAATCCCACGGTTCTTTGCTTTAACAGAAAGGAAAAAGAAGAAATTTACAGTGGCAAAAACTTGAAAATCTTATGAAGATTATGGCATGCAAAATCCTAATATTCTTGCAAGTTAAGAGGCAGAGGAATCTTATTTCAACAGATGTTAAAAATAACAAGCTAAAACCTAAGATGGTAAATATCCGCCATAACCTAAAGAAAGCTGTTTTACTTTAAGTGAGATTAGGATAATTTCCAAAATATATGTTCATAGGTACAGACATTTATTTTTAAAAACAGAATATTGTTTTTACTAACTTATTAAAAAAAGGGTCTAGAGATATTAATTAGAGCAACAAGAAGAGTATGCAATATAATTTCAACAGGTAGTTTTACTCTATTCAGAAGTAAATGCAAAAATTCTTATTTCCAGTGGACATATGTGCATTTAGCCAATTTATTCCAAGTACTATTTGTTGCTTTTCTGTGTAGTCCTCTTGTGAAGACCTTGAGAAACCAAGTGCATACAAATTAAATTTGAAAAAGACTGTCTACTCTCTCCCTTTGGTTTCCTATACAGCCAGGGTTGTTAAACCATGAGGTTCCTGGATGCCACTGCAATATAATCAATATAATCATGCAGTGCAGTGATGACAACTTTTTGACACAGGTGGTGGAAGAGCCAATGAGGAGAGGTGTGCTTCTGGACCTTGCCCTAACGAACCAAAAAGGTCTGGTTGGGGACATGAAGGCTAGGGGCAGCCTTGGCTGCAGTGACCATGAGATGGTGGAGTTCAGGATCATGTGAGAAAGAAGCAGGACAATAAGTAGGATTGCAACCCTGAACTTCAGGAGAGCTAACTTGGAGCTCCTCAAAGACCTACTTGGAGAAATCCCATAGGCTAAGACTCTAGAAGGTAGGGGGTCCCAAGAGAGCTGGTTAACATTCAAGCGCTACTCCCTCCAAGCTCAAGATTGGTGCATTCCTTTGAGTAAAAAATCAAGTAGAGAAGGCAAGGGACCTGCATGGATGACCAAGGAGCTCGTTGGAAAAGCTCAAACAGAAGAAGGAAGTTTACAGTACATGCAAAAAGGGACTGGCCACTTGGGAGGAATATGGAAACATTTCCAGAGTTTGTAGGGATGCAACACGGAAGCCCTTTTGGAATTAAATCTAGCAAATAATGTAAAAACAAGAAGGGGTTCTTCAAGTGTATCAGTAGCAAAAAGAAATCTAGGGAAAATGTGGGCCTGCTGCTGAATAAGGTGGGTGCCCTGGTGACCAAGGATACAGAGAACGCAGAGTTACTGAATTTCTGCTTCAGTCTTTACTGCCAAGACTAGCAGCCCTCAGGAATCCCAGTCCCTTGAGGTAAGAGAGAGAGTCGGGAAGAAGGAAGACTCTCCCTTTGTCAATCGGGATTGGGTTAGAGATCATTTAGGCAAACTGGACACCCACAATCCATGGGCCCTGATGCGATCCACCCATGAGAGCTGAAGGAGTCAGCTAATGTTGCTATGCCACTCTCCATCATTTTTGAAAGATCATGGAGAATGGGAGAGGTGCCTGAGGACTGGAGGAAAGCCAATGCCACTCCAGTCTTCAAAAAGGGCAAAAAAGAGGACCCAGGAAATTACAGACCAGTCAGCCCCACCTCCATCCCTGGAAAGGTGATGGAACAGCTCATTCTGGAGATCATCTCTAAGCATGTGGAGGAAAAGAAAGTTATCAGGAGTAGTCAGATAGATTCACCAAGGAGAAATTATGCTTAATCAATCTGATAGCATTCTGTGATGGTGTGACTAGCTGGGTAGATAATGGGAGAGCAGTGGATGTTGTCCACTCTGACTTCAGAAAGGCTTTTTGATGCTGTCCCCCATAACATCCTCATAGGTAAGGTCAGGAAACGTGGGTTAGATGAGTGGACAGTGAGGTGGATTGAGACAACAGAGCTCAGAGGATTGCAATCAGTGGCGCAGAGTCCAATTGAAGGCCTGTAGCTCACAGTGTTCCCCAAGGGTCAGTACCAGGTTCACTCTTGTTCAACATATTCACCATTGACCTGGATGAGGGGATGGAGTGTACCCCCAGCGAGTTTGCTGCTGATAGAAAACTGGGAGGAGTGGCTGACATACCAGAAGGCTGTGCTGCCAGTCAGTGAGAAATGGACAGACTGGACTGGTGGGCAGAGGGGAACCAAATGAAGTTCAACAAGGGCAAGTGTCAAGTCCTGCACCTGGGGAGGAATAACCCAATGCCCCAGTACAGGTTAGGGGTTGACCTGAAGGAAAGCACCTCCACAGAGAAGGACCTGGGAGTCTTGGTGGAACACTGGTTAACTATGAGCCAGCAATGTGCTCCTGTAGCCAGGAAGGCCAATGGTGCCTGGGGTGCATTAAGAAGAGTGTGACCAGCAGGTTAAAGGAGGCTCTCCTCCCCTTCTACTCTGCCCTAGTGAGGCCACATCTGGAGTACTGTGTCCAGTTCTGGGCCTCCCAGTTCAAGAGAGACAGGGAGCTACTGAAGAGAGTCCAACACAGGGCTACAAAGATGATTAGGGAACTGGAGCATCTCTCTTATGAGGAAAGGCTAAGAAACCTGTGTTTAGCCTGGAGGAGAGAAGACTGAGAGAAGATTTTACCAATGCTTATAAATATTTAAAGGGTGGGTGTCAAGAGGATGGGGCCAGTCTCCTTTCAGTGGTGCCCAGTGATAAGACAAGGGGCAACAATCACAAACTGAGAAACACAGGAAGTTCCACCTCAACAGGAGACAAAACTTTACCATGAGGGTGACAGAGCACTGGAACAGGCTGCCCGGAGAGGTTGTGGAGTCTCTTTCCCTGAAAACTTTCAAAACCTTCCTGGATGTGTTACTATTCAGTGATTCTGTGATAGTTAATAAACATGTGATAGTTTAACTGATAGTTAAACAATTTAACTAATCATTTAAAAAATACTTCTTTTTTTTTTTTTTTTTTCCTTAGACTTGAGGGCCATGAAGTGACAAAAGAGAGAATATCAGAGAAAAAGAACCTGAGGAAAGACTTGCATGAATTCTTACAGGGTATCTTCTATTAAACTACAACTGTATCCTGAATTGTCATTTGAACAGGAAGTTTGAAAGTGTTAGAAGGTTTCTGCCCTTGTCTCCATGAAAATCTTTGAGTTAGCTGCATCTCTCCATTCCACTGGAGATGAGAGTGACATTCTTCTATGGCTCAGCATGAGTTGTCTGAAATTCAACAAATAAATAAGAGATCGATGCAGCGATATCTCTATTAGAAACATTAGGTCACATTACAGTGATTAGGCTTTGTATTCTATGTCATTTCACTTAATTTCCATGGCACAGTTTGTTTAATAAAAACTCAGAAGTAAAATGGAGAAGCAGTTCTAGTTAATTTGTAATAATGACTACTAATAACTAATTTTTCTGTTTTTCCTGAAACAAGGTGAATTTTTTAAAAAGCATTAGGCCATACTGCAGTTCTGCACAACATTTCTCTGAGGCATTTCCCCACCATTCTGCACTAACACACACACGTTCCATAGTAGTGAAAGGTATTAAAAATATTCCACCCCACCCTCCCAGTCCTTAAACCATATGCGACTTTAAGTCCTAAACTTGTGAAATCAACAGATGCCCTCCTTTCCCAACAGCCTGAGCATTCCAGCTCCACAGGAATACGTGCAAGCAGAGCGTTGGGCATACGGCTCTGATGAATGAAGGCTTGTGTGCTGCCAAGCACAACGAGTCACAGATCCCAGGCTGAAACTTTCTCTTTTCTCAAATATTACATTGTAATGGCGGCATTTATTATTAACCTCAGTTTGGCTGTGACATCTCAACCCCCAATCTCACAGACTATGGCAAGAGAGCTCTGTCATACGTGCCCTCATCTCTTCAATAGCTCCCGTGGCTGCAGGGTGCCCTCCTCTCGTCCCCATTACAAGGGTGTACCCTGATGCAGGACCAGGGCCACCAGCTCCGGTTAGGCTGTTTAACTGGGATGAGGGAGAGATGTCTTATTCTATTTCTGGTAAGCACTTTCTTTTAAACAGTTTGCCACAGGGAATTTTTTTTTTAAAAGTTTCTTAGGTCAAGATGGAAAGACACATTTCCCCACAACCATATACAAATCAGCAGCAGCAGATGTACAGCAGTTTCCACACTGGCAATTGACTTTTTCTTTCCACTCTCCATTTTTTTAAAGGCAAGGTTCCTGATTCTGATTATCATGAGGAAAATACCATGTATGGCTGGCCGTTATTTCTAATGATTGTTTTTCCATATTATTTGACTGGGTTATATTTCAGAATGCATTTGCCCTGTTGCTGCTTACTTTATTACAGAAGTCCATTAAAGTTCTGCCAGTGTGGGTAGGATGCTGAAGCCTATTAATCCAATTTATTGTGTCCTAATGTCAATCACTGGAATGTTACTGGACAATGCTTACATCTCAATTAGTGGTATAAATGCAGAATCCTGATATATACAAGAATAAATTTAGCAATGGGGAGCATGCCATTCAGCGGAAAACCCAGACTTCTGGAGTCCTGTAGATGCCATTATATAGATGGAAGTTAACAACTTCCATCAGTGTCTGAGGAGCAGTCAAAGAATATGATTGTTCAAAGAGCTGGAGCTAATTAAAACTATCATAAAGAAAATCAGAGAGAGGGGGGAAAAAATACTCCTTTGTTTTGAACAGTTCTTATATGTATAATTCTATTTGTAATTAAGATTTGTATTGGTTGTCAAAGGGCACTGTTGAAGTCTAAGCTGTAAACAAAGCCTTTGTCTTCTTATTTCTTTGCAGCTTGTAGAAAGTTTATCTTTCATTTGTTTCACATTTCATTATTTAAAACAACATGAAACATAATTTTACATTTTGGAAAGCTGATGAACAAATGTGAACATAAATATTTATTTTTAATTTAGGTGTTGTAGGCTGCTTTCCTCTTCAAAATGTGACAATCTCCCTTTAAGTAAGAACATAAAATATTTAAAAGCATGTTTATTTTTGTTCCACTTAGAAATACTTTTGGACGGCACTCAGACTTGAAAAGTAGGGTTAGAGCTGGTAGACAAAGGAGCCAGGAGGGGGGTAAAATTCTGTCTTTCATCTGACTTTGGAAAAAAAAAATGGAAAAAAGCATGCTACACAGCTGTATGTCAACTGGTACCACAGGTATCAAGCAGGATACTTACCAGGATGGAGCACAATGTGTCTTCCGCTAAGGTAAATTCTGGCAGTGCATAGCACAGGCTTATATACTGCTCAGTTCCTACCTAGGGCACCCTGCACAGGGCTAATTACACCCTGAATGCACTAGACTATTTTGCCAGCGTCAAAGTAAATGCAGTTTGCTGGGAAATCCTTTGCACGACTTACTCTCAATCTGCTGCTCACAACTATGCTATCAGCAATAGCCATAGTTGAGCCAAGACAAGCAAGTGGTACCCATGAAAATGGTAAGCAACCCAGTGCTACAAATTCAGCCAGGTCACAGTCAGGTGTTCTGCTCTGTGCTGGATGGTTCTGTGTGTATCCAGTGCGTCAGCAGCTTTCCTCTCCGTTACCATTTAAACTATGTAAAAGTACTCTGAGATGGAGACTCAAAAGAAAAGGGCAACATTAATGTCAAGAATCAAGTAGCTGAAAGTCAAGCCACTCTCTATGACTGAGCTAGACTCTAGCAAAGTCCCAAGAGCATAGTCCAGCTGCTAACAGAAGGGGGGAAATGAGCTGAGATGTATTTTGTTAAATTACCTGCGTGTCATTCTCTCACAGAAGCACAGAAATTGGCAGTAAAAGGACTTATTTCAGGAATGCCTGCTGAAGAACCATCCTTTCACTTTACTGCCTACCTGAGTCTTAGGATCAATTTAATACTAAGGATTTCCAGGAGGTGGTCCTTGCCTGTAATTTTCCTTGGAAGCTCATTCTTCAGAGTAATCTATTTTGCTGTAAGGATGCTTGCCATTCTCCTTGATATATATTCCCACCTAGCGCTCCCTCATTTTAAATTTGACTCCATTACCTTATGTAGTATATACAAAATACAACAGTATTTAGTGGGTTCACAGCTGTTTAGTACACTTAGCACTACCCTAAACCGTCTCTGGTGTCGGCTTTCTGGGGCATTTCACCCCTTATAGTGCCTCAAGGAAAAGTGTGATGGGCAATCTGGGTCACAGAAAAGCCACAGCTGTACCTGGCTGTGCAGCCTGTACTCTCCTTGCTGTTTACACCCCTCTGGTAGTTGCAGACAGTGATACCATGTTCTCCCACACTTCCCAGTTGTCACTTAATGGAGCGATGGATATTTAGTTCAATTAATTTTGCTCCATAAATCAGTACCTCCAGCTCCTTAATCATTTACGGACTGCTTAACAAATGCATTTGGATGGAGAGACACTAGTGCTAGCAACAGCAAGACTTTTTAAGGGAAATAAAAGCTTTGTGTAGACAAGACACAAGCCTGCCAATCTTGTACCCTTCACTTGGATGTTTTTTCCCAACAGAAAATCTATGCTAAAATATTTATCAGTGTGTAAAAAGATCATCATTGAATTTTTCTTGCAATTAGAGAAACACAAACAGTTGAAATAGAATAAAATATGTACTTCATGTGAAATGTATTCTTCTTGCTGTCAGAAAAGTAACAACTGGATAATTATTTTATTTGAACTAAAAATTGAAAATGAAGGTCTAGCTTTTTATAAAATAGAAAAAAGATTTTAAAACTCATACGGAAAGTGAAATGAAGTATTTTCAGGGCTGGAAAAATTGTTATAGGACAGTTCATAGATATGGACATTAAAATACTCACAATCATTCCAAAGAAGCAATAAAATGTAACCTACATTTATATAGTTAATGTTTCCTGTTTGTAATTTGTCAGGGAAAAGGAAAGGGCTTTAGAGGACATGAAAGCATGGTCAAGAAGCACCACAGGAGCATTTTATTGTATTCTGTGCAAAGGGGTATTGGTGAGCTGAAATTAGGGATTAAATACACAGCTAGTAAGGACTTTACTACTACTTCAGGCCATCTTCTCTCTCTTACAGACAATCCATGTTCTTTAATATATTGTGAAAAAGTTAGCAAGCCCTGCTTAAAATAAAGCTAGCTTTTCTGTCATCCCTCCTCCCTCCATCTTCTCTTGGCCTGTTGACCAAGGACAGCCTTCCAAAGTTGGTTCCAAACCTCTGATCTAAATTTACTGAAGTTATTTACAACCTAGCATAATTTATGTCCAGTTGGTTTTGGGTCAGCAGTGTCCTTTAGCTTAAATGTCTCTTCTTCATGACCATTTATCTTCCCAAGTACTTTTAAAGAGCAACAACACAGACCTTTGTTTTGCTAGGCAAAACATGTGGGGCTCCTGTAGTCTCTCTGTGTAATACAGTTCTCCTTTCCCCTGACCATCACAGTAGTACTTCCTCTGTACCTTTTCCACTTTTGAACTTATGAAATAGCAATCTTACAGGATTCTGGAGGATGGAAACAAGAATTCTCCTCTTGCTTCTCCTGCACAGCACCCTAGAGAATATATCTGATAACGACTAATGTAATTTGGCTTGCTAACAGATTTTTTTTTAAAGGGTCTGCTGGAATAGTCTAAAAAAATGCAGGTTCCTTTCTGCCACTGTTTACCCATCTGAGAAATACTAATTATTTTATTATTGGTGGTAACAGCACAGTCATACTCATACTACATCTTTGGGATACACAGAGTATCAGAGGGAAGATGCAATTTGTAAAAGCATAAGGGAGAAGGCTAATGGATAGTAAAGAGACAGGAGTATAATACAACTAGATTTGCCCTTGTAACAGAAAACTAATGTTCGAGGGTGAAGATACAGGAATCCTCACTTAATTAAGAAGCAAAGACAGTTCTTTCCATGGGTCCATTATTCAGCCCTGGGAGAAAGACCCTGCTCCAATACAATTTAAGATACACAATCCAGATCTTTAGTTGTGAGGACACGTGCTACTCCCCAATTTTACCATGTGGAAAGACATGTAGACCATGTAGATGGTTTAAAATGCAAACTTTGAGACAGGCCTTCACCCTTCTCAATCTTGCAAAGATTATAAAACACAGAAATTGAAAGTTTTCTGATAATGAATTAAGTTGAAATAAACTGTTAGATGTCTTAGTTCCTCTGTTTTCGCAGAGCTCAGGGGACCTCTTAAACATTTTTCATTTGTAGCTATTTACCAGTGAGATGGCAGCTGTTTTGATCATTCATTTTTTGGACTGTATTTTCAAGCAAATGCTCAGTCTTATGTAATAACAGAGAAAACACAAAAGTGATATATGTATAAATGTGTTAACTCTTTTTACTGTGATAGTCTGCTTCTGAACAAGACATATTAATATACAAGCATTATTTTTAAGTGTTTCTATTCATGCCTGGTAGCCAAATGTTTACTGGGCAATAGAAACCTGATGCACATTGGTATCTGTGTGTTCCAAATCTCTTGGAGCCACAGAGGGGTCTTCTGAAGAAGAGAAGCAAGACTCTATGCTTGCTGAACTGGAGGCAGACAACTGCCTGGAGACGAAGCAGCAAAGGAAGCTTGAAAAGCTTATGAAGCTTTTTCCTAGTGGTCAAGTAAAGTTGAAGTACCAGGGTTACAATAAATTAGCTTCTGCAACATATCCTTTTGTTGACCTGAAAGATAATGCACAGTCTTAGAGTGATCATAAGAAGACACATGTAATGATCTTAAGCTCTTGAGGCAATACGTACATCCACCTGCCAGCAAGAAACTAGTAAGCCCTCACCAGACTGTATATTGCTTAAACTTGCTGTGAAATGGGTATTTTTAAAGTATGGATCTTTGATATCCTGGGAAATCTGTGTATGATCTTTCTTCCTCCTGAGATTCATGTCTAAATCCAGTGCTACAACACAAAAAAACCCCACCCAACTATGTTTCTTCTTTTAACTATATACATTTATTTTCCATCAAAAGTCTTTAGTCCCTGCTGTAAATCTGTCCAATACTCTCTCTCTCTCTCTAATACAGACAAAATCTTTCTAGAGGTTTTTTTTGAGCCCTGCTGTGAAACATAAAGGCCCTAACATTAAAGCTGTCAGATTCTCAAGTCAAAAAAAAAAGGCAGAAGGGCGCTCACAGATGCCTAGCCGAAATCCAAACCTAGTCCATGTGCACAGCCAGCAACAGAGGCAAAAAAGACTGCCTTTTTTGTATTATGGAGGAAACTTCTGCCTTCTGAAAGACAAGCACTATTTTGTGGGGTGCAACACATGATAAAGACACCGGGCACACACTGTAATCACAAAAGGGCCTCGATTTTGAATACCTCTGGTACTCCCAGCTGGGGTCGTTTTTCCAAAGCTTTCAGCAGAGCAGGCCTACTCAATTAGCTCAGGCAAGACATGTTTGGCACCATGCCTAAAAATAGTGAGTATCAGCGGTGGTTAAAATCTCTGCTAGCCAGCCAAACCTTTGCAGGGGTGTCTTGTTTAAAACAACACAGGGGTGTCTGTGAAAAACTCTGCCTCCACTTCTTCTCTGGCTAACTTGCTTTTTGGGGAAATCCTCCTCACCTGTTCCCTTATACTCCCTTTCTGCACTGTCAACATAACCACCAAATAAAAATGTGTGGCAATTTGCTAACGCAACAGGATACAATTTTACCATGCTCAATATTGATATTAGTAACGAATCCTTAAACAGTTATTATGACGTGGACAAGGAGATCAGCAACGTTCATGTTAACACATGCTTTCAGGGGGCACCTCCGAGGCTGCCAGGCCCATGGCACCCCCAGGCAATGTGCAGCCTCCCTGTTCTGCTGCTGCTGTCCCAGAGAGGACATGGGGTTGATGCCCTTCACCGGCAGCTCAGCTCCACTCTGCCACACCTGAGAGTGTCCAAGGCATGGCTGGGAAGCCACAGTAGCAAGAAGGTTGGACCCACACAACAGCACAAGAGCATACTTAAAAAACCTCAACAACTGTAAACCATCCCCATAAAACAGAAAAAGGGATGAAAAGACTACAGAGCAGGTAGAAATTAAATTCCCCAAACAGCGAACAAAGTCATATATCTGAAGAAAACTCTAGACATCAGCCATGCCTTGCATTCAGGCTTCCTGCTTGACTTCCCTAGGAACAGGAGGCACACAGAAGACTACCTACCAAAGACCACCAGCCCTTTCACATGCTGGCACACCTGGCCAAGAAGCTGGATCTGCCAGCCCATTAAGGTCACCCATGCTTTCTTTGTCAGGCTGCTGTGGGGACGAGTTCAGCTTGGCTGTCTTGGCACCATGCTTGGGTGTCTCCAAGTAACCTTACCTCAGTGAGATAACACACCAACCTGTCTGAGCTAGAATTTGATTTTAGGTGTAGCTCTATAGAAATGAAGACATCAATCTGACTAGAAGTACAAGTAGGGCACACTTAGTCTCAAAAATACTATCACCTGCCCTACTTCTTTCTCCTTTCCTCAGACTCCCAATGGAAGTAATTTGTTGATGACTCCTCCCAGAACTACTAGAGAAGAGCAGGGATGTAAGTGTTAAACACACAAACGAGGACTTGTAGAGCTTTATTTGAGACTGTAGTAGCTGTAGCATAATGGAAATAAAATTTCTTCAACTTCCAAAGTCTCTTGCCAGATGGATCCATAATTAAATCATTTGCACAAGAAATAAAACAATTGAAGGTTGCTGAGTTTCTAGGTAACTGCTTATTCTCATTCACACAAAATGATAATGAGATGTTTTGGCTAAAATGTTAAATAACACTCCTGTAAAGCTTTTCCAAAATCTAAATTTACAGTTGATTGTTACAATGCCACAGATGCTGCAGATGGTTAAGGAAGTCTCTCATATTGTTTTTATTTACTACAACTTTTTAAAAATTGCATCAACAATAGAATGTAGCCAGTTTCTGTATGTCTCTGCCTCTACTTAGTTTTCATTCACACTGAGCAGAACCTTATTCTACAAGTAATCATAATGACTGGCTTTTAGAAACTATATTGAATAATCCTTTTTTCCTGTCATGACAGATTTTTAAACTGTATTCACAGAAATTTAACTTAAGAATGAACTTTTGCCAGTCTTAGCTATGTACTGGTGAAGCATCTTTTTATTTTAGAATAAGAAGTTTTAAATCTTCTGCATTAGCATGGTATTTCAATTTATTTGAAAGCATGTAACTTATTAGCTGCCCTGAGGACCAAATTTGGTTTTGGTGCCAGTGCAAGGTAATATTCCCCTAACAAGGCTGACTGTGTTAACAGCAGTAGATGAGCAGGCCTGATGGTGAGGAGTAAGCAGAGAAGCTAAGGAGTTGCACAGTTGTTGGTCTCCATCCCCGGCTCCCTGATGGGACAAAAGCTGAACAAGCCCAGGACTGAGAGTGACAAAAATAAATGTATCTCCCAGGAACTGAGGGGAAAAATGATGGATGTTCTCTGCTGCACAATTGCTATGCATTGCTGCTTACAACAGCTCGTGCAAATGCAGCTGAGCACGACTTAAAACACCCAGTTTATCTTGTAGCAGAACATAAGCTATGTTTTGATATCATAACTTGCTTAAGGTAAAGTTCAATCACTGCTCACTTAAACACATCTCTCTGACCTACAGGTTTCACCTAACAACCTTATTTGATGAGACAGATTTGAATGGGTTATAAGAGCAGGAAGAATTTAGGCTCAGAAAGTAGGATTTCTGAAATCACCACCGTCACAATTTCAAGATGGTAGCGTTAAATTAAAAACCGTTCAACCTCAAGTAAGTCTGCTCTTAAAACATAGAGAAAAACAATGGAAGTAAAGCCTGGCACCTACCCACTTCAGCCAAAGTCTTGATACATGACTCCACTGAGGCCTTCTGCGTTGGGTTTGGCCAGGTACAGTTGTAAATTCTAAAAGCAGACTGCAGCAACTGAATAAAAACAGGTTGGTGTGTCTGAAAGCAAAAAGATAAACATAGAATTTTACTCTTTAGAATCTCCTCACAACTGCCCCAGGGTTTGACACAACGTAAACCACAGGCAAGGGGTTTTTAGCTTGTAGACTCAAGTGACAACTCCATTAAATTCTCTTTGCTCCTCAGGACTGGAGGGAACAGGAATCAGTGCTGCACCTCTAAAAAGGCCAAATCATGCAATTTTTCCTCAGATCGCCACTGATACCTAGCAAACACAGTACAGAGTAGAAGGACAGAGGAGTCTTCCCAGTTCTCAGGTACGTGTCACTTTTGTCACAGGACACAACATTTTTTTCATATAAATACAAAGATAGACCATTATTCTGCAAGGATACCCCCTCCAATGAATTCACAAAAGCCAGAAGTAAGTCTGACCATAGTGAGCTGTCTACTGGTTCAGAGCTGTAAGTGATAGAAATTAAGGGTAAGTGTTTTAAAGAGGAATTAAGCTACTAGTCAATGGCATGCAAGGGGACAGAGAAATTAAAGGAGGATGTAAAGATGCAGCATTCCTATTTAGGAAGCAGAAAGTATCTCATAATGGTCTGAATTACATATTTGCCTGTGTCTCTTTTCCTTACCTGGAGGCTAGTGCTGTTATCTGAAAACGGTGAATTGAAGAAGCCACTCACAATGTTCATTACAGGCTCAGTGACATATTTCTCCAGAGATGTATCTGCATGTTTACGATCTGTGGTTGTGTTACAGACCTACAGGGAGGAAGAAGGAAACAATGAGACTCAGTTCTTTCAAATAAGCAAGCTTTATTATTTTGTATTTATTACAACATAGGTAATATTTCTTCTTAATACAAATCCAAATTATTGTTATGCTAAAATCTATCAGAGGTAACTACCTTTGAGTTCAAGCTGTATGTGTGATAGATTGACCTTCTTCTTGGAGGTCCATATTGCCTTTCAAATACCTGAACTAGTTGGTCTTTCTGGTTGGCTGTCTATTCTCTCCCACACCATGGAAAAAAAGATCCCCCTAAATCAGCACGTTGCATGCCACTTACACATTGAGCACATTCAAGAAGAAAATAGACCTTTCCTTCCATTGCGGGGCTTTTTGGAAGAGGCTTTAGAGACACATGAGAAATAAACACCTTAAATTAGAAAGATTTCATGTAATGTTCAGCTTCTCTCTACAATCAGTCGCCACAAATGGGTGGCAAAGGTGAAGCTCATTTGCAGGAAAAATATTTTTAAAAGAGGGAAAGGAAGGGAATAGCATAGTCAATACCAACAGCCTTTAGGATTGCAAACTGTAAGACAGGCAGCATTGCTTAGGAAAGCCACATGGGGCAAATATGAAAGACAAGGTAAAAATAATGAAAGAAGAGAGTGGATGGTACTGGGACAATTCCGAAGCACAGAAGGATGATTAAATGGTTGGAAGATTTGTATAAAAGATTCCTGAAGACACCTTTTGGTATAACACTAAAAGTTTGTCGCTACATAAAGATGTTATGCCCAAAGAAAGGAAAAAGTTAGTGGGATGGATTGCATCCTTCAGCATTTCTTTTATTTCTTTATTTGTTTTCAACACTTGTGGACATCTATATGGAGTCATGTTGACTTTGCACCTATTAGTGTAAACAGTGCTAAAAGGAGCCTACAGAGAGCCAAACATGGGGAGAAAGGCAAGACTGGACAAATACAGAGTACAGACTATAGCCATACTACCTATTCTACAGCCTTTAAGTAAGCAGTTCTAGTCATGTTTAACAAGAAATGAAAGGCAAAGCTATTCTCTCTTTCACCTAGGCAAGCTGCAGACTACTGTAAATCTATGCAAAAGCAGAATTTATTTTGTATATAGAATTTGGGGTAGCCTTTTCATTACTATCTGAGCATTAACACACAATCATGAACCTGAGTGATACATACTGACCATCACATCCCTTTATAAGGATGGAGAACCGAAGTCCAGAGAAGCTAAGTGAATTGCTTAAGGTCACAGAAAAAAGTTGGTGACAGAAGCAGAAAGATAACCCACAGCACTTGAATCTCTGCAGAGGGCAAACATGCTCTCTAATTGCACACCACCCCTGTCACGCTTGGACACAGTAAAACAGTAGTGTCTAGGGGTGTTTTAAGGAAGGTTAGGGGTGTGACACCCAAAACCACCCATATTCAGGACAAGATACAGCTCACACAAAAGCATTTTGAGTGTAACACACAAGCACTGTCATACGGTAGGCAGAAGTATAACCAAAGATAACTTGAGACCTTCAGAAAAGAGGCATCCTGAAGAGATTTGCTTGTCTGCTTTTCTAAAATATGTCAGGTAAACAAGCTATGCCCCCACATAGTGTGTGAGCAGCTGCATGGTGCTTAATTGTCAGCTGGGGTTAAACCACTACAACCAGAAAAGGAAAGATTTTAGTCAGAGAAGCAACAGTGGCTGAACTGAAATAGCAAACTCTTCGGCCCTTCAATTTTGGGAAAAGAATGACACCACCACCACCCCCAGTCCTCATAGAGGTAAGAGATTCAGTTAATAATCAAAACTTTTTTTTTTTTTAAAAAAAAGGATAATAGAACTTTAGAAGCTCTTGAAGTTCTCCTCTTTTTAATTAATCTGCATGCCAGTTTTGTCTGGAACCAGTAGCTCTGAGGCTCAGCACTTGCAATCCCAATGGAAAGACAGGGAACTGTGCAATGCTAGCATAGTGAATTCAGAAATCGCCAAAACTAAATTCCAAAATACATTTAAGCTTTCCCCTTTGCTTGTCTAAAAAAGTAGAGCCGTATGTGGGGATGCCAGTCTACTCCAATACCGGTCTGAAAAATTCCCAGCACAGAAGGAATTTGGAAATCCTCTCATTTGTTCTTATCCCTCTGCCCTTTGGGGACGGAAAGATGTTTCCCTATGGAAGAAAAAACCTGAAATGCATGAAATGGAGATGAGGACTGAGAAAGCAGTGTTTAAAAACCCGTTAAGAGGCTTTGGGACCAAAACTCACATAAGTAATACTTCAAAAATTCTGCAAAGAAAGCTAGGATGACTTTACAGCTGTCAGATCCTTTCTTTAATCCTGCTCAGACTACAGCTGCTGACTTACAGGCTGGGCCACACAGAGGAAAGGGAAGCCTTTCCTTCAGCAGCACCCACTTTGCTTACTGCAATGCTTTAAGTCAAACACGGGAGAAAGTAGGTTGGCAGAAACTGTAGAAATAGGGTGTCTTTGAAAGTGCAAGTGCTTTTGGCAAACTGAATTTATACATGAATCTGCCTCATGCCTGCTTTGCAATGTATCATGTTGTTGAAAGAAAATGACAGTTGGGACAAAATATTTCCTTCCTCAATTCCACAAACAGATTAAAAAAAATTGGATACTCTGTTTTGTTTTGGTTTTTTTTTTAATATTGTCGCGGTCGGTTCACCACAAATATAAAAGGAAGGAATCCAACTGGAAGATAACACTCTCCATCTTTCACCTTAGAGCGCTCTAATAACAGGCTCAGACTCAAAGCTCACAAACTCACCCACTGACAGGCATTTGTAGCAGCTGAAAGAAAAGCATTTCCCCTTCCCCCACACAAAAGCATCCCTTTTAGCTTGCTGGAACACAGAGGATCAAAGGGCTCTACTTCTAAATGCTTTGAAAGCTATTGTAACATCTTTCATGAGGCTGACAGCATTCTAAGTGTTCTGATAGCTACATAACACTGATGTATTTATAACACATGGGCTCTGTCTGGGCCCCAGAAAACCAAATCTGAACAAATACACTCAATAACCTATAAGAAATGGCTACCCACGGGGACCTGGCTGAACAGCAGGACATGCCAGAGCACTTCCGACATGCTCTTTTTGTTCTTTTAGCCATTAACCAAGAAATTAAAAGGCATCTGCCCTGAGGGCTTTGCAGGCAAGCAAAATAAACCTGCATTTTGCCATTCAGTGCCAACAGCACACGCACACAAAATACAGCATTAATAATACACTCACTCTGCACCTCTGAAAGTCTGGAGTCTCGTTTCTCTTATAAGAAGGGTATGTAAAAACAAGTTCAGTGGTCACTAGCATCAGGACAACTCTATAGAGTCTCCTTGGACAGAGTCCTCCTTGTAGGTGTCTGCTTCCAGCCCAATGGCAAAGAAAATTGGTCACGTTCAAGGGCTAGAGAAGGTAGTCTGTTCAGAGAGTAAGGGCCAGGACACATCAGGAAAGGGCAACCCAGAAATGGCATTAAACAGGAGGAAGCACTTCTTGGTGTAAAACCAGAAAGGTTAAAAATCAGAATTCCCCTCCAAGGAGGCTTCTGATCTTAATTTTCAAACACGCTTGGTTTGTCCTAAAAGGCTTTCACTGTAGAACAGAGACAAGACAAACAGCAGGAAAACAGGGTTTATAGAGGTCTCATTACTGCTGAAAATGGCTATCACCAAAAAAAGAGAGCACAAATATCCCTGTCTTAACCCGTTCCCAAGGAAAAGGAAAGAAAAACACCCAACCATTTATAAGTTTTCTGTTTCACAGAGAAACAAACAGGTCCCAGTGCCTATTGTACAGCACTAATCTTTGCATTCATTCTTCTTTTGGCCATAATTAACAGTGTTTTCTCCCAAGACTTTTAAAAGAAATTATGTTGTGGCACACTATTACTTTAGGGTAAATATCCGCTGCAGGACTGAATTGAGATTCTTGTACCTTTTCTTCTTTATTTCAACAAACTAAAGTATGCAAAGAGTGAGAATTTAAGGATTACAAAATGTAATGGGTTGTGGACTGGGAAAAGATAGCCATGCTCTATGACAGCATGTTCTACAACATTTCCAAAATATTTCCAGGATCAAATACAGTTTGCCAGCCACCAAAAGCCTGTGGTTCTACTTCTTGAGCAGAAAGAACAACTCCGTTAGTTGCTATTAAAACTAGGCTCTTACAAGAAGCATTAACATCCTAGAAAAGGAGATGTAATGTAAGCTGTAATCATTATGTCATGCTAGCTTCCCTGCATGGCTTTACTATTATATTTTATCCTTCTGGAAGTCATAGGATTTCCTTTCTTTTCTGCCTCCAGTATACCAGGGAATGGAAGCTTAGTTCAACTTCTGACTTTAAATTCAACAAGTAATGACACCATGAAGCTCAGTAGGACCCACACGAATTGAATACCTATGGTACTAAGGGTGCTCCATCACCTTGCAGCCTACGGTTTATTTATGAATTAGTATTCTGAAAGACCATGGCTCTACACTTGCCTTTCGCATCAGTGGTGAGAATGTAGTGACAGTAGAATAAAAGACAAAAACAGGCCAAAGTGAGATTCAAGAAGGAACATAAGCCAAAGAATTTCTTGATCCCTGATCATCACTGTACTAACAGAGTAAAGCAAGAAGATTACAGATGTGGGTTGTTTTTTTTCAGTCACCACCATAATGACATGTAACACGTGCTCTCAGAAAATGTACACTGACTCGCCACCTTGTACATGCATCAAATTTATTTTTCTGCAAGAAAAGAGAAAGGAACATGTGTTCCAAGATGCCCTTTTAGAAAGAGAAGACTGCTAGAGATTAGCAGGCTAAATAACGATACATAACATAGAAATGACCATTTGTTAAAAAACAAACAAAACCAAAGCAAAATAAAGCAAAACAAACTCCCCACAGTTCTTCTACTGTCAACTGTGAAAAAATTAGTTAGTAAAATTAAAGTTCACTAAAAAATGTTATTGACAGTTCAGTTGCCATCCATGACTATACTGCAACATTTAATATCTCAGGAAGCTTACCCTTGCCATATCAACGAGGAAGTTCTCAAATAACTTCCAAATATGGTTACTGGCATAGATTTCTTTCATTTCCACTTCCGTGTCCACGTAACAGTGGTTAACAAAATTAACATAGGCAATTTTCACCTGCAGGAACAGGGAAAACACAAACAATATGAACTGGAACAGTAAAAACCATTCATGTTCTATCTGAAAAAATACTGAACAATAAGCATAATCCTTCAAGCACTAAGAAACACTAATAATATGAAAATGTTTAGTTCTGAATATTTAAGGAGAAACACAGCAACAAATGCATTAATGTACTTACTGAAAGATCACAGGAAGAAAATGGAAAGGTTTTCCAAACATTCTTACTCTAATAACAAAACTCCCACAAAACAAACCAATAACAAATCTGATATTTAAATGACATTAGAAATACAAAGGCCTGGCTCCAAAGCCAGGAGCTGACAAAATGCAGGACATCCCTGCACTTGGCAGTTGACTGCTGTGGGTTGATGCCTTGTGACAGGCTTGCCAAACATATTAAAAAAAAACAACAACAAAACAAAAACCAAAATGGCAATCTTTTGCAGAGCTGGGACTGCAATCCCTATATTCCCACAATCCTAATGCAGTGCTTGCATTCTGTATGGGCGTAGCTTGGATGTAGTTGGAAGAGAAAGGTTGTGCAGTGCAGGGTCTGCAGCAAGAGCAGCACAAGGTTTAACAGGAGGATTGCACTCTCACTCCTCTCCTGCATTCCAAATCTGCATATGCACATCATAGAAATGGATATCCAGTGTCTGAAATGTATAGATTAAATATAAACATATGTAGATACACTGAAAATTTCTTGTCACAGTCAAAGGAGAGGAGATAATTGCAATGTGTTAAATGCAGTCACAAAAAACCTCATGTCAGACTTCTAGGTTTCATTTATTTGGCCTTTTTAAAATTAGCATCTGTTGAAATGAATGTTAGGAGGAATTTCTGAGCAAAGCAAACATTTTTCTTTTTAAGAAAAGAATCAGTTGATCACAAGGGGACTTTCCCACAGCACAGAGGGAGTCTTTACTCCTGCAGTTCCCAGTTCTGTTGATATGAACCACATTTTTCCACCAGATAGCCTGCAGAAATCCATACAATCAATACATGGGGCAGAGCAAGCTCCTTGCAAAAACTGGAAAGATTTCTTTGGATCACATCAGGTTTGGTGCAAATAAACATTCTCCTTCTGATCAGTGTCAGCTATCAGTCTTACTGATGCATGACCAGTAGTACCTGCAGAATTGGGCCTCGATATGCAGTGAATTGCTTGACTGCAATTGTTAACAAAACAAGACCACCTGTAACTCCCACTGACTTCGGCATGGTCAGAAAGTTACCCATTATTTCCAACAAATTCAGGCAACAGCAAAACCTTGGCTTAACAAACCACTCAGCTGAGGCTTCACAGCTACAGCTAGAAGTTATTAGAAACAAACCCAGGAAACCAAAACAAGGTGTCAAAGCATAAGGGACTAGGAATTTTCTGTTTAAGAAAATACTGGCTGTCCTTTCTCATTTATTCACCTTAACAAGCACCACCTGTTTCCAACCTGTTTTCTGCGCAAATATTCAACTTGCCAGTATACTATAAACAACAAAACATTTTCAGAGTTCCTAAAAATGGTAAGTCTGTGTGGTGAACCTCATTCAAGTGAATCTTACCTCAGGTATGCAGTCATCATGGGTCACTACTCTCACTATATCATCCAGTGGCAGGAGAGAATTGCACTTGATCTCTGTGTAAACATTCTTTCCTTCTGTACAAGCTGCTAGCAATTCCACTAGAGTGATGTGATATGCTAAGGGTCCACTCTCATCTGCTCGATCTCGCTCTGAACACATCATTTGGAGTAGGACTGGAAATGATGCCCTGTCATTGTAGAATATCAACACATCTTCACCACCATTTATCAGCTGAAAAAGATACCACAAAGTTTTAAGTACCCTGCACTGCAGCCATTTTGGACTTGATCTTAAAGGTCTTTTACAATCTAAATGAGCCTATGATTTTCTTAATTTCTTATTTTGTTCTAACTTTATGTATGCAAAGACTGTCTAGCTAAAAAAAAAACCAAACAAAACCAAAATTACTCTGATGTGGCTTACCAAATGCACATGTCAAAACAATATAATCCAAGGCAAACTTTCACTATTATCTATATCAGTGCAAATGTGGAATAACTCACCAAGGAGTGAGCTAATGCAAGGTGAATTTGAAGTTTAATTTCTGTGTAGCTCTATGTTTACCCAAGACAGTATGCAATCCTTATTACTCCTACCATCCCAATGTTTGTTTGAAGTTAATTAATTACCCTCATCTCCCACTGTGAGGCCAGTATGCATCATTATCCCTGTTGTATAGGTAGGGACTTGAGGTGTAGAGAGATTAAATCTTCTGTGCTATGTCAGCATGGCCTGTGGCTTACCCAGAATTTAACCAACCTCTTCTGTGCTCTTTCTCAGCACTGGAAACAAAGGATGATTCTTCCTAACCTATCCAAATTTGACTGGTGGGTCTTGACATTGTCAGTGTTGTGCCAGGACTTCCATTTAACAGAAAACTAGTGTATGTGATAAATATTTGATTTTGCTACAAGCGCACTGCTCATCTCAAGAGGATCCAGAGCAGAGGTGGATGGTGGCCCCATCTCAGAAGACCTTACAGAAAAGTTTTGCTCTAACTCTTTTTTGAATCCCCCATACACTGAATATACCTACTGCCACCGCTGCTCTGTGAGCTCGAGTGGAGCTAGTACAGGACAGTAGTCCTGTCTTCTCTCCATCGCTTTCCTTTTAAGCATAATGCACTCTCAGTGTGGGTGAAAATAAGCTCCCACAAACCCTTCCTAGTACAGAATACACCTTGGCAGCAAAACAGCTGTATGTATTTTGTGAATAAGGCACTTGGCATATCCAAGTCAATATGTGACATTAAATCCTAGCTAACTGAATTCAAGGGTAGAAATAAAGGTCAATGGAGCTGTTGAGAAATGGGAAAGCAGCAAGGGCAGGAATAAAAATTAGTCTCTCAGAATAAAAAGTCAAGAAACATTTCATTACATTTTACAGGGTTTCAACGTTTCCAATTTTGAATTTACAACTTTTGCGATTGTGTTTTCCCTGCTTCTTGCTTATTTTTACTTCGACAATTGGATGGAGTGAATTATGAATTCAGTCCTTCCTGAAATTCCTATTTCTTATTTATCTTCAAGTTTCTAAAATGTTTCTACTCATGACTTTTCAAAAAAGGCATTTTCTGGACAATCCACAGTACAGAAAAAAAAGTTTTTAAAGGGACAAATGCTTGAGAATGAGGAAGGAGACAGTAAGGGGACGTAGATGCCATCCATTTCATTGCACTCAATGGCAAAAAAAAAAGGGGGGGGGTGGAAATATGAATATTCAAAATGTTGGGAACTAGATCTAATTTTTTAATAGTGATGTCTGGAATACTATGCTCTTAGGACATTTCACATACAAAATAATAATTAAAAAATCCACACCCAGCCCTCTGGGAAGGTACATGCTCTGTCACTTTCTGTTAAGTTGTTCACCACATTCCCGTGGTTATTTTCAGCTTGGGTACATTTTGCAGAGGAGAGAGAAGACGCTACTTTCCAGGTTCCCTCAGAATTACACTCTTATGTCAAATCCAGACCTAATCTGTACCACTATTACTCGATACTTTATCATACCAAGTCAAACTGAGCCCTCATCCTTCCATGTACCTATCACTGATGAATGAGGAAGAAATACCAGGAGATAGTGAACTTGTGAAACATGATGCTGTATGGCATGCTTGCAACATATTGATGGTGAGGAACCCCAAACCGAAGCAGACAATGTTGCATCAGCGCAAGAAGGGGGACAGGGTAATCATTTTAAATGCAAGGAGGGAAGAAGATGTCATCCCCTTTTCCCAGCTTATCCACTTTTAAATGTGGTTTGCAAAGGTCGTCCAAATGTTGACCCAAGAAGATAAAATGATGTCCCTTTAAAAGCAGAAATGGAAGAGAATTATCCAGTTAGTCAAAGTTCTTACTAAGCATCATGAGCTCAGTGATGGAAAAAAAAAAACAACCAACAAAGAACACAGCAGCATTTTCTTCCACTAAAGAATATTTTCAATGAATTCAAAACTACAGGAGTTCTGGTCAATATCATAGCACCTTTGATGCTCTGTGACATATCACTCCAGAATACTATAGGTAATAGAAAACTGCCACCACATTGACCTGGTTCAAAAGTAAATTCTGCTTTCCCTTTTGTAATGTTTGCACTGATAGGCACTGTTCTTCCAGGAACCTCAAAGCATGAGGTAATGAGAAAAAGTGCCCTAAGGAACCTTTCAGGTCAGTAAACATAATTACTAGCACTCCACAGACATGGGGACCAAGGATATGAGAACAAGTGAAAAGGCCAGACTGGGAATGTTCAATGTATTTCATGAAAGTACTCTTTTGCAACAGTGCTCCTTCATCTGTATGCACTTTTTAAAACATGTAAACACGATGACTTTATCCCTTACTCCCAGTAAACAGGAATGAGCTACAATATACTTCCTGTGGGTAAAAGAAAACACAAAGTAGTTAAGACATGATGTACACTCATAGTCTGTCTTGTCTCGGGGCATGTAAGCAATTTACCACATCTGGAGGCACAGAAAAAGTTACAGCACTTGTTTAAGGTCACAAAGTACATCTCAGCTGTCTACTGAGAAACTGTCCTGACTCTAGGGCAAGTTCCAACCATTTGGCTACACTGTTCCCTTTATAGTGGACTGCCATTCAAGTGCCATTCTAATTTCACTATTAGCATCCTTTTCTAACAAATCATAAGGACTTACCTGTATTTTCCTACATTTTTTAAAAACAGCTCATCATCTTACCCTATTTCATCAAAACAGGGGTGCTCCCTCCCCTTGGCAAATTCCTGCAGGACTCATGATGCAAATGTCACATCTCAGTTCATTTTTATTTTCATCATTCAGTCAGCTTGAAAATGTAATATGACAATTTATCCTTGTGCTATTGTAGGTGAGTAACAAAATGTATTTAAATTGAGAAAATCTAAAAATTTTGTTTGATGAGAAAGTAAAAACCTACAAGAAGCCGTAGAGGAAGAGGAAAAATCTAAATGCACAAAGGCACAAGAACTGTTTGAATTATGTAAATCAAAGGATTGTAATTGATGTTTTATGTTAAAACACTTCCGTCAAACTGAAAAGGTTGAAGTGGATTCCATTAAAGGTTAACCATGTAGGCTGAAGCTTTTTTTTCTTAATTAGAAGTTTTTCTTCTTTGTTGCTGTGGAACAAAATTTCAGTAGGGTTTAGTTTTGTTCATACCGCAACTAGAGCTTATCTCTGTTTTCTTTGTGAAGATGTCTCTAAAAAAGCAAACAAACGCACTTTGTAAAGAAAAATGTTCCTTGGACTCTGATCCTACCTGGACTTTTCACCATATTCAACTTTACCCACTTATTAATCCCACTGAACTAACCTAATGATAGTAAAATGCGCGAGTGTCTGCAAGTTGAAGACTTCATTTATCATGCAGGCTCCATCTCAAATCCTAATTGCAGAGAAGTCAATTAGGCATTTTCCTGGTAACTTTACTGGCATAAAGATTTGCCCACAAACCACTCCGTGGAATTTACTGGGTGAGGTTCTGAATCTAACTAGTTCAAGCTAGAGTAGCTCTACTGACTCTCACAGAAATGCTCTGGAACAAAAGAAAAGAAACAAAAGCAGAAACTAGTACCTAGAATTGCTACATAGCTACATGCTAAAATAATGGTCTACAACACTATTTAGACAAATCCATAGAGGCAAGAGTCTCTTATATGGCAAAACCATGCCACAACATGGCAAGTTTGATGCACAAATGGCATCCTAAATTACAGTACAGGAAAATGAAGGTTTATGTAACTCTGAGATTTCCATGCTACATCATCTAGAAATAGACATCTCTCTATCACCATGCTAACACTTATGCTTTCTTTCTAGTAGTTATACAGATGGCCTTACAAAATTAGATTAAATTCCCCAAACCGTTTGCTAAAATATTCATTATTTGTGATACCATTTAAAATTCTAAAGCGATGATGCCATTATATCCCATTGGCATCAAGAACTGAAAAAGCAACCTCAAAATACAAGTGTGTTAAAAAGACACCAAACAAGTGATTAACATAGGAACCCTTCACTTACCTCTGTCATTACCATGTCCTGGCATTTTTTCACGTATTTGCCATCTGCTTTCACAATGGTCTGCAGGAAGCGCAGGTACTCCACATGACGGCCATGGGTCTCAATGCAGTGTACAAAGTGCTGCACCACTCTTTCACTGATTTCATTACACAGAAGGTAATTATTCATGAAGATGTGCCGCATTGTTTCAGCTTCCAGGAGCTAAACAGATTGAAATCAAAACCTTCTAAGAAAAGCAGATTTGATTTGAGACTGAAAGATTCACAGCACTCTAGACTAGAGAAAGGCACACTGGTAAAGAGAAACTGGAAAAGCCCAATGTGTACTAGCCCAGTGATTAAGCGACACTCTCAGGGCCTGGCTTTCATTTATTATGGGATTTCTCCACACTTTCCTGTGAGTACAAAATGGTCCTAAAGTGGGCATAAACAAAATCTGTGACCATGTAGAAGGTGAAAACACACACACACACGCTACACTGCTAGAGCACTCTATAGGGGCTTTGGTATACAAGACAACCTAGACCACATTCATCCCACTGACCATCAAACTTTGCAGTAAGGCAACCAAATAAGATGACTAGCTACCACTGTCTCCCTCTATGGTTGACAGAGGTAGGCGTTTTCAGCAGGCAATGATTGCTCATGCTGGTCCCAACTGTGGTCAGCTCAGTACTTTCAATAACTTGACAAATAGAGCATAAATATAAAATAACAAAACAAATGCTTCCTAATGTACACAAGCTAGGGGTCTACAATCCTAATACCCATGCTCTTTCTGAGCATGTTTTGCTCAGTAGATCTGTCACTGAGCAAGGTGTTATTCTATATGACTATATCTGTATACACTCATATACATATATACACGAAGGGATCGTGACAAAGAGGTTTATTGTAAAGACAATGATTTAATAAAAGATTAAATTTGAGATTAGTTGAATCAACATCATCAACAAAAATTTATGAGTGATTCTACCATCACACAAGCTTCACGACAGCAGTCACATCTTCTGCCTTGACTTATAGTCCATCTGTGAGTGAGTTAGTGATTAATAAAATCAGAGTCAAGCTAAACATGATGTGATGATGTGACACCTATTTACATGTAAACTCCACAGGGAATATTGGTTGCCACTTTCAAAATGGCAACATTAAAAACAATGGCATAAAGAGCAATGATAAGGGAGAAAAGACAAGAACAGACAAGAGAAGATAGTAAGGGAGAAAAGACAAGGACAGAGAAGAGAAGGCAGAGAGGGCATCATTTAATAAAATTATTTATTTAGTACTGTCATTTTTCAGCAAGTCCAAATTTACTTCCAGTTACAATATTCTTCTTAAAATGAAATACTTACCCCTGGAGTTAGGAACAAGTTGAGATTTTTGTGGAGGAGAACTTGATTCTGAGGATTTCCTCGACAGAAATTCTGAAGAAAAGTGTGGGCTAGATTCATAACTTCATTCATCTTTTCATCGCTCTGCAGAAAGACAAACAAAATGAGCTGAGTGTACCTAAACATACTTGTTAACACTGCACAGTGTGAATTCAGTCAGGAATAAACCAATTCTCCTGAGCCTTTATAGGGCAGGAATTCTCCCTCTGGTAAAAGCAACTGATCTACTTTCCTTCAGAGTCCATTAGTGGCTGTACCTTACTCTGAATTGACTTAACCACAGGGAGTCACGGATACTTACTCAGACCAAGATTTCCTCATGCATCGTTAGAATTTCCTAGTTTAAAGAAGTGCTAACTGGCTTGATTTTAAAAAAAACAAACAAAAACTCTCTCTATCCTGCCTTGATTTTAAGTTTTTAAAAAACTTTGGCTTTTACATAGCCACATATAGAAACAGATGCGCATGTGTGTGTACACCTATACAAATATGTATATACTCCCCCACAAATATATGTCTAGTTTCATTCCCATTTTCACACTGATTCTTGGACCTCTTGAGGCTTTTCCCTTTATTGAGTTCATGTTCTTTATCAATACAATTATAAGAATAACCTTTTCATAGGGTATCTGCAGAAGGTCCAAGATTACCAGGTGGGCACCCATATTTTTCAGCAATCGCTGCTGTTGATTCCGACATTTTTTACTCTGAACACAAAGTTTGCTGAGTCGAATCAAAATCTATAAATAAACAAACAAATACATAAACATGCAAGCAAGCAGGGAACCAGTCAGGTCACACAAAAACAAACAAAAATACAATCTTTCAAAATAATTACTAAATCTACTTAGCAAACAAGCATGTCAAGCAAGTTTCAAGCAGATATACCAACCTCTTTAACAATATTGTAGTTATTGCTTTTGTTGCTGTCTATCTGAGGCTTCTTGGTCCCATCTTGTATTGGACTCAAAATATTTGACTCCTGTAACAAATAACACACAACAAGTGAAGATTTATTGCAACTTCCTCAACATGAACTAATTATATTTAATAAGAGCAAGTGAAGAAGTATTACAGCAGCCCACAAGGAACAGACTTAACACAGATAATGAAGAAAAAAGACTCATTTATTCTTTAGCCACTAGTCCAACAAGTGAAAAGATTCACATTCAAGTCCCTCCTTTGTTTTAAATTTCCAACATCATTTGAGGTAATTACTCTATGTCCTCATGCTTCTTGATCCTCCTAAAAAAGAGTATTTCCCTAAATCACAGACGAGATGTCCCAAGGAATTTGGATACTCTAAGAACTGGGACCATAAGTGTATTTCAATAACCACCACTTGTTCCAAAAATCTCTAATACAACTGGAAAAATTACAAACTCTATTTACATGAACATTAAAAAGTCTAGAGAAAGAGCTTAAGGTGACCTCTGTAGTTGAGATAAGTAAGGTGGAGTTCTCAGCTGTACAGGAACAAGTAGCATGTGGAAATAAGAGATGTTCCTCCCATGAAGAAGACACTTCTGTCCTTATCTCTGGATGATGCAGGAAAGTATTTAAAAACAAATGAGAATCTTATGTTAAACTGCAATATCCAGTCATGAAGCCACATGCTCTGGGCCTTGGCTCTTAGAAAGCCCCAAGTGGGTATGATAAAGAAGAGAAATCAAGTCAGCAAGTAATTGCTAACACCCATGCACCTTTCCATGCATACCTCAATCAAAACACAGAAGAATCTGCACAAATACTGCCAGTTAGAATACTAACAGTGGTGGTTTATTTCTACTGCCAGCTATGGTAAGCCTTTCTTAACTGGACACACAAAGAATTGAAAGGCTGGACTTTGGATACTGAAATTACTTAAGCATGTAGAAGAAGTGTAGCAGATCTTGAGACTGCCTCACAGTATAAATACAAGGATGTAAACCAGTGTAGCAGTATAAAAAAGAACCAAACAGGTGCGCTTCTGAGTTTGTGTCCTCAAACTTCCTACTGTTTTACAGAAGAAAAATATGCTAGAACTTACATGTGCACGCCAAACTGAATGTTTATACCTCTTGAAACCTCTCCCTCAACTTTCTTAGCTGATGGTGAAGATGAGGAATTCTATACATCCCATCTGGTCTTAATTTCCAGTGGGGCAAGAACAGCTGTACCACTTGGCCATGGAAGCTGTTCATAACAGCGTCAGCACCACTGTTCAGTGTGGTCATGTTGATCTACGCAACAACACGGGCTTTTTATTTGTATAGGTTTGTTAGTATGCGTGCTGCTTTCTCTCTTGCTGTTTGAATCAATACTTCAGAAGATGTTTCAGGCTCTTTGCTATAATTAACCAGCCTCCTGTGTTCTGGGACTGTGCATTAACCAAGATTAATTTACCTGCTACTTTTATCAGCATTCTTCCTCAATCAAAGTAGTTTTATAATCCGTGTGAACTATATGTCTTATCTGAAAGTGCTGATCAGCATTAAACTGCTGAATCTATCCTTTCTCTTAACAAAATAAAAACCTGTTTATTGAACCCGTAAGAGCATGCCAGGGATGTAGTTATCAAGACATAATTGCACCACTGGGATATCAGAGACAGTCAGTTGCATATCTTGCCTCTTTACACCCCATGATAGACATTCTTTGTCACACTATTCCACCAGGGACAGGGACTCACAGAGATCGCACAGAGGAAGGTTCTCTTTCGAGTACCTTGCTTGTAGGAAATGGTATTTTCTGAAAAAGACTGCTTCCTCTATTAAAAAAAATCCTGCATCAGTCTTAGGATTCTTTCTTTCTAGCTCTAAAATGGAGGCCTAGATTCCAGTATTAAGTCCCAGCAGTTCCCGGCTACTGAAACAGTCACACTCATCTTGGCAGGACAGCTGTGCAAGGCACTAGCCAGTGTCACACTGGCACAGTTTTGCCCTCCACGGGCTGATTTGCTTACCAGGGGAATGAGCGGCACCCTCAGAAGTTTCAGTTCACAATCTCAACCTATATATAATGTTTCAGGAGATGTTTGTTTAAACATTACCAGAACCAAAGCAAATTCCCAGAGACCAGAAGAGAGCAAGGGAACACCAGGCTCTTAAGGGTGCTGAAAGTTTATACCACTTGAAACCTCACTGAACTTTCTCAGTGGACAGTGAAGATGAGAAGCTCTATAAATGTTGCTGAACTGTATTCCAGCTTCACCTGAGAGTCCTTCCACTGAGACTATCTATTTCTCCCCTTCAGATCTGGCTTTCTGGTGCTACACCACCAATGTATATGTCAAGGTTTAGGTTCAATCCACGAGACCTACAACAGATGCTCTCTGTTAACCCCTCCTCCCTCCCCCCCTCCCTCCCCCAAAGAGAGGAAGAGAAAGAGGACAAAGGAGAGAGAGATATGGCCCCCTCCCCAATGGGAGAGGAAGGGAATGAGAGAGAGGCTTCTGGATTAGAAAACTAAAACAGCTTTAATGAAGAGAATAATAATAACATGGAATATATACAAATATATACAAAACCAGTGTCGAACCCAACGTCCTCCTGATGGCAATTACGTCACCGTCACCACTGAGGCTGTGGAGCAGGCACTGGCAAAGTCCCAGACAGGAACCAGGTTCAGGAACACACGAATCAGGATCAAAGGCACAAAATGGTCCAAGAAGGGAAGGCCGAAGGGAAGGGTCCAAGAAGGCAGAGGCCCCCAAAGGGAACTGAAGGCCAGTGGAAGGGCCAACGGGAAGGGAAGAGGGTCGAGACCCTTGTGATCCCTCAGCTTTATACCGAATTTGATGTATATGGGATGGAATACCTCGTTGGTCAGTTTAGGGTCACCTGTCCTGGCTGTTCCTCCCCACAGTTGTGGCCTTTCACTTTCTGCACCCCCTGATGTGGTACACAAGAATTAGCAGTGACCTTGGTCTGCACACCAATCCTTGGTAGGAACTCTAAACATCAAGCGTTACCACTGCTAGCAGCAGACACTGTCTGCAAAAACACGCTGTTAACTTCAGAAAGTCCAGTTAGTTAGAAAAGACTTAGCTGAAAAGTAAAATCACAGAACAGAATTGGTTTGGTTCTAACTGAAACCAGGACAGTATCCTCCAGTGAGAGGACAATAAAGACCACATTTTTCATCATCTGTGGTATCTATACAGGCTCATAACACCCTTACTACAGATAACCAAGTAAACAGGCTTTATCTACTTTTTCCTTCTCAAGCAAGGCTCAGTTATGTTTGATCATTTCAGCATTCCTTCCCAATCCTATATGGTATCTTATTTATGTCTGAACTAACGCCAAGTACTCTTTCCTATAATTCTGATCTCCAGTTCCTATCAAGATAGATTCTGCATGGATATAAGATTTGTTGTTTTTCCTTTGGAAACTCTATTTAACTCTATCCTTTGGATACTCTATTTAAAGAGCATGGCCATTTTTCTAAAAAACCCATTTCAATCATATGACTGCAAAAAGAAAATAAAAAAGAAGTCTCTAGTGCCCCTAGGTTGTGATAGAAAGGTGGAAGCAATTATCCAAAATGACTCAGAAGCCTAAGGGCAAAAAATATGTTTCATTTTTAAAAACTCTTATGCCGGTCTTGCAGTGTGCTTCAGCGAGGATGGAAACTTGGGCTTAACATAAGACTGTTCTGAAATGTAATTTAAGCCCTCGTGTGCACTGTGATGATGTTTGGGAAAAATTGAGCACATGCAAATGAAGCATATTCCCTAAAGACTAAGGAGGTTCATGCAGCTCAATACTGAATACCAAGCATCCTTTCCAAGACAGCATGGGTTCTCACAGGGATGTTTATCTGCTTGAAGCTAGCCACCTGCTTCACACATTGTAGATTATGACCAGCATCTCACCTCTTACATCTGACCTATGATTTCAAAGGGAGTATTCACTATCTAAAGCAGTTTTGCCAGGTAAAAACATTTTCTAACTGTTAAAGAATAATTTAAGAGGGGAAACAATAATGGACAAGATTCTAAGCTATTGTAACCTGGCACAGCTCTCATAGAATTACCACCAGATGATCTAAGCAGTTGTGCAGATTACACATGACTGTTCTGATGCAATACTCTCTCAGATCTGCCAGAGATAATACTGTGCATCTGCTGAAGCACTGCTAATCCATACAGCCCCATGGATGCCTCATGGGAAAAAAAACACTGAAAATAGCCCATTTAGAGATGCTTCTGTTTCAAGCATATTGTTTTGTCCCTTCTTCCTGGATTTGCTTTGATATCAGAGCTATCCATAGGAATAAAAAGGATCTTATTACACTTTTAGAATGTATTATAACTAGCAAACCTTGTAAATATCCTGCTGCAATTCTGTATCCTGTTTCCCCATTACCTTTTCCATTCATTAAATACATAAAGAAACATTTTCTTTCCTACTAGAGCTATGCTTGAGGAAAGAAAGTAAGAAATCCCGCATACTTAAGCTCATAAAGTCCAGATTCCTCCCCAGTTCTGGCACCACTAATTCAGCTAAGTTTTATCAGAGAAAAAGTAGGACCTACACTTTCTCAAGAAATTGGCATTCTCTCTTGAAGTGTTGGGTTTTCCCCTGTATGAAGCCATCTAGAATCTGCTTTCCTATCTGAAAGGCCAAGTGTATGTCAAAGATATTTGCAAACATTCTGTCCCTTCTCAACGGCTCCTACTTTTCCTTAACGCATTGGCTTCACAATGCTGTATAATTTCCACTTGGCTTTCTACTAAGCTTCCCCTGGTGGCTTCCTTGCCCATTTTCTTGCCTCCTGGGAAGACTCAACCATGGAAGAGAATAAGGAAAGTGGTATTCAGAAATTGCAGTAGTTCATCTCTCCCCACTTCATCTCATGAAAATGGAAAAGTCAGAATAAATATTGGTGGAAAAGGCTGCTCTATCTACTGTCATGCCACAAACCTCAAACATAACAACTCGTGCAACACGTTGCATTTTCCTAAAGACTCGTACTGGAGTTAGGTGTTTATATATGAGGACCTCAGCTTTCACTGAAATAAAATTTAAAAATAAATAAATAAAAATCAGGTCTTCATTGTGCCAGATTCAAGTTCTAAAGTTTCTCAGATCACAATATATCACAAGTGTGGTATGACAAGGATCAAAAATACCCCACATTAGTTCACCTTCAAAATCTCAATATTCTTAGGTCAGTCTTATGTTTGATGGAGAGTGGAATGAGTCCTGATGTTTGAAAATATGGGTTTGATTGTGCTTCTCTCTCCTAGTTGTAGGAACACATACTGTCTACTCAGCCTTTCTTCCAGCAAGTCAACACAACTGCCAACATGTGACTTCCCTGGCCACAGAGTGATGCTATACACTGTGGCTTGCTCACTAGCCAGAAAGTAAGGCAGCTCTGTGACATAAGAGCACAGTTACTGAAAGCAGCAGGAGGGAATACTGAGCACAATTATAAAAGAGGGTTTATATCCTGTTCTGTCTATTCTTAAAGCTCAGCCAGAATACTGCACATTCTCACTTTGTTACTTTAATTAACCAAGACCACAAATTTGCAGTTGTTCATTAAACTACCTATCAATATTAAAACAATTCTAACAGCAAAAGGCTTTAAACCTACCTCTATTGGCTCTTCTCCCCCTTTGGTTTGATTGTCACCCACCTCTCCACTCTCATAATTGCTGCTCTTCTCAACCCACAATTCTGATTTTTCTACAGTCAGACGCAGCTGATCAAGATCAGCCTTGATTTGCTTGTAGTTATCAACATCTTGATTAGACACCAGCAACTGAACCTGGAAATACAGAAAATTGTAAAACTATTACAGCAGTAGCAACAGCACTTAGACCTGGGTAATTTGCTTGAGAGTTTCCATTCTAAGGCCCTCTTTTCAGGTGCTTTATGCAACCTTCCCTATGAAATTGAAACATGGCACATGCAGGCTTTCTAGCCCCCATTCAGAAAAAAAACTTTAACAGAGCTGGAGACTGTAGTTGCACAAAACAGGATAGTTGTAACATTAACATTCTCTTGCCTCCTTTAATACACTGTGAAACATTTTCAGCACAAGCACACATTTACAAGGTCTTGAGTTCCATGTAAAGTTAGGTATGATGCACTGATTATGACCTTACAGTATTAAAACAATACAATTACATGGTATTAGAGCAAGACAATCAGAAATAGCTTATCCCATCAAGCACAGTACTTCACAAGAAAAAAAAAGGATGATATGACAAGGAATCAGGACATCCAAGAAAAAGTCAGAATAGCTAGCAACTTTATGATCAGCTACATCACCAGAATAAAGAATAACAGATCTTAACACTGTCAGGCCAGCTTAGGAAAACTTGTTTGAATATAGCTCACAAACTGACTTTAGGGTTCATGCAATTTCCCACCATCTGAGTGGTTACCTCTTACTAAGATTAATCTCACTTTTTCTCTTTTTGTACTGTTCAAATTATCTGGGGTTTTTTTCACTGTTGTTTGTAGTTCATTTAGCATGATCTACACATTTCCTTTCCTTGTAATGCTCTTTGCTCTACCAAGTGTATTAATGAAGATAATATTCCAGAAAACTAACAACAATCTTTAAAGTAAATCAATAAGCACTATTAAGAAATCATGCTTATGTAAAAGATTAAGGTCACATGACAGACAAGAACAGTGATAGAGACATTCTTTTTAAAAATAATCACTACATGCAGACAAGTATTCACTGTTTTATAATACAATGTTTTCAGCATCTTCTCTCTTAGCTTAGCAAAATCTTGTTATTTTACAGAATTTAGGAATGCTGCTCATCCACAGACAATTCATGTTCCATGTTCTCTACAGTGTTTTTTATTTATTTGTCAATTAACCTTTTCCATCCTTTATGAAAACACGTTAAGCTATTCAGTCCTTGCTTACCTGGGAACAACTGCCATTTATGCAACTAACCAGCATGGCCTAACTTTAACAATCTGGTGGGAGACCATTATGCTACACTGCAAAAAACATTAAACAAAAGCTTTCCAGGTCTTTATCATTCATCTGTTTTTAAACAAGAGAAACCTCCACATCTTACATAATGATGAGACAACACGTAATCAAACTCCTGCAATAAGCATCAGATGGTCTTATCAACATATGTTATATAGGGTTACGTAACAGAGATGTCCCTGTCATCCAGCCCCATGACATCAGATCTCCCTATCCTAATCCCCTGACACATGGAGCCTGCACATGCACCGTTATCAAGCAGAAAGAACACAAGCCGAAAACAGGATTGGCTCTGTTACTCTCTTCCTGTTATCTGGACGTATCTGTATCATGCAGTGGAGCACAATGCAAAGACACTTGAATTAGAACTAGAAACACCAAATGAACAACAGGAGAGCTTTCAACCCAGCCTAAGTAGCCTTGAAAACAGCAAAGTCTTATTGCTGATATTGGTACCCTGCTCTCAGAACACGAGCTACTAACTCTGTCTCTGAGGGATCAGTACAACATGTCTTGCTGCGAGAAGCGTGTGTCCCAGCTGTCACCACAGACCTACATTTTCCCTAATGGATGCAATGTCAGAAATAACTATCTCTGGGTGCACAACTATAATATAGCACATATGGTCAACTCTAATGAAAAAAAATTCTGCTGAATTTGGAATTCTAAGGAAATAACACTGTCATGCTACAAACACCAATTTGGGCAAGTAAAGCAACCTTTGGAAAGACTGTCCCTGCCATCAGTTTCCTGCAATAACGCTATGCCCATCCATACCTGCTTAAATGCTTGCAGAACTTCTGCTCTCTGGCTGAAGTGCTTAAATAGCAGGTGCAGAGCACCTGAGAGCAAAGGAGGGTAGTCATGCATGATGAGGTGAATGAGGACCCGTAAAAAAGTTCTACCCCCTTCATCATCAAGCTGAACCGCATTCTTCTCCTTTCTGCAACAGAAATGGGAAAAAAGGACCAAATCAAGTAAAATACATGAGGAAAAATAAAAGCTTTAGACATAAATATGCCTGTACACACAATCTTCATTTGGCAGAGCTCTTAAAACCAAATCAAATATGCTGCAGGATGGAAACTATAAACATCAAATTAGCATATTTTATAAGACCTTCAATCTAACAGTTACATGTTGTTGCAGCAATCTTGTAGCAGAATGGATGCTATGGAATAAGAGTAAGTACATATGGAATGTATCAAATATTTTGATTAAAAACCATATTGCAAAAACTTGATGGCTTGGATAAATTGTGCCAAACTCATCCTCAATCCAAACTGATTGAAGTAAACAATATTTCATAAGATATTAATTTGGCCCTTTCCTTTTCACTTCTTCCCTTTTCAACTGCTATTAAAATTTCATTTAAGAAAAAGTAAGCTTAAAATCAGTAAGAACTGCCAAAAGCATCATAGTTCTGGAATCATATTCATAATCTGGAACGGCAGAAAGCAGATTTACACTTAACATATCAAAGCAGAAATAATGTTTCCAAGAAACCATTCAGTCTGTTCATTTTTAAGATAGAGATGCCAAGGGCTGTGTGTTGTTTTACGTTATGGGAGCTCAGGAAGAGCACTGGAGGTATTGCTTGCTTGCGCTGGTAAAGACTGAGAACACATAAGGGACTGAGAGAAGAAAGATCAGATATTGCGGATACTTCTCTGTAACTCCAAGAAGAACTTTAAAGTCTATGGCCTTGTCTAAATGGAATTCATTTTTACTTTTATAATTCTAAATATATATGTTAAATTAAACTAACATAATCATAATGGTAATAACTCTCCAGTGTGGATGTTTTCCATGCTTCTTTTTGTTCACAGCATAGCTGAAATCACTTTCAAAGCTCTGCAAGCATAACTTGTGGGCTCAAGCCTCTGGTGGTCCAGAAGATCATGGCAAGTGGTCCACCGTTGATTTGAGAAGTCACATGGAAGAGATTATTTTTTACATAACTTTCTAAGTAAGTTCAAACACAAAGTCCAATAACGACAGGTCATGTGGTCCATGAGAAATACTGAGAGTCAACAGTAACCTACCAATCCTAGAAATTTAGTGCTACAGCTATAAGGTACAACAGAAAAAGGTCCTTCTTCAAAAGTCCCCATGTGAGTCATTATAAGATAAACAAATAATTACTGTGTTTTAGCCCAATACAGCTGTACACCATTTCAAAACTGCCTTTGGAATCATGACAGAAACTTTCTACCAGCTCTCTTACATCTAAGAGGGTGGTCATTTCCAATCCCATGGCCATCCATACCAACTGGGTTGTTTGCCTGTTTGAAATCTAGGTCTTTTTCTGGCACTTTTCTGTCTATGCATAGGTTATGTAATAAGAAGCAATCAAAAGAAGAGAAAGGAGTATGAAAATAAGCACAAAATAAACAGAGATTGTCCATGAGAAATATCAATGTGAATAAACAGATATATATAGAGACAGAACTTCAAAGAACATACCTGCCAGCAAACATGGTTTCAGCCTGAGCTGCAATTTCATCTATGTCAGGAACAACTGCTGAAAAAAAATCAAAACAAACAAACAAAAAAAACAAACAAAAAAAGCCAGTCATTATTGTTTAATTGGCACAGCAAACCAGAACTCTCTTCCTCTTTAAAGTAGATGTTATCAAGTAAAGGTCTAACTACACATTCCTCAACTAGGCAAAATTCACTATCCGAAAGAGGACATGGGGCAGAGTTAAATTTTATATTACTGTTACTGAGGAAAAAAACAAACTGTAGTGATTAATCAGAACCCCATGGTGCTAGGAGCTGTACAAACCACCACCAGTGACCCACAAATGACACAGAATATGAAACTTCTATATTTTTTTGTTACATGAGCCAAGCCCCGCAAAGCAGATACATAACTTTAGCATATTTATCATAAACCAAATTATTTACCACACTGTTATTTTGCTTTAGAATAGCTTTAATATAGCTTAGTACTTAAGACTTTAGTGCTCCTTAGCTGCTCCTCTGTTACACAGCATCTCCCATTGAAGCAGTGGTCACACAGACAGCAGTCAGCCTTTCGAGCACTTCCTTGTGCATGGAAAAGCTCACGAGAAAACCACTCCATTCCCATACCACATTCACCTCACAAACCTGTCCTCATCCAGTCCCAATCATTTTTTCATGATCTACCCTCTACTACATTTGCCATCATGCACTGTTTTGGGAAGAGTACAAATAAGAGAATAAATTGTAATTCCTTATTCACATGATGACATTTTTATTAGAGGTGGACAAAAAAAAAAAAATTATTTTTATGAGATTCCTTAAAATTTTTATTTTTCCACAAGCTTTTCAACTTCAAGCAACATGCATCTTTCTGGTGCAGTTGAGTTCATTGTCCACAGTAGTCTACAATTTTACATTGCAATACAATAGCGACATTTACCTGAAGCAATCCCTGGTGTGTCAGGTGGGGATGTTGTAGAGCAATCAACATTTTCATTGTTTTCCCCAAACTCTCTCTTATAGATAGACAGCATGTAAGATATTCGATAGTCCAGTCTAACACTGAGAATAAACTACAATAAAAAAAAATAGTAAGACTTCACTGCCGTTTGGTAACACGGGTTAGAATTTTTCTGTGGTGGAGAGTACAGGGATACATTATTATTTTAAGTAAATTATTAAGTGAATTACTTTAAGTAAGTAATTCCATTACAAAAAAAGAATTCATTACATTGATCAGTTTTCTGTGATTTCTTTCTTCACTCAGATCATCCTGAAACATACTCGTAGTGGTTCAGAAAAGTTGCGGTGATTCAGTCCCA